>CM059780.1:85835482-86187982 GCA_030435695.1 Brachymystax lenok tsinlingensis
AATCCTAACCCTAAACCTAACCCTAATCCTAACCCTAAACCTAACCCTAATCCTAACCCTAAACCTAACCTAAACCTAACCTAATCCTAACCTAATCCTAACCTAAACCTAACCGTAAACCTAACCTAATCCTAACCTAATCCTAACCCTAAACCTAACCCTAATCCTAACCCTAAACCTAACCCTAAACCTAACCCTAATCCTAACCCTAATCCTAACCCTAAACCTAACCGTAAACCTAACCCTAATCCTAACCCTAATCCTAACCCTAAACCTAACCCTAATCCTAACCCTAAACCTAACCCTAATCCTAACCCTAATCCTAACCCTAAACCTAACCCTAATCCTAACCCTAAACCTAACCCTAATCCTAACCCTAATCCTAACCCTAATCCTAAACCTAAACCTAATCCTAACCCTAATCCTAACCGTAACCTTAGCAAGCAGTGCTTATCAACAGATGGTTTGCTGATAGTATGACCATCTGTAGACCTACAGATGAAACATCTGAACAATCCAGATGAAGTGAGACCAAGACTTGACCCAGTTCCCAGGTGGGGAACATAACAGGTGAATAAAGATATGAAAAATAGAAAAAAACTGACTGATTTGATTGACTGATTTGATTGACGGATTTGATTGACTGACTGACTGATTGATTGACAAACTGACTGACTGACTGATTGACTGACTGACTGACTGACTGACTGATTGACTGACTGATTGACTGATTGACTGACTGATTGACTGACTGATTGACTGATTGATTGACTGACTGACTGACTGACTGACTGATTGACTGACTGACTGACTGATTGACTGACTGACTGATTGACTGACCTGTTCCTGAGGAGGAGATCTGAACTCTTTGGTCTTCCTGGCAGTCAGGGCAGCCGACATGTTGAGCGCCTGCATGACCTCGTTATAGCGGAACCGCTGGTTGTCCTGGAGATGAGCCACGAAGTCATCGCTGAAGCCCACCACCGCCTCGATACGGTGGCGCACCTGACAGTCACACAGGTACTGGAGCAGGTGGCACATCTAGAGAGACACAGCCCAGTTAGTGAAGAGCACTCAGCAGGCAGGCAGCACATCTAGAGAGACACAGCCCAGTTAGTGAAGAGCACTCAGCAGGCAGCACATCTAGAGAGACACAGCCCAGTTAGTGAAGAGCACTCAGCAGGCAGCACATCTAGAGAGACACAGCCCAGTTAGTGAAGAGCACTCAGCAGGCAGGCAGCACATCTAGAGAGACACAGCCCAGTTAGTGAAGAGCACTCAGCAGGTGGCACATCTAGAGAGACACAGCCCAGTTAGTAAAGAGCACTCAGCAGGCAGGCAGCACATCTAGAGAGACACAGCCCAGTTAGTGAAGAGCACTCAGCAGGCAGGCAGCACATCTAGAGAGACACAGCCCAGTTAGTGAAGAGCACTCAGCAGGCAGGCAGCACATCTAGAGAGACACAGCCCAGTTAGTGAAGAGCACTCAGCAGGCAGGCAGCACATCTAGAGAGACACAGCCCAGTTAGTGAAGAGCACTCAGCAGGCAGGCAGCACATCTAGAGAGACACAGCCCAGTTAGTGAAGAGCACTCAGCAGGCAGCACATCTAGAGAGACACAGCCCAGTTAGTGAAGAGCACTCAGCAGGTGGCACATCTAGAGAGACACAGCCCAGTTAGTGAAGAGCACTCAGCAGGCAGCACATCTAGAGAGACACAGCCCAGTTAGTAAAGAGCACTCTGCAGGCAGGCAGCACATCTAGAGAGACACAGCCCAGTTAGTGAAGAGCACTCAGCAGGCAGGCAGCACATCTAGAGAGACACAGCCCAGTTAGTGAAGAGCACTCAGCAGGCAGGCAGCACATCTAGAGAGACACAGCCCAGTTAGTGAAGAGCACTCAGCAGGCAGGCAGCACATCTAGAGAGACACAGCCCAGTTAGTGAAGAGCACTCAGCAGGCAGGCAGCACATCTAGAGAGACACAGCCCAGTTAGTGAAGAGCACTCAGCAGGCAGGCAGCACATCTAGAGAGACACAGCCCAGTTAGTGAAGAGCACTCTGCAGGCAGGCAGCACATCTAGAGAGACACAGCCCAGTTAGTAAAGAGCACTCAGCAGGCAGGCAGCACATCTAGAGAGACACAGCCCAGTTAGTAAAGAGCACTCAGCAGGCAGGCAGCACATCTAGAGAGACACAGCCCAGTTAGTGAAGAGCACTCAGCAGGCAGCACATCTAGAGAGACACAGCCCAGTTAGTAAAGAGCACTCAGCAGGCAGGCACATCTAGAGAGACACAGCCCAGTTAGCAAAGACCACTCAGCAGGCAGGCAGCACATCTAGAGAGACACAGCCCAGTTAGCGAAGAGCACTCAGCAGGCAGCACATCTAGAGAGACACAGCCCAGTTAGCAAAGAGCACTCAGCAGGCAGGCAGCACATCTAGAGAGACACAGTCCAGTTAGTGAAGAGCACTCAGCAGGCAGGCAGCACATCTAGAGAGACACAGCCCAGTTAGTGAAGAGCACTCTGCAGGCAGCACATCTAGAGAGACACAGCCCAGTTAGTGAAGAGCACTCAGCAGGCAGCACATCTAGAGAGACACAGCCCAGTTAGTGAAGAGCACTCTGCAGGCAGGCAGCACATCTAGAGAGACACAGCCCAGTTAGTGAAGAGCACTCAGCAGGCAGGCAGCACATCTAGAGAGACACAGCCCAGTTAGTGAAGAGCACTCAGCAGGCAGCACATCTAGAGAGACACAGCCCAGTTAGTGAAGAGCACTCTGCAGGCAGGCAGCACATCTAGAGAGACACAGCCCAGTTAGTGAAGAGCACTCAGCAGGCAGGCAGCACATCTAGAGAGACACAGCCCAGTTAGTGAAGAGCACTCAGCAGTCAGGCAGCACATCTAGAGAGACACAGCCCAGTTAGTGAAGAGCACTCAGCAGGCAGGCAGCACATCTAGAGAGACACAGCCCAGTTAGTGAAGAGCACTCAGCAGGCAGGCAGCACATCTAGAGAGACACAGCCCAGTTAGTGAAGAGCACTCAGCAGGCAGGCAGCACATCTAGAGAGACACAGCCCAGTTAGTGAAGAGCACTCAGCAGGCAGGCAGCACATCTAGAGAGACACAGCCCAGTTAGTGAAGAGCACTCAGCAGGCAGGCAGCACATCTAGAGAGACACAGCCCAGTTAGTGAAGAGCACTCAGCAGGCAGGCAGCACATCTAGAGAGACACAGCCCAGTTAGTGAAGAGCACTCTGCAGGCAGGCAGCACATCTAGAGAGACACAGCCCAGTTAGTAAAGAGCACTCAGCAGGCAGGCAGCACATCTAGAGAGACACAGCCCAGTTAGTGAAGAGCACTCAGCAGGCAGGCAGCACATCTAGAGAGACACAGCCCAGTTAGTGAAGAGCACTCAGCAGGCAGCACATCTAGAGAGACACAGCCCAGTTAGTAAAGAGCACTCAGCAGGCAGCACATCTAGAGAGACACAGCCCAGTTAGCAAAGAGCACTCAGCAGGCAAGCAGCACATCTAGAGAGACACAGCCCAGTTAGTAAAGAGCACTCAGCAGGCAGGCAGCACATCTAGAGAGACACAGCCCAGTTAGTGAAGAGCACTCAGCAGGCAGCACATCTAGAGAGACACAGCCCAGTTAGCAAAGAGCACTCAGCAGGCAGGCAGCACATCTAGAGAGACACAGCCCAGTTAGTAAAGAGCACTCAGCAGGCAGGCAGCACATCTAGAGAGACACAGCCCAGTTAGTAAAGAGCACTCTGCAGGCAGGCAGCACATCTAGAGAGACACAGCCCAGTTAGTGAAGAGCACTCTGCAGGCAGGCAGCACATCTAGAGAGACACAGCCCAGTTAGTGAAGAGCACTCAGCAGGCAGGCGGCACATCTAGAGAGACACAGCCCAGTTAGTAAAGAGCACTCAGCAGGCAGGCAGCACATCTAGAGAGACACAGCCCAGTTAGTAAAGAGCACTCAGCAGGCAGGCAGCACATCTAGAGAGACACAGCCCAGTTAGTAAAGAGCACTCAGCAGGCAGGCAGGCAGCACATCTAGAGAGACACAGCCCAGTTAGTAAAGAGCACTCAGCAGGCAGGCAGCACATCTAGAGAGACACAGCCCAGTTAGCAAGGAGCACTCTGCAGGCAGGCAGCACATCTAGAGAGACACAGCCCAGTTAGTAAAGAGCACTCTGCAGGCAGGCAGCACATCTAGAGAGACACAGCCCAGTTAGCAAAGAGCACTCAGCAGGCAGGCAGCACATCTAGAGAGACACAGCCCAGTTAGTGAAGAGCACTCAGCAGGCAGGCAGCACATCTAGAGAGACACAGCCCAGTTAGTGAAGAGCACTCAGCAGGCAGGCAGCACATCTAGAGAGACACAGCCCAGTTAGTGAAGAGCACTCAGCAGGCAGGCAGCACATCTAGAGAGACACAGCCCAGTTAGTGAAGAGCACTCAGCAGGCAGGCAGCACATCTAGAGAGACACAGCCCAGTTAGTGAAGAGCACTCAGCAGGCAGGCAGCACATCTAGAGAGACACAGCCCAGTTAGTGAAGAGCACTCAGCAGGCAGGCAGCACATCTAGAGAGACACAGCCCAGTTAGTGAAGAGCACTCAGCAGGCAGCACATCTAGAGAGACACAGCCCAGTTAGTGAAGAGCACTCAGCAGGCAGGCAGCACATCTAGAGAGACACAGCCCAGTTAGTGAAGAGCACTCAGCAGGCAGGCAGCACATCTAGAGAGACACAGCCCAGTTAGTGAAGAGCACTCAGCAGGCAGCACATCTAGAGAGACACAGCCCAGTTAGCAAAGAGCACTCAGCAGGCAGGCAGCACATCTAGAGAGACACAGCCCAGTTAGTGAAGAGCACTCAGCAGGCAGGCAGCACATCTAGAGAGACACAGCCTAGTTAGTGAAGAGCACTCAGCAGGCAGGCAGCACATCTAGAGAGACACAGCCTAGTTAGTGAAGAGCACTCAGCAGGCAGGCAGCACATCTAGAGAGACACAGCCCAGTTAGTGAAGAGCACTCAGCAGGCAGGCAGCACATCTAGAGAGACACAGCCCAGTTAGTGAAGAGCACTCAGCAGGCAGGCAGCACATCTAGAGAGACACAGCCCAGTTAGTAAAGAGCACTCTGCAGGCAGGCAGCACATTGACTCTGTACCGGTACCCCCTGTATATAGCCTCCACATTGACTCTGTACCGGTACCCCATGTATATAGCCTCCACATTGACTCTGTACCCCCTGTATATAGCCTCCACATTGACTCTGTACCGGTACCCCATGTATATAGCCTCCACATTGACTCTGTTAGTCAAAGTCAAAGTCAAAGTCAACATTATTAGTCAGTTGTACAACCGAATGCCTTCAACTGAAATGTGTCTTCCGCATTTAACCCAACCCCTCTGAATCAGAGAGGTGCGGGGGGCTGCCTTTTAATCGACATCCACGTCTTGGCGCCCGGGAACAGTGGGTTAACTGCCTTGTTCAGGGGCAGAACGACAGATTTTTACCTTGTCAGCTCGGGGATTTGAACTTGCAGCCCTCCGGTTACAAGTCCAACGCTCTAACCACTAGGCTACCTGAAGGTTACCGGTACCCCCTGTACAGAGCCTCACTACTGGCTTGTCAGTAAGCATTTCACTGTAAGGTCTACACCTGTTGTATTTAGCGCATATGCAAATACCATGTCCAGTGTGTATTTACGCACCTGCAGTTTGACAGGCTCTGGTAGTTTCATCTGGAGCAGTCCTTTAGGCACCTTCCCTGTCCTCTCCTCTCCTCCAGGCCCCTCCCCTCCTCTCCCTCCCTTAGTGACATCACTCTCGGGCGTGTCCGCGGGCGTGTCCGCGGGCGTGTCCCCTCCCTCCGAGAACACGCTGGGTTCTATCAGCTGCAGAATGTTCTTCAGGTCTCCGTTATGGAACACTCCCATGATCAGTAAGGTGTAGAACAACTTGATGAGAGGAACGAACAGGAACTCGGTGCTGCCCCCTATAGGATCTCTGACGTGTAGACTCCCCTCGCTCACCGCCTCCGTCAGCATCTCTATGGTCTTGGTCTTCAGGATATCCAGGGGGAACTCCGGGCTGTACTGGAAGCAGTCGGCTCCGCTGCAGATGAAGGAGGGCGAGGAGAAGTGCATGCGAGGGCGGAGAGAGGTGCTCAGGCCGATCCCTGGCAGGCCGTGGTTCTTCTTCTCGTCAGGGAACAGAGTGATGGACTTGGTCTCGTCCGTCATGGGGACGATGTACTCATTGTTCATCATGAGACGCGCCGTGGCATAGGTACTGGGAATAGAAGAAATCAGCTTGTTGTCCATTTGGTTATAGAACAGGAATGAATTCTCTGGCTTTTTTCCCCCACACTATGAGAGGAGGGGCCCTGGATGTAGAGCATGTTGTGGTGGTTAAGTGCCTTGCTCAAGGGCACAACGTTAGATCTGACACCAGCAGCCCACCTGTAGCCAGTTCAGTATCCATTTTTTCATCGACACAGACCGGGACATAATAACCTCTAGAGATCGGTGTCCCACCCACGGGACGGTTGAGCTAACGTAGGCTAATGCGATTAGCATGAGGTTGTAAGTAACAGGAAAATTTCCCAGGACATAGACATATCTGATATTGAGCAGAAAGCTTAAATTCTTGTTAATCTATCTGAACTGTCCAGTTTACAGCAGCTGATACAGTGAAATAATACCATGCTATTGTTTGAGGAGAGTGCACAGTTATGAACTTGAAAAGTAATTAATAAACCAATTAGGCACATTTGGGCAGTGTTGATACAACATTTTGAACAGTCTGAAACTTTGCACATACACTGCTGCCATCTAGTGGCCAGAATCTAAATTGCGCCTGGGCTGGAATAATACATTATGGCCTTTCTCTTGCATTTCAAAGATGACGGTACAAAAGAAAATAAAAAAATCTGGTGGTTTCTTCTTTTGTATTATCTTTTACCAGACCTATTGTGTTATATTCTCCTACATTCATTTCACATTTCCACAAACTTCAAAGTGTTTCCTTTCAAATGGTACCAAGAATATGCATATCCTTGCTTCAGGGCCTGAGCTACAGGCAGTTAGATTTGGGTCATTTTAGGAGAACATTGAAAAAAAAAGGGGCGGATCTTTAAGAGGTTTTAAACTAGCGACATTCCGGTTCCTGGCACACCTCTCTAACCTGTGGGCTACCTACCTGAGGTGGATGTCTATGAGCAGGTCGTAGCTACCTGAGGTGGATGTCTACGAACAGGTCGTAGCTACCTGAGGTGGATGTCTATGAACAGGTCGTAGCTACCTGAGGTGGATGTCTATGAGCAGGTCGTAGCTACCTGAGGTGGATGTCTACGAACAGGTCGTAGCTACCTGAGGTGGATGTCTATGAACAGGTCGTAGCTACCTGAGGTGGATGTCTATGAACAGGTCGTAGCTACCTGAGGTGGATGTCTATGAACAGGTCGTAGCTACCTGAGGTGGATGTCTATGAACAGGTCGTAGCTACCTGAGGTGGATGTCTATGAACAGGTCGTAGCTACCTGAGGTGGATGTCTATGAACAGGTCGAGCTACCTGAGGTGGATGTCTATGAACAGGTCGTAGCTACCTGAGGTGGATGTCTATGAGCAGGTCGTAGCTACCTGAGGTGGATGTCTATGAACAGGTCGTAGCTACCTGAGGTGGATGTCTATGAACAGGTCGTAGCTACCTGAGGTGGATGTCTATGAACAGGTCGTAGCTACCTGAGGTGGATGTCTATGAGCAGGTCGTAGCTACCTGAGGTGGATGTCTATGAACAGGTCGTAGCTACCTGAGGTGGATGTCTATGAACAGGTCGTAGCTACCTGAGGTGGATGTCTATGAGCAGGTCGTAGCTACCTGAGGTGGCTGTCTATGAGCAGGTCGTAGCTACCTGAGGTGGCTGTCTATGAACAGGTCGTAGCTACCTGAGGTGGATGTCTATGAACAGGTCGTAGCTACCTGAGGTGGATGTCTATGAACAGGTCGTAGCTACCTGAGGTGGATGTCTATGAACAGGTCGTAGCTACCTGAGGTGGCTGTCTATGAGCAGGTCGTAGCTACCTGAGGTGGCTGTCTATGAGCAGGTCGTAGCTACCTGAGGTGGATGTCTATGAGCAGGTCGTAGCTACCTGAGGTGGATGTCTATGAACAGGTCGTAGCTACCTGAGGTGGATGTCTATGAACAGGTCGTAGCTACCTGAGGTGGATGTCTACGAGCAGGTCGTAGCTACCTGAGGTGGATGTCTATGAACAGGTCGTAGCTACCTGTGGTGGATGTCTATGAACAGGTCGTAGCTACCTGAGGTGGATGTCTATGAACAGGTCGTAGCTACCTGAGGTGGATGTCTATGAACAGGTCGTAGCTACCTGAGGTGGCTGTCTATGAGCAGGTCGTAGCTACCTGAGGTGGCTGTCTATGAGCAGGTCGTAGCTACCTGAGGTGGATGTCTATGAGCAGGTCGTAGCTACCTGAGGTGGATGTCTATGAACAGGTCGTAGCTACCTGAGGTGGATGTCTATGAACAGGTCGTAGCTACCTGAGGTGGATGTCTACGAGCAGGTCGTAGCTACCTGAGGTGGATGTCTACGAGCAGGTCGTAGCTACCTGAGGTGGATGTCTATGAACAGGTCGTAGCTACCTGAGGTGGATGTCTATGAACAGGTCGTAGCTACCTGAGGTGGATGTCTATGAGCAGGTCGTAGCTACCTGAGGTGGATGTCTATGAGCAGGTCGTAGCTACCTGAGGTGGATGTCTATGAACAGGTCGTAGCTACCTGAGGTGGATGTCTATGAGCAGGTCGTAGCTACCTGAGGTGGATGTCTATGAACAGGTCGTAGCTACCTGAGGTGGATGTCTATGAACAGGTCGTAGCTACCTGAGGTGGATGTCTATGAACAGGTCGTAGCTACCTGAGGTGGATGTCTATGAACAGGTCGTAGCTACCTGAGGTGGATGTCTATGAACAGGTCGTAGCTACCTGAGGTGGATGTCTATGAACAGGTCGTAGCTACCTGAGGTGGATGTCTATGAACAGGTCGTAGCTACCTGAGGTGGATGTCTATGAGCAGGTCGTAGCTACCTGAGGTGGATGTCTATGAACAGGTCGTAGCTACCTGAGGTGGATGTCTATGAACAGGTCGTAGCTACCTGAGGTGGATGTCTATGAACAGGTCGTAGCTACCTGAGGTGGATGTCTATGAACAGGTCGTAGCTACCTGAGGTGGATGTCTATGAACAGGTCGTAGCTACCTGAGGTGGATGTCTATGAGCAGGTCGTAGCTACCTGAGGTGGATGTCTATGAGCAGGTCGTAGCTACCTGAGGTGGATGTCTATGAGCAGGTCGTAGCTACCTGAGGTGGATGTCTATGAGCAGGTCGTAGCTACCTGAGGCGGATGTCTATGAACAGGTCGTAGCTACCTGAGGTGGATGTCTATGAGCAGGTTGTAGCTACCTGAGGTGGATGTCTATGAACAGGTCGTAGCTACCTGAGGTGGATGTCTATGAACAGGTCGTAGCTACCTGAGGTGGATGTCTATGAACAGGTCGTAGCTACCTGAGGTGGATGTCTATGAGCAGGTCGTAGCTACCTGAGGTGGATGTCTATGAGCAGGTCGTAGCTACCTGAGGTGGATGTCTATGAGCAGGTCGTAGCTACCTGAGGCGGATGTCTATGAACAGGTCGTAGCTACCTGAGGTGGATGTCTATGAGCAGGTCGTAGCTACCTGAGGTGGATGTCTATGAACAGGTCGTAGCTACCTGAGGTGGATGTCTATGAACAGGTCGTAGCTACCTGAGGTGGCTGTCTATGAGCAGGTCGTAGCTACCTGAGGTGGCTGTCTATGAGCAGGTCGTAGCTACCTGAGGTGGATGTCTATGAGCAGGTCGTAGCTACCTGAGGTGGATGTCTATGAACAGGTCGTAGCTACCTGAGGTGGATGTCTATGAGCAGGTCGTAGCTACCTGAGGTGGATGTCTATGAACAGGTCGTAGCTACCTGAGGTGGATGTCTATGAACAGGTCGTAGCTACCTGAGGTGGATGTCTATGAACAGGTCGTAGCTACCTGAGGTGGATGTCTATGAGCAGGTCGTAGCTACCTGAGGTGGATGTCTATGAACAGGTCGTAGCTACCTGAGGTGGATGTCTATGAGCAGGTTGTAGCTACCTGAGGTGGATGTCTATGAACAGGTCGTAGCTACCTGAGGTGGATGTCTATGAACAGGTCGTAGCTACCTGAGGTGGATGTCTATGAACAGGTCGTAGTTACCTGAGGTGGATGTCTATGAACAGGTCGTAGCTACCTGAGGTGGATGTCTATGAACAGGTCGTAGCTACCTGAGGTGGATGTCTATGAACAGGTCGTAGCTACCTGAGGTGGATGTCTATGAACAGGTTGTAGCTACCTGAGGTGGATGTCTATGAACAGGTCGTAGCTACCTGAGGTGGATGTCTATGAACAGGTCGTAGCTACCTGAGGTGGATGTCTATGAGCAGGTCGTAGCTACCTGAGGTGGATGTCTATGAGCAGGTCGTAGCTACCTGAGGTGGATGTCTATGAACAGGTCGTAGCTACCTGAGGTGGATGTCTATGAACAGGTCGTAGCTACCTGAGGTGGATGTCTATGAGCAGGTCGTAGCTACCTGAGGTGGATGTCTATGAACAGGTCGTAGCTACCTGAGGTGGATGTCTATGAACAGGTCGTAGCTACCTGAGGTGAATGTCTATGAACAGGTCGTAGCTACCTGAGGTGGATGTCTATGAGCAGGTCGTAGCTACCTGAGGTGGATGTCTATGAGCAGGTCGTAGCTACCTGAGGTGGATGTCTATGAGCAGGTCGTAGCTACCTGAGGTGGATGTCTATGAACAGGTCGTAGCTACCTGAGGTGGATGTCTATGAGCAGGTCGTAGTATCCAGTCCTGAGGAGACCAGGCATGTACTTGTTCTCTATGGCGTAGAGCAGCTGTGCCTCGTCGGCGTGGGAGCAGAGGGCGTGGGCCACACGGTTGTTCCCCAGAGCGCACACAGCAGAGTACAACCTCAGAGTATGGTAGTGGAACTTCAACAGGTCCTTCTGCTCAGTCAACTCCAGGATATCAACTGACCTGGGGAGGAGGAGAGAGGAAGAGGAGGAGGAGGAGGAAGAGGGGGGAGGAAGAAGAAGGGGAAGAGGAGGAGAGGGGGAGGAGGAAGAAGAGGAAGATGACAAGGGGGAGGAGGAGGAGAAAGAGGAGGATGAGGAGGAAGAGGAGGAGGAGGAAGAGGGGGGAGGAAGATGACAAGGGGGAGGAGGAGGAGCAGGAGGAAGAGGAGAAAGAGGAGGAGGAAGAGGAGAAGGAGGAGGAGGAAGAGGGGGAGAATTAGAGGATGAGGGGGAGAGGTAGAGGAGGAGGAGGAGGAGGAGGAGGAGGAGGAGGGGGAGGAGGAGGAGAGGTAGAGGAGGAAGAGGACACAGAAGGTTAAACTGACATACAGCTTAGTGAGGAACTTTCTGATTCAAAATTGTATTGCTTCTCATACATTACGTTCTGCTATCGTTCACCTTTCCTGCTACCGTTCACCTTTCCTGCTACCGTTCACCTTTCCTGCTACCGTTCACCTTTCCTGCTACCGTTCACCTTTCCTGCTATCGTTCACCTTTCCTGCTATCGTTCACCTTTCCTGCTACCGTTCACCTTTCCTGCTATCGTTCACCTTTCCTGCTACCGTTCACCTTTCCTGCTACCGTTCATCTTTCCTGCTACCGTTCACCTTTCCTGCTATCGTTCACCTTTCCTGCTATCGTTCACCTTTCCTGCTACCGTTCACCTTTCCTGCTATCGTTCCGCTGCACTCATTTCTAATAAGAAAATAAAAAATCTATAGCTAGTTCAATTTTTGACAGATATTGTTGAACTATATTTAAGCCCTTCCTCACTCCTGACCAGTGGGACAGGGCAGGCCAGGGTCATCACCTGTTCTCCTCGGGTATATGCAGGGACATGAACTGGAGCGGTTCAGAGCAGGTGACCAGCCAGCCATGGCGGTCGTTGACCCGGGATACGTCCACCTTGAGGAAGTGGTTGGGTACCCTGCTCCACAGCACCGGTGTTAGGAACTGGACATGCAGCCTGGGAGGACACTGGGGACAGGCGTTCCTCCTCTCACTCTTAAACAGCCCCGCTGACAGGGGCATGACGTTCTAGTGACAAAGAAACAGACAGGGTTAGGGCTAGGTTCTGGGAGGGGACAGGCGTTCCTCCTCTCACTCTTAAACAGCCCCGCTGACAGGGGCATGACGTTCTAGTGACAAAGAAACAGACAGGGTTAGGGCTAGGTTCTGGGAGGGGACAGGCGTTCCTCCTCTCACTCTTAAACAGCCCCGCTGACAGGGGCATGACGTTCTAGTGACATAGAAACAGACAGGGTTAGGGCTAGGTTCTGGGAGGGGACAGGCGTTCCTCCTCTCACTCTTAAACAGCCCCGCTGACAGGGGCATGACGTTCTAGTGACAAAGAAACAGACAGGGTTAGGGCTAGGTTCTGGGAGGGGACAGGCGTTTCTCCTCTCACTCTTAAACAGCCCCGCTGACAGGGGCATGACGTTCTAGTGACATAGAAACAGACAGGGTTAGGGCTAGGTTCTGGGAGGGAACAGGCGTTCCTCCTCTGACTCTTAAACAGCCCCGCTGACAGAGGCATGATATTCTGAAATGGAGGGATGTGGGTTAGGGACATTCACTTCATCACTCTTTCAAAGGTCAAACTACAGCTTTACATAACTGTACTTCCTACAAAAGGTGGTGATGTATGTTTTATTAAACAGGTCCTACTGTAGAGATCATTGTCCTGGACTGGAGCTACTGTAGAGGTCAGAATCCTGGAGCTATTATAGAGATCAGAGTCCTGGACTGGAGCTACTGTAGAGATCAGAGTCCTGGAGCTACTGTAGAGGTCAGAGTCCTGGAACTACTGTAGAGGTCAGAGTCCTGGACTGGAGCTACTGTAGAGGTCAGAGCCCTGGAGCTACTGTAGAGATCAGAGTCCTGGAGCTACTGTAGAGGTCAGAGCCCTGGAGCTACTGTAGAGGTCAGAGTCCTGGACCTACTGTAGAGATCAGAGTCCTGGAGCTACTGTAGAGGTCAGAGCCCTGGAGCTACTGTAGAGGTCAGAGTCCTGGAGCTACTGTAGAGGTCAGAGCCCTGGACTGGAGCTACTGTAGAGATCAGAGTCCTGGAGCTACTGTAGAGCTCAGAGCCCTGGAGCTACTGTAGAGGTCAGAGTACTGGACCTACTGTAGAGGTCAGAGTCCTGGACTGGAGCTACTGTAGAGGTCAGAGTCCTGGACTGGAGCTACTGTAGAGGTCAGAGTCCTGGAGCTACTGTAGAGGTCAGAGCCCTGGAGCTACTGTAGAGGTCAGAGTCCTGAAGCTACTGTAGAGGTCAGAGTCCTGGAGCTACTGTAGAGGTCAGAGCCCTGGAGCTACTGTAGAGGTCAGAGTCCTGGAGCTACTGTAGAGGTCAGAGTCCTGGAGCTACTGTAGAGGTCAGAGTCCTGGAGCTACTGTAGAGGTCAGAGTCCTGGAGCTACTGTAGAGGTCAGAGTCTTGGACTGGAGCTACTGTAGAGGTCAGAGTCCTGGAGCTACTGTAAAGGTCAGATTCCTGGAGCTACTGTAGAGGTCAGAGTCCTGGAGCTACTGTAGAGGTCAGTGTCCTGGACTGGAGCTACTGTAGAGGTCAGAGTCCTGGAGCTACTGTAGAGATCAGAGTCCTGGAGCTACTGTAGAGATCAGAGTCATGGAGCTACTGTAGAGGTCAGAGTCCTGGACTGGAGCTACTGTAGAGATCAGAGTCATGGAGCTACTGTAGAGGTCAGAGTCCTGGACTGGAGCTACTGTAGAGATCAGAGTCCTGGAGCTACTGTAGAGGTCAGAGTCCTGGAGCTACTGTAGAGGTCAGAGTCCTGGATCTACTGTAGAGGTCAGAGTCCTGGAGCTACTGTAGAGGTCAGAGTCCTGGAGCTACTGTAGAGGTCAGAGTCCTGGACTGGAGCTACTGTAGAGGTCAGAGTCCTGGAGCTACTGTAGAGGTCAGAGTCCTGGACTGGAGCTACTGTAGAGGTCAGAGTCCTGGAGCTACTGTAGAGGTCAGAGTCCTGGAGCTACTGTAGAGGTCAGAGTCCTGGAGCTACTGTAGAGGTCAGAGTCCTGGAGCTACTGTAGAGATCAGAGTCCTGGAGCTACTGTAGAGGTCAGAGTCCTGATCCGATGCAGAGGGAGGTATGTGAAGTACACAGAGGTCTCATCAGTGTTGCACTGACCAAAGAAAGACATTCAGAGGCCTACAGAGAGAGAGACAACCTCATAACCTCCCACAGCCAGTGGAGAGACAGCTCCACCTTGACTTTTCCAAGCAGACCATATCTGAGGCTGGCCTATTTGTGGCCGCCGGTTCCATTCTGTCAGCACAGAGCCGTAATAGTGTGTCCTGTTCTCCCTCCCGCTCACCTTAATGCGTCCTAGTTCAAACTGAAAGATGCTGGGGCTGGTGGCCTGAGCGAACACAGCAGGGAACAGCTTCGTACTGGGCTCAACCTGCAGAGAGAGAACACAGAGACACAGCTATTAATACACAGGATATGGACAAATGACACACTATTCCCTATATAGTGCACTACTTTTGACCAGGGCCCATAGTGCACTATATGGGTCATTCTGCAGAGGTGGTGCACATTGGGGGTTGGAAATAAAAAATAAAACAATTGTATCCTATTTTCCCCAAACTTTCAGCACAAATGTCAGGTAGACATATATTCCACTACTACTACTACTACTAATGATACTACTACTGATACCTACTACTACATCTACTACTACTACTACTACTGATAATACTACTACTACTACTACTAATGATACTACTGCTACTACATCTACTACTACTACTACTTCTACTGATACTACTACTACTACTACATCTACTACTACTACTACTACTTCTACTGATACTACTACTGATACTACTGCTACTACTACTATTAATACTACTACTACTACTACATCTACTGCTACCACTACTACTGATACTACTACTACTGATACTACTACTACTACATCTACTACTACTACTACTACTGATACTGATACTACCACTACTACTACTGCTGCTACAACTACTACATCCACTACTACCACTACTACCACTACCGATACCACTACTACCACATCTACCACTACCACTACTACCACCGATACCCACCACTACATCCACTACCACCACTACTACCACCAATGATACCACTACCACTACATCCACCACTACCACCACTACATCCACCACCACCACCACTACCACTACCACTACCAACGATACCACCGCCACCACATCCACCACCACCACTACCACTCTACCGATACCACCACCACTACCACCGATACCACCACCACATCCACTACCACCACCACTCCACCGATACCACCACCACCACCACCGATACCACCGCCACTACCACCACACCACCACCACTACCACCACCACCACCACCACCGCCACCATTTCACCGATACCACTACCACCGATACCACCACTACCACATCCACCACCACCATTACCACCACCACCACTACCACCGACACCGATACACCACCACCACCACCACCGCTGCCACAACCACCACATCCACCACCACCACTCCACCGACACCACCACTACCACTACCACTCTCACCGATACCAACCACCACCGCCGCAACCACATCCACCACTACCAATGATACCACTACTACCACACTACCACTACCACTACCACCGATACTTACCACCACTTCACCGACACCACCACCGATACTTCACCACATCCACCACCACCACCACTACCACCGCCGCTGCCACAACCACCACCGCCACCGCCACCACCACCGCCACCACCACCACCACCGCCACCACCACCACCGCCACCGCCACCACCACCATTACCACCACTACCACCACCACCACCGCCACAACCACTACCACCACCACCGCCACCACCACCGCCACCACCACTGCCACCACCACCGCCGCTGCCACCACCACCGCCACCACATTGCTACCACTACCACTACCACTGCCACCACCACCACCGCTACCACCACTGCCACCATTATTGCTACCACCACTACCACTACCACTACCACTACTACTACCGACACTACTACACATCCACTGCTACATCTACTACTACTACTACTTCTACTGATACCACTACTACTACTACTACTTCTACTGATACTACTACTACTGAGAATACACAGAGCTGGAAAAACTATTTCTGTAAAATTAATTCTGATAACTTCAGAAGGTTGATTAAAAATCTGCTGCTCATAGGAGAGACTGAGCAAAGCTGTCATTAAGGCAAAGGGTGGCTACTTAGAAGAATCTCAAATCTAAAATATATTTTGATTTGTTAAACACTTTTTTGGTTACTACATGATTCCATATGTGTTCATAGTTTTGATGTCTTCACTATTATTCTACAATGTAGAAAATAGTAAAAATAAAGAAAAACCCTTGAATGAGTAGGTGTGTCCAAACTTTTAACTGGTAGTGTATACATGGTCAACATTGTCAACGTGTATCTATACATGGTCAACATTGTCAAAAGCGTATATAAACATGGTCAACATTGTCAACACGTATCTATACATGGTCAGCATTGTCAACACATATCTAGACATGGTCAGTATTGTCAACACGTATCTGCACATGGTCAGCATTGTCAACACATATCTAGACATGGTCAGTATTGTCAACAGGTATCTGCACATGGTCAGTATTGTCAACATGTCTTGATACATGGTCAGTATTGTCAACAGGTATCTGTACATGGTCAACATTGTCAGCATGTTTTGATACATGGTCAGTATTGTCAATAGGTATCTGTACATGGTCAACATTGTCAGCATGTCTTGATACATGGTCAACACTGTCAGCATGTATTGATACATGGTCAGTATTGTCAACAGGTATCTGTACATCGTCAACACTGTCAGCATGTCTTGATACATGGTCAACACTGTCAGCATGTATTGATACATGGTCAACATTGTCAGCATGTCTTGATACATGGTCAACATTGTCAACACGTATCTGCACATGGTCAACATTGTCAGCAACACTAATAGATGTTACGGGGTGAGTGTTGAAAGTTCTCTGCTGTCAGAGAACACCTAGTTGCCTGTCGATCACACTTGACCCTGGCCTAGCTATGAGAACCAGGCTAAAGACCTTCCTTTCTAGCACTGACTGACAGCCTCTTTACCGAGGAAAAGTTCTACCTACTATGACTGTGATATGTGGCTGTCTTACGAAGCCATATAAAGACGAATAGACTGACTGTACGTGGCTCTGAATCAGAGAGTCTGCAAAATGACTCACTAACTGTAAGTGACTCTGAATCAGAGCGTCTGCTAAACGACTCACTAACTGTAAGTGGCTCTGAATCAGAGCGTCTGCTAAATGACTCACTAACTGTAAGTGGCTCTGAATCAGAGCGTCTGCTAAATGACTCACTAACTGTAAGTGGCTCTGAATCAGAGCGTCTGCTAAATGACTCACATGTTAACGTAGCAATAGGAGGTAACACTGACGCCCATGCGGTAACAGCGCTGTATCTCTACCTGGTAGTATGTGCTGAGGTCCTTCCCGTTGGCAGTGAAGGTTAGCAGTCCGTTAGCTGTGTCCACCAGACATCCAATCTCCAGACCGTTGTTGTTCCGGCCCTGACCAGGACTGGTACTCTCTCCAGCCCAAACCATGTAGCAGTTACTACGCTTGATGCTACAGACAGAGACAGTAGTTACTACGCTTGATGTTATAGACAGAGACGGAGACAGTAGTTACTACGCTTGATGTTACAGACAGAGACGGAGACAGTAGTTACTACGCTTGATGCTACAGACAGAGACAGATACAGTAGTTACTACGCTTGATGTTATAGACAGAGACAGTAGTTACTACGCTTGATGTTATAGACAGAGACAGAGACAGTAGTTACTACGCTTGATGTTATAGACAGAGACAGAGACAGTAGTTACTACGCTTGATACTACAGACAGAGATGGAGACAGTAGTTACTACGCTTGATACTACAGACAGAGACAGAGACAGTAGTTACTACGCTTGATGTTATAGACAGAGACAGAGACAGTAGTTACTACGCTTGATGCTACAGACAGAGACAGAGACAGTAGTTACTACGCTTGATGCTACAGACAGAGATGGAGACAGTAGTTACTACGCTTGATGTTATAGACAGCGACAGTAGTTACTACGCTTGATGTTATAGACAGAGATGGAGACAGTAGTTACTACGCTTGATGTTACAGACAGAGACAGAGACAGTAGTTACTACGCTTGATGTTACAGACAGAGACAGAGACAGTAGTTACTACGCTTGATGTTACAGACAGAGACGGAGACAGTAGTTACTACGCTTGATGTTACAGACAGAGACAGAGACAGTAGTTACTACGCTTGATGTTATAGACAGAGACAGTAGTTACTACGCTTGATGTTACAGACAGAGACAGAGACAGTAGTTACTACGCTTGATGTTACAGACAGAGACGGAGACAGTAGTTACTACGCTTGATGTTATAGACAGAGACAGTAGTTACTACGCTTGATGTTACAGACAGAGACAGAGACAGTAGTTACTACGCTTGATGTTACAGACAGAGACGGAGACAGTAGTTACTACGCTTGATGTTATAGACAGAGACGGAGACAGTAGTTACTACGCTTGATGTTACAGACAGAGACAGAGACAGTAGTTACTACGCTTGATGTTACAGACAGAGACGGAGACAGTAGTTACTACGCTTGATGCTACAGACAGAGACAGTAGTTACTACGCTTGATACTACAGACAGAGATGGAGACAGTAGTTACTACGCTTGATGCTACAGACAGAGACGGAGACAGTAGTTACTACGCTTGATGCTACAGACAGAGACAGTAGTTACTACGCTTGATGTTACAGACAGAGATGGAGACAGTAGTTACTACGCTTGATGCTACAGATGGAGACAGTAGTTACTAGGCTTGATGTTACAGACAGAGACAGAGACAGTAGTTACTACGCTTGATGCTACAGACAGAGACAGTAGTTACTACGCTTGATGTTACAGACAGAGACAGTAGTTACTACGCTTGATGCTACAGACAGAGACAGTAGTTACTACGCTTGATGCTACAGACAGAGACAGAGACAGTAGTTACTACGCTTGATGTTACAGACAGAGACAGAGACAGTAGTTACTACGCTTGATGCTACAGACAGAGACAGTAGTTACTACGCTTGATGCTACAGACAGAGACAGAGACAGTAGTTACTACGCTTGATGTTATAGACAGAGACAGAGACAGTAGTTACTACGCTTGATGCTACAGACAGAGACAGTAGTTACTACGCTTGATGTTATAGACAGAGACAGAGACAGTAGTTACTAGGCTTGATGCTACAGACAGAGATGGAGACAGTAGTTACTACGCTTGATGTTATAGACAGAGACAGTAGTTACTACGCTTGATGTTACAGACAGAGACGGAGACAGTAGTTACTACGCTTGATGTTACAGACAGAGACAGCGACAGTAGTTACTACGCTTGATGTTACAGACAGAGATGGAGACAGTAGTTACTACGCTTGATGTTATAGACAGAGACAGAGACAGTAGTTACTACGCTTGATGTTACAGACAGAGACAGTAGTTACTACGCTTGATGTTATAGACAGAGACAGAGACAGTAGTTACTAGGCTTGATGCTACAGACAGAGACAGAGACAGTAGTTACTACGCTTGATGTTACAGACAGAGACGGAGACAGTAGTTACTACGCTTGATGCTACAGACAGAGACAGAGACAGTAGTTACTACGCTTGATGTTATAGACAGAGACAGTAGTTACTACGCTTGATGTTACAGACAGAGACAGAGACAGTAGTTACTACGCTTGATGTTATAGATAGAGACGGAGACAGTAGTTACTACGCTTGATGTTATAGACAGAGACAGTAGTTACTACGCTTGATGTTATAGACAGAGACAGTAGTTACTACGCTTGATGTTACAGACAGAGATGGAGACAGTAGTTACTACGCTTGATGTTACAGACAGAGATGGAGACAGTAGTTACTACGCTTGATACTACAGACAGAGATGGAGACAGTAGTTACTACGCTTGATACTACAGACAGAGATGGAGACAGTAGTTACTACGCTTGATACTACAGACAGAGATGGAGACAGTAGTTACTACGCTTGATACTACAGACAGAGACAGTAGTTACTACGCTTGATACTACAGACAGAGACAGAGACAGTAGTTACTACGCTTGATGTTATAGACAGAGACAGAGACAGTAGTTACTACGCTTGATGCTATAGACAGAGACAGTAGTTACTACGCTTGATACTACAGACAGAGATGGAGACAGTAGTTACTACGCTTGATACTACAGACAGAGATGGAGACAGTAGTTACTACGCTTGATGCTATAGACAGAGACAGAGACAGTAGTTACTACGCTTGATACTACAGATGGAGACAGTAGTTACTACGCTTGATGTTACAGACAGAGACAGAGACAGTAGTTACTACGCTTGATACTACAGACAGAGACAGAGACAGTAGTTACTACGCTTGATGCTACAGACAGAGACAGAGACAGTAGTTACTACGCTTGATGCTATAGACAGAGACAGAGACAGTAGTTACTACGCTTGATGCTACAGACAGAGACAGAGACAGTAGTTACTACGCTTGATGTTACAGACAGAGATGGAGACAGTAGTTACTACGCTTGATACTACAGACAGAGACAGTAGTTACTACGCTTGATACTACAGACAGAGATGGAGACAGTAGTTACTACGCTTGATGCTACAGATGGAGACAGTAGTTACTACGCTTGATGTTATAGACAGAGACAGAGACAGTAGTTACTACGCTTGATGCTACAGACAGAGATGGAGACAGTAGTTACTACGCTTGATGCTATAGACAGAGACAGTAGTTACTACGCTTGATGCTACAGACAGAGACAGTAGTTACTACGCTTGATGCTATAGACAGAGACAGTAGTTACTACGCTTGATGCTACAGACAGAGACAGTAGTTACTACGCTTGATGCTACAGACAGAGACAGTAGTTACTACGCTTGATGTTACAGACAGAGATGGAGACAGTAGTTACTACGCTTGATACTACAGACAGAGATGGAGACAGTAGTTACTACGCTTGATACTACAGACAGAGACAGTAGTTACTACGCTTGATGCTACAGACAGAGACAGTAGTTACTACGCTTGATGTTATAGACAGAGACAGAGACAGTAGTTACTACGCTTGATGCTACAGATGGAGACAGTAGTTACTACGCTTGATGTTATAGACAGAGACAGTAGTTACTAGGCTTGATGCTACAGACAGAGACAGTAGTTACTATGCTTGATACTACAGACAGAGACGGAGACAGTAGTTACTACGCTTGATGTTATAGACAGAGACAGAGACAGTAGTTACTACGCTTGATACTACAGACAGAGACAGAGACAGTAGTTACTAGGCTTGATGCTACAGACAGAGACAGAGACAGTAGTTACTACGCTTGATGCTACAGACAGAGACAGTAGTTACTACGCTTGATGCTACAGACAGAGACAGAGACAGTAGTTACTACGCTTGATACTACAGACAGAGATGGAGACAGTAGTTACTACGCTTGATGCTACAGACAGAGACAGTAGTTACTAGGCTTGATGTTACAGACAGAGATGGAGACAGTAGTTACTACGCTTGATGTTATAGACAGAGACAGAGACAGTAGTTACTACGCTTGATGCTATAGACAGAGACAGAGACAGTAGTTACTACGCTTGATGTTACAGACAGAGATGGAGACAGTAGTTACTACGCTTGATGTTACAGACAGAGATGGAGACAGTAGTTACTACGCTTGATACTACAGACAGAGACAGAGACAGTAGTTACTACGCTTGATGTTATAGACAGAGACAGAGACAGTAGTTACTACGCTTGATACTACAGACAGAGACAGAGACAGTAGTTACTACACACAGAAACAGAGACACTTCCCAATCAGCTTTTTACAGTACAACCACAACCATAAAAAAAGAAACATTTGATATGTGAAATTCTAAATATTACAACCACATCATAAGAAGCATAGGACCAGAGGTTACAATGAGTATGACTAGGAGGATATTTGAGTATCAGTTCTGATTGACCCACAGGACCGTGTGTGTGTGTGTGTGTGTGTGTGTGTGTGTGTGTGTGTGTGTGTGTGTGTGTGTGTGTGTGTGTGTGTGTGTGACGTGTGTGTGTGCGTGCATGTGTCCTCAGTTTGACCCCAAGACCCCCCAGATATCTGACCTCTCGTGAACTTTGCCCTTCTCGTCTCCCAGGGTTACGGTGACAGTGCGGACCTTTTCGAGGTCGAAGGCCATGTCGTACTGGTGGAAGTCAGAGGTCACCCAGCCAACCCACACACTGCTGGGCTCCTGACCTGGGAAGATCCTCACAGAGTAGTAGTACTGGGGAGAGACCATGGACATATACGGTTATAGTAGGTAATAAAAGGGTTATATAGGGTTATAAAGGTATATATTAGGTTATAAAGGGTTATATAGGGTTATATAGGGTTATATAGTGTTATAAAGGGTTATATATGGTTACATAGGGTTATAAAGGGTTAAATAGGGTTATTTTAGGTTAGAAAGGGTCATATAGGGTTATAAAGGGTTATATAGCGTTATATAGGGTTATAAGGGTTATATTAGGTTATAAAGGGTTATATAAGGTTATAAAGGGTTATATTAGGTTATAAAGGGTTATAAATGGTTATATGAGGTTATAAAGGGTTAGAAATGGTTATACAGGGCTATATGTTTATATAGGGTTATAAAGGTTTATAACGGGTTATATAGGGCTATATAAGGTTATTAAAGGTTATAAAGGATTATATAGGGTTATAAAAGGTTATATAGGTTTATAAACAGTTATATGAGGTTAATACAAATATACAACCAGTAGTAGTTGGACTGGAGAGGATGAGGACACTTGTTTTTCCATGTATTAAATATGTAGTACATTGTAATTGACCAATACATTGTAATGACATGCTACTTTTTACTGACTATTACACAATGCAGCACACATGGTTGTCTATCAACGGTCTGTGTTATAGCATGGGAAGATATCATTCAGGTGATATGTAAATACTGTATCTAGTGTCAAACAGAGAAAATCCAACATGTACTTACAGTGGAGGTCTGCATGAAGAAGTCCAAGTCATCCCTGTCAGCTAACACCTCCTCTGCTAGACGGGCTGAAGAGTTACTGCTGGTAAACTCTGGCTTGGTCCTCTTCAACATGAATCTACACACACAGAGAGAGAGACATAACTACAACTCTGAAAACAACCTGAACCTGACACACACAGAGAGAGAGAGAGAGAGAGAGAGAGAGAGAGAGAGAGACAGAGAGAGAGACAGAGACAGAGAGAGAGACAGAGAGAGAGACAGAGAGAGAGACAGAGAGAGACAGCAGAACACAGCCAGGGTTGGGGTCAATTCCATTTAAATTCCAGTCCATTCAGAAAGTAAACCACAATGTTTAAAAAGCCTAATTGAAAAGCATTGGAAGATAAATGGAATGGGAAATAAATTGGGCTTCCTGAATTTAATGGAATTGAAATGGAACTGACCCCAAACCTGCCGACAGCAAGAGATGGCGCCTAACGCAGACCATATGGACTTAATTCAACACTGTGTATACATGGTGGTAATACAGCTGAGGCATGTTGTGGAACAGTGGTACTGAGACTCTGCATTAGACTCTTAACGCAGACTCCTCTTGGACAGCTTTGGTACAGCATTGTTTACATATAGCTGTGTCACAGAGAGACCAAGGACAAGGGCAGGGAGGTGATAGACTATAACTAGGACCCAGAGTTTTCCCTGGGCTGTGTTGTCAGGGGAGGGACCCCTGGTCCTAACTATAATCTACAAACCTCTGCTTTAACTTGGAGGGTTTCTCCTGGTTGTAGTCTTTGTGGTTGTTAAACTGGTCCTTCTCCTTGTCCAGGCTGGAGCCCAGGGTGCAGTGGGCAGACTTGGTCAACACCTGAGGAGAAGAGGAACAAACTGGAACATAGAAACATTACAACTGCAAAAATGTACATTGCTAGAAATGTTCCCTCTAATGTTTTTCTGGTAAGTGAGCAAATTTCAGGTCTGTTGAGCGCAAACTTGAACCTCGTGAATTTTCTGTGCAATGTCCGTCTTGCGTTTTACTGTGAACACTGTTTAGGTTATAAAGGGTTACAAAGTGTTATATAAGGTTATAAAGGGTTATAAAGTGTTATAACGGGTTATATATGGTTATATAGGGATATAAATGGTTATATCGGGTTATAAAGGGTTATATAAGGTTATAAAGGGTTACAAAAGGTTATATAGGGTTATAAAGGGTTATATAAGGTTATAAAGTGTTATAAAGGGTTATATAGGGTTATAAAGGGTTATAAAAGGTTATATATGTTATAAAGGGTTATATAGGGTTATATAAGGTTATAAAGGGTTACAAAGGGTTATACAGGGTTATAAATGGTTATATAAGGTTATAAAGGGTTATAATGGGTTATATAGGGTTATAAAGGGTTGTACATGGCTATAAAGGGTTACATAGGGTTATAAAGGGTTATATAGGGTTATAAAGGGTTATATAGGGTTATAAAGGGTGTGCTGTGTGTTTACTGCGAACACAGTTAAAACAGTAAATTAAAGCGGGCACAGCCTCAGTGGCCAATCACGCTACTGTGGCTATTTCATCATAATGTGGGCCTACCAGAGCGGCCTACCATCAAAAACAATGGAGAAAATGCATCCCATAACATTTGAACATGGAAATAGCTGTTCTATCATTCAGCCTACAGTAGCAGACAATGTGTGGTGTTCAACGTAGGCCTATATTCCACGAGACTTCTGAAGACAAAACATGTAGGGTTTGACATTAACCTGTTTATCCACTTGTCCTTCAGACAAAGAGGTGACTGAACATGTTGTTGTGTTGTTCGTTGCAATTTACAAAATAAAGTTCATTAATAATCCCGTACCATTATCACAGAGAATCAGACAACTTATGCTACCCTCTGTCTATTGGCTACGTAGCTTATTCAAGTCTCAAAATACAACACTGCCCCTTTAAACAAACAAAAAAAAAGCTCTTTACCACTCGCTTTTAAAAGATGTCTAGAAATGTACACGTTTTGTGCTCTTGTAGGAAGCAATCCCTCCCCTATTGCTGACTACTAATGATCTATAACTGGGCTAATAACTCACTAACTAGCAGAGGATGTGAACAACAATGTGCACACGTGGCTACATGCAGCTCTCGCTTTGATCTCAAAACAAGCACATCCACTCACGACCGCTCATGCTGTAAACACAGTCCAGTTCAAAAGTAAATGGCACAAATCCATATATGGCAATTATCTATTTGCATATAGGAGCTCCTACTGCAGCTCTGACTGGTCAATGGCGCACCGGTCCGTGTAGAGTACGGGCCTGAGTCATGCATGTCAATGCAATAGAATCCTACTCCGATGCGCTCTGCCTATCTCTTGCACAGATAGTTTTGCATACTAAGTCTTGTATAGTTCGTTTTGTTTCGGTATATTACATTGAAAGTGGCAAATATTGCATTGATTTGATCATAATTGCCACCAGTAAAGGGAACGTTGACAGTGTTAAACTAAGAGGGAAAACTCTAGAAAGCTGAGTGAAGTTCAATCTCGTGCTTCTCTGCAGTCCCCGGGGGGAGCTGTGCACTGGCGCAGCTCAGAGGGAACAACTGTTTGCTCATGTGTATTAAATGTATATAGATATTAATAACGTTTTCCTCCTAAGAGGGGGGAAGGAGGTTGGAGGTTGTGAAGGAGAAAATATGGAGCAAACGGGGGAGACGGAGACAGAAGGAGACAGAGACAGAAGGAGACAGAAGGAGAAGGAGACAGAAGGAGACAGAAGGAGAAGGAGACAGAAGGAGACGGAGACGGAGACAGAAGGAGAAGGAGACGGAGACAGAAGGAGACGGAGACAGAAGGAGACAGAGACAGAAGGAGACAGAAGGAGAAGGAGACAGAAGGAGACGGAGACGGAGACAGAAGGAGAAGGAGACGGAGACAGAAGGAGACGGAGACAGAAGGAGAAGGAGACGAAGACAGAAAGAGACGGAGACAGAAGGAGAAGGAGACAGAAAGAGAAGGAGACGGAGACAGAAGGAGAAGGAGACGGAGACAGAAGGAGAAGGAGACAGAAAGAGAAGGAGACGGAGACAGAAGGAGAAGGAGACGGAGACAGAAGGAGACAGAAAGAGAAGGAGACGGAGACAGAAGGAGACGGAGACAGAAAGAGAAGGAGACGGAGACAGAAGGAGAAGGAGACGGAGACAGAAGGAGACAGAAGGAGAAGGAGACAGAAGGAGAAGGAGACAGAAGGAGAAGGAGACGGAGACAGAAGGAGACAGAAAGAGAAGGAGAAGGAGACAGAAAGAGAAGGAGACGGAGACAGAAAGAGAAGGAGACGGAGACAGAAAGAGAAGGAGACGGAGACAGAAAGAGAAGGAGACGGAGACAGAAGGAGACAGAAAGAGATGGAGACGGAGACAGAAGGAGACAGAAGGAGACAGAAAGAGATGGAGACGGAGACAGAAGGAGACGGAGACAGAAGGAGAAGGAAGGAGAAAAAAAGTAAAAAAAGTAAATCTAGTGACATCATCATCATCATCACCTCGAAGTCGGACACGGTCTCAAAGTCGTCCAGGTCTTTCTTAGAGGAGAAAGAGAAGCCCCCGCCAGATTGTAGAGTCCCGCCAGGTGACTTCGCCAGGACCTCGTTACACTCTATAGGCATGCTGAGGCGATAGAAGGTGATGTCTGGGTTACTGTTCTGGGAGCCGAACGACCTCTGGGTGACCTTGAGACACGGGAAAGTCTCCACGGTGCCGTCCATCCTCGTGACCTTTTAGAAAGACCAGACGACAAGGGAACAGGGCATTATGGGGCGTCATCTGGTTGAATAGCCATACGATACCAGGTCAACATAGATCTATGGGTATTTAATTATTTAACCTTTATTTAACTAGGCAAGTCAGATACGGAACAAATTCTTATTTACAATGACGGCCTAGGAACAGTGGGGTTAACTGCCTTGTTCAGGGGCAGAATGATTTTTACCTTATCAGCTCGGGGATTTGAACTTGCAACCTTTCAGTTACTAGTCCAACACTCTAACCACTAGGCTACCTGCCACCTGGGTATGAGCGCTAGACAAATCCTTGGAACTAGTATTATTGTTACTATTATAGGTTACCAACATAGCACCGGTTGGTGTCAAGAACTGCAACGCTGCTGGGTTATTCACGCTCAACAGTTTCCCCGTGTGCATCAAGAACGGTCCACCACCCAAAAGGACATCCAGCCAACTGGACACACAACTGTGGGGAAGCATTGGGAGTCAACAATGGGGCCAGCATCCCTGTGGAACGCTTTCGACCCCTTGTAGAGTCCACGCCTCGACGAATTGAGGCTGTTCTGACGGGGCAAAAGGGGGGGGTGCAGCGACTCAATACTAGGAAGGTGTTCCTAATGTTTGGTATCCTCAGTGTAGGTTACCAACATAGGCTGTTACAAAAACAAATATGGTCAACAACACATATAAAAGGAGGCTTATCAATAGAAGTTCACTTATCAAACTCTATACACAATTACACCAGGGGTGAGCAAGGACAAGGTTCAAGGACAGTCTTGTCAACAGAATGATACGGCTAAACTGGTAGCGGCTTGACTCTCACCTCAATGTGTTCATGCTGTGGAGGTACAGGGATAAACTGAGACAGTCTCTTGCTGAGCCACATGGTGAGGTCTCTGTTCATGTTGACAGCGAAGGGCTCGTAGCCCTCCTGCAGGCCGCAGATGGTGAAGTACTTCAGCGTGCTCACGTCTTTACCAAAGTTCATCCTGCCAACCTGGCATACACCCAGGCTGCACACTGGGATGAAACCTACAGAGAGGGCAGAGAGAGCACTGTTATGTTAACCAGGCTGAACACTGGGATGGGACCTACAGAGAGGGCAGAGAGAGCACTGTTATGTTAACCAGGCTGAACACTGGGATGAAACCTACAGAGAGGGCAGAGAGAGCACTGTTATGTTAACCAGGCTGAACACTGGGATGGGACCTACAGAGAGGGCAGAGAGGGCATTGTTATGTTAACCAGGCTGAACACTGGGATGAAACCTACAGAGAGGGCAGAGAGAGCACTGTTATGTTAACCAGGCTGAACACTGGGATGAAACCTACAGAGAGGGCAGAGAGGGCACTGTTATGTTAACCAGGCTGAACACTGGGATGGAACCTACAGAGAGGGCATTGTTATGTTAACCAGGCTGCACACTGGGATGAAACCTACAGAGAGGGCAGAGAGAGCACTGTTATGTTAACCAGGCTGAACACTGGGATGAAACCTACAGAGAGGGCAGAGAGAGCACTGTTATGTTAACCAGGCTGAACACTGGGATGGAACCTACAGAGAGGGCAGAGAGAGCACTGTTATGTTAACCAGGCTGAACACTGGGATGAAACCTACAGAGAGGGCAGAGAGAGCACTGTTATGTTAACCAGGCTGAACACTGGGATGGGACCTACAGAGAGGGCAGAGAGAGCACTGTTATGTTAACCAGGCTGAACACTGGGATGGGACCTACAGAGAGGGCACTGTTATGTTAACCAGGCTGAACACTGGGATGGGACCTACAGAGAGAGCACTGTTATGTTAACCAGGCTGAACACTGGGATGGGACCTACAGAGAGGGCACTGTTATGTTAACCAGGCTGAACACTGGGATGGGACCTACAGAGAGGGCATTGTTATGTTAACCAGGCTGAACACTGGGATGGAACCTACAGAGAGGGCAGAGAGGGCATTGTTATGTTAACCAGGCTGAACACTGGGATGGGACCTACAGAGAGGGCATTGTTATGTTAACCAGGCTGAACACTGGGATGGGACCTACAGAGAGGGCATTGTTATGTTAACCAGGCTGCACACTGGGATGGGACCTACAGAGAGGGCATTGTTATGTTAACCAGGCTGAACACTGGGATGGGACCTACAGAGAGGGCAGAGAGGGCATTGTTATGTTAACCAGGCTGAACACTGGGATGGGACCTACAGAGAGGGCATTGTTATGTTAACCAGGCTGCACACTGGGATGGGACCTACAGAGAGGGCACTATTATGTTAACCGGGCTGAACACTGGGATGGAACCTACAGAGAGGGCATTGTTATGTTAACCAGGCTGAACACTGGGATGGAACCTACAGAGAGGGCAGAGAGGGCATTGTTATGTTAACCAGGCTGAACACTGGGATGGGACCTACAGAGAGGGCATTGTTATGTTAACCAGGCTGAACACTGGGATGGGACCTACAGAGAGGGCATTGTTATGTTAACCAGGCTGCACACTGGGATGGGACCTACAGAGAGGGCATTGTTATGTTAACCAGGCTGAACACTGGGATGGGACCTACAGAGAGGGCAGAGAGGGCATTGTTATGTTAACCAGGCTGAACACTGGGATGGGACCTACAGAGAGGGCATTGTTATGTTAACCAGGCTGCACACTGGGATGGGACCTACAGAGAGGGCACTATTATGTTAACCGGGCTGAACACTGGGATGGAACCTACAGAGAGGGCATTGTTATGTTAACCAGGCTGAACACTGGGATGGGACCTACAGAGAGGGCAGAGAGGGCATTGTTATGTTAACCATTAGAAGAACGTAAGCCTTGTCCGAGCCAGAACGGCCCGTAGGGCAGGAGCCAGGACGGCCAGTAGGGCAGGAGCCGGAACGGCCCATAGGGCAGGAGCCAGGACGGCCAGTAGGGCAGGAGCCAGGACGGCCCGTAGGGCAGGAGTCAGAACGGCCCGTAGGGCAGGAGCCAGGACGGCCTATAAGGTAAAAGGAGTCGGAATGGCCAGTAGGGCAGAAGCCTAGCCAGAACGGCCCAATCTTATCCTAACCAGTAGGTAACACTGACATCAATGTGTTCTTATCTTATCCTGACCAGTAGGTCACACTGACATCAATGTGTTCTTATCTTATCCTGACCAGTAGGTCACACTAACATCAATGTGTTCTTATCTTATCCTAACCAGTAGGTAACACTGACATCAATGTGTTCTTATCTTATCCTAACCAGTAGGTAACACTGACATCAATGTGTTCTTATCTTATCCTGACCAGTAGGTCACACTGACATCAATGTGTTCTTATCTTATCCTAACCAGTAGGTAACACTGACATCAATGTGTTCTTATCTTATCCTAACCAGTAGGTAACACTGACATCAATGTGTTCTTATCTTATCCTAACCAGTAGGTAACACTAACATCAATGTGTTCTTATCTTATCCTAACCAGTAGGTAACACTGACATCAATGTGTTCTTATCTTATCCTAACCAGTAGGTAACACTGACATCAATGTGTTCTTATCTTATCCTAACCAGTAGGTAACACTGACATCAATGTGTTCTTATCTTATCCTGACCAGTAGGTAACACTGACATCAATGTGTTCTTATCTTATCCTAACCAGTAGGTCACACTGACATCAATGTGTTCTTATCTTATCCTAACCAGTAGGTCACACTGACATCAATGTGTTCTTATCTTATCCTGACCAGTAGGTAACACTGACATCAATGTGTTCTTATCTTATCCTAACCAGTAGGTAACACTGACATCAATGTGTTCTTATCTTATCCTAACCAGTAGGTCACACTGACATCAATGTGTTCTTATCTTATCCTAACCAGTAGGTAACACTGACATCAATGTGTTCTTATCTTATCCTAACCAGTAGGTAACACTGACATCAATGTGTTCTTATCTTATCCTAACCAGTAGGTAACACTAACATCAATCAAATCAAACTTTATTTGAGTGTAGACTTTATGTCACGTCCAGGCCTGAGTAGACAGGCTGGTGTGTTTAGTTTTGGTTTTGGTGTAGGGTTTTTCATGTTCTAGGTGTTATATTTCTATGTTGGGGTAATGGTTCCCAATTAATGGCAGCTGTGTGTCGTTGTCTCTAATTGGGAACCATATATATGTTTGGGGTTTTCATATAGGTTTTGTGGGTTATTGTTTGAGCATAGCTTCATTGTGTTTCATGTTATGTTTCAACGTTACGATCTTTGTTTGTTTTGTTGTTTTGCCCAGTTACGTTGTTTCAATAAAAGATGTATACTGGATGCCTCGCTGCGCCTTGGTCTGTCCGTTCCGAAGATCGTGACACTTTACCGTGAAATGCTGACTTACAAGCCCTTAACCAACAGAGCAGTTCAAGAAGAAGAAAATATTTACCAAGTCGACTAAAATAAAAAGTAACACAAAAAGAATAACGAGACTATATACAGGGGCCACCGGTACCGAGTCAGTGTGCAGGGGTACAGGCTAGTTGAGGTCATCTGTACATGTAGGTGGGGGCGAAGTGACTATGCATAGGTAACAAACAAACCGCGAGTAGCAGCAGTGTACAAGAGGAAGGGAGGGGGGGTCCTAGACTTGGTGCTCCGGTACCGCTTGCCGTGCGGTAGCAGAGAAAACAGTCTATAACTTTGGTGACTGGAGTCTCAGACAATTGTATGGTCTTTCCTCTGACACCGCCTATTATATAGGTCCTGGATGGCAGGAAGCTTGGCCCCAGTGATGTACTGGGCCGTTCGCACTACTCTCTGTAGCGCCTTACAGTCAGATGCCGAGCAGTTGCCATACCAGGCGGTGATGCAACCGGTCAGGATGGTCTCGATGGTGCAGCTGTAAAACCTTTTGAGGATCTGAGGACCCATGCGAAATCTTTTCAGTCTCCTGAGGGGGAAAAGGTTTTGTCGTGCCCTCTTCACGACTTTCTTGGTATGTTTGGAGCATGATAGTTTGTTGGTGATGTGAAACTCTCGACCCGCTCCACTACAGCCCCGTCGATGTAACAGCCCCGGGCCTGTTCAGCCCGCCTTTTCCTGTAGTCCACGATCAGCTCCTTTGTCTTGCTCACATTGAGGGAGAGGTTTTTGTCCTGGCACCACACTGCCAGGTCTCTGACTTCTGACCTCCCTATAGGCCGTCTCATCGTTGTAGGTGATCAGGCCTACCACTGTTGTGTCGTCAGCAAACTTAATGAGGGTGTTGGAGTCGTGTTTGGCCACGCAGTCGTGGGTGAACAGGGAATACAGGAGGGGACTAAGTACACACCCCTGAGGGACCCCAGTGTTAAGGAACGGCATGGCAGATGTGTTGTTGCCTACTTGAAGCGAGCATAAAAGGCATTTAGCTCGTCTGGTAGGCTCGCGTCACTGGGCAGCTCGCGTCTGGGTTTCCCTTTGTAGTCCGTAATAGTTTTCAAGCCCTGCCACATCCGACGAGCGTCAGAGCCGGTGTAGCAAGATTCAATCTTAATCCAGTATTGACACTTTGCTTGTTTGATGGTTCGTCTGAGGTCGTAACGGGATTTCTTATAAGCGTCCGGGTTAGTGTCCCGCTCCTTGAAAGCAGTAGCTCTAGCCTTTAGCTCAGTGCAGATGTTGCCTGTAACCCATGGCTTCTGGTTGGGATATGTACGTACGGTCACTGTGGGGACGATGTCATCGATGCGCTTATTAATGAAGCCGGTGACTGATGTGGTAAACTCCTCAATGTTATCGGATAAATCCCGCCTGCCCAGTCGGTGCAAAACAGTCCTGTAACTTAACATCCGCGTCCTCTGACCACATCCGTTTTGAGCGAGTCACTGGTACTTCCTGCTTTAGTTTTTTTGCATTAGGAACATTAGGAACCCCCCTTTTCCTCAGAACAGCCTCAATTCGTCTGGGACTCGACAAGGTGTCGAAAGCGTTCAACAGGGATGCTGGCCCCATGTTGACTCCAATGCTTCCCACGGTTGGCACCTTCTACCACACCCCGTTCAAAGGCACTTCAATCTTTTGTCTTGCCCGTTCATCCTCTGAATGGCACACATACACAATCCGTGTCTCAATACTTAAAGATCCATCTTTAACCCGTCTCCTCCCCTTCACCTACACTGATTGAAGTGGATTGAAGTGACATCGATAAGGGATCATAGCTTTCACCTGGATTCACCTGGCCAGTCTGTGGCATGGAAAGAGCAGGTGTTCATAATGTTTTGTCCACTCAGTGTAGATGAGAACTCTCTTGGTAAATAGTAGTGGTCATGAGGTATTCTAACTTCTTTAACATTAAAGATCGCGCACCAGCTGTTGATAACAAAGAGATACACCCTTTCCCCCAAACCTTACCAGAGGCTGCCGACCGGTCTTGACGACGCATAGAAAAGGCAGCGAGATGTACAGCATATTATCCATATCCTTGTTCAGCAACGACTCTGAGAAACATATTACTACAGTTCTTTAGGTCCCGTTGATAGGATGGTCTAGAACGGAGCTCGTCCAGTTTGTTCTATACGTTTCGTCAACTGCCAACCGTTTGGTTTAAGTCCATCTTGGTCAGACTTCCTCAGCAAAGTGACAGGAAAGCTCCTCCAGCCAGAACAAATAGGATGGTGTTGATGTTGAGAGTAAGCCAACAGACAAACAGGGATTGACAATAAGACAGACTAACAAATAGGGTGGGGTAGTGAGGTTGACAATAGGACAGACAAGGATCATAGGGTGGTGTAGGATAGTCATTTTGAGTAGCAGTTCAGACACTGACCTTCCCAAACCTCAAAGTCCTTGAAGGCCAGTTCGGACCCTGAGTCGTCCAGGAGCACCTCTCCATTGTGGGTGAACATCATGGTGTGTTCGTTCAGATCAACCATACAGCCCACCACGTCACCTGGAGCCCATGACCTGCCGAAGTGCTCGTTACCCTGGTGCCACAGCTGGGCCTGGAAAACACACAGGTATATACAGTGTCTTCTGAAAGTATTCAGACCCTGTCCCTTTGTCCACAGTTTGTTACAGTACAGCCTCATTCTAAAATGGATTAAATAAATAAACATCCTCATCGATCTACAGTCGTGGCCAAAAGATTTGAGAATGACACAAATATTGCCTCAGTTTGTATGATGACAATTTGAACATACACCAGAATGTCATGAAGAGTGATCAGATGAATTGCAATTAATTGCAAAGTCCCTCTTTGCCATGCAAATGAACTGAATCCCCCAAAAACATTTCCACTGCATTTCAGCCCTGCCACAAAAAGGACCAGCTGACATCATGTTAGTGATTCTCTCGTTAACACGGGTGTGAGTGTTGACGAGGACAAGGCTGGAGATCACTCTGTCATGCTGATTGAGTTCGAATAACAGACTGGAAGCTTCAAAAGGAGGGTGGTGCTTGGAATAATTGTTCTTCCTCTGTCAACCATGGTTACCTGCAAGGAAACACGTGCCGTCATCATTGCTTTGCACAAAAAGGGCTTCACAGGCAAGGATATTTCTGCCAGTAAAATTGCACCTAAATCAACCATTTATCGGATCATCAACAACTTCAAGGAGAACGGTTCAATTGTTGTGAAGAAGGCTTCAGGGCGCCAAGAAAGTCCAGCAAGCGCCAGGACCGTCTCCTAAAGTTGATTCAGCTGCGGGATCGGGGCACCACCAGTACAGAGCTTGCTCAGGAATGGCAGCAGACAGGTGTGAGTGCATCTGCACGCACAGTGAGGCGAAGACTTTTGGAGGATGGCCTGGTGTCAAGAAGGGCAGCAAAGAAGCCACTTCTCTCCAGGAAAAACATCAGGGACAGACTGATATTCTGCAAAAGGTACAGGGATTGGACTGCTGAGGACTGGGGTAAAGTCATTTTCTCTGATGAATTCTCTCTGATTGTTTGGGGCATCCAGAAAAAAAGATTGTCTGGAGAAGACAAGGTGAGCGCTACCATCAGTCCTGTGTCATGCCAACAGTAAAGCATCCTGAGACCATTCATGTGTGGGGTTGCTTCTCAGCCAGTGGGCTCACTTAAAAAAGTTGCCTAAGAACACAGCCATGAATAAAGAATGGTACCAACACATCCTCCGAGGGCAACTTCTCCCAACCATTCAGTTTGGTGACGAACAATGCCTTTTCCAGCATGATGGAGAACCTTGCCATGAGGCAAAAGTGATAACTTAGTGGCTCGGGGAACAAAACATCGATATTTTGGGTCCATGGCCAGGAAACTCCCCAGACCTTAATCCCATTGAGAACTTGTGGTCAATCCTCAAGAGGCGGGTGGACAAACAAAAACCCACAAATTCTGACAAACTCCAAGCATTGATTATGCAAGAATGGGCTGCCATCAGTCAGGATGTGGCCCAGAAGTTAATTGACAACATGAAATGCTTGTAATTATACTTCAGTATTCCATAGTAACATCTGACAAAAATATCTAAAGACACTTTGTGGAAATTAATATTTGTGTCATTCTCCAAACTTTTGGCCACGACTGTACACACAATACACCATAATAACAAAGTGAATACAGGTTTAAAAAAATAAAATAATAAAATACCTTATTTACATAAGTATTCAGACCCTTTGCTATGAGACTCGATATTGAGTTCAGGTGCATCCTGTTTCCATTGATCACCCTTGAGATGTTTCTACAACTTGATTGGCGTCCACTTGTGGTAAATTCAGTTTATTGGATATGATTTGGAAGGTACACACGTGTCTATATAAGGTCCCACAGTTGACAGTGCATGTCAGAGCAAAAACCAAGCCATGAGGTTGAAGGAATTGTCCGTAGAGCTCAGAGACAGGATTGTGTCGAGGCACAGATCTGGGGAAGGGTGCCTTAAAATGACATCTAAATGACATCGTTTTACTACAGATCTACACAACCTGAGATGTCTTCACACCACCAGAGTTAATACGTGGTGGAAACTGGTCATAGCATTGAGTTAACCAGCGCAGGCCCACCCAGTAGCCTTATACACATCACCAAACTTTTAATAAAACATCGCAAGCAGCACAACAGTCAAAAGACCCTCCCCCTTTTTACATCAGCCGATGTCACAAAACGCTGTACAGAAACCCGGCCTAAAACCCTCAAACAGCAAGCAATGCAGATGTAGAAGCACAGGACCCCCAAACTTAGAGCGCTACCGCCAGCGCTACGATTTACCAGAGGTTTGTTCAAAATAGAGCCCATAGTATTTTTATAGAGCATTTCTCAAATCAAAAGATGCTTGATGGCTGATGATGTCACTGGGTCTACTACTACACGGCCAGGAGTGACAGTCGAGCCAATATAGAAGAGTTATAACATAGAGGAGAGACAGTCAAGCTGCTATAGAAGAGTTCTAACAGTGGAGTGACAGTCAAGCTGCTATAGAAGAGTTCTAACATAGAGGAGAGACAGTCAAGCTGCTATAGAAGAGTTCTAACATAGAGGAGTGACAGTCAAGCTGCTATAGAAGAGTTCTAACAGAGGAGTGACAGTCAAGCTGCTATAGAAGAGTTCTAACATAGAGGAGTGACAGTCAAGCTGCTGTAGAAGAGTTCTAACAGAGGAGTGACAGTCAAGCTGCTATAGAAGAGTTCTAACATAGAGGAGTGACAGTCAAGATGCTATAGAAGAGTTCTAACATAGAGGAGTGACAGTCATGTTGCTATAGAAGAGTTCTAACAGAGGAGTGACAGTCAAGCTGATATAGAAGAGTTATAACATAGAGGAGTGACAGTCAAGCTGCTATAGAAGAGTTCTAACATAGAGGAGTGACAGTCAAGCTGCTATAGAAGAGTTCTAACATAGAGGAGTGACAGTCAAGCTGCTATAGAAGGGTTCAAACATAGAGGAGTGACAGTCAAGCTGCTATAGAAGAGTTCTAACATAGAGGAGAGACAGTCAAGCTGCTATAGAAGAGTTCTAACGTAGAGGAGTGACAGTCAAGCTGCTATAGAAGAGTTCTAACATAGAGGAGAGACAGTCAAGCTGCTATAGAAGAGTTCTAACATAGAGGAGTGACAGTCAAGCTGCTATAGAAGAGTTCTAACATAGAGGAGTGACAGTCAAGCTGCTATAGAAGAGTTCTAACAGAGGAGTGACAGTCAAGCTGCTATAGAAGAGTTCTAACATAGAGGAGAGACAGTCAAGCTCCTATAGAAGAGTTCTAACATAGAGGAGAGACAGTCAAGCTGCTATAGAAGAGTTGTAACATATAGGAGAGACAGTCAAGCTACTATACAAGAGTTTTAACAGAGGAATGACTGTCAAGCTGCTACAGAAGAGTTCTAACAGAGGAGTGACAGTCAAACTGCTATAGAAGAGTTCTAACATAGAGGAGAGACAGTTAAGCTGCTATAGAAGAGTTCTAACAGAGGGGTGACAGTCAAGCTGCTATAGAAGAGTTCTAACATAGAGGAGAGACAGTCAAGCTGCTATAGAAGAGTTCTAACATAGAGGAGAGACAGTTAAGCTGCTATAGAAGAGTTCTAACAGAGGGGTGACAGTCAAGCTGCTATAGAAGAGTTCTAACATAGAGGAGAGACAGTCAAGCTGCTATAGAAGAGTTCTAACATAGAGGAGAGACAGTCAAGCTGCTATAGAAGAGTTCTAACATAGAGGAGAGACAGTTAAGCTGCTATAGAAGAGTTCTAACAGAGGAGTGACAGTCAAGCTGCTATAGAAGAGTTCTAACATAGAGGAGAGACAGTCAAGCTGCTATAGAAGAGTTCTAACATAGAGGAATGACAGTCAAGCTGCTATAGAAGAGTTCTAACATAGAGGAGTGACAGTTAAGCTGCTATAGAAGAGTTCTAACAGAGGGGTGACTGTCAAGCTGCTACAGAAGAGTTCTAACAGAGGAGTGACAGTCAAACTGCTATAGAAGAGTTCTAACATAGAGGAGAGACAGTTAAGCTGCTATAGAAGAGTTCTAACAGAGGGGTGACAGTCAAGCTGCTATAGAAGAGTTCTAACATAGAGGAGAGACAGTCAAGCTGCTATAGAAGAGTTCTAACATAGAGGAGAGACAGTTAAGCTGCTATAGAAGAGTTCTAACAGAGGGGTGACAGTCAAGCTGCTATAGAAGAGTTCTAACATAGAGGAGAGACAGTTAAGCTGCTACAGAAGAGTTCTAACAGAGGAGTGACAGTCAAGCTGCTATAGAAGAGTTCTAACATAGAGGAGAGACAGTCAAGCTGCTATAGAAGAGTTCTAACATAGAGGAGAGACAGTCAAGCTGCTATAGAAGAGTTCTAACATAGAGGAGAGACAGTCAAGCTGCTATAGAAGAGTTCTAACATAGAGGAATGACAGTCAAGCTGCTATAGAAGAGTTCTAACATAGAGGAGTGACAGTCAAGCTGCTATAGAAGAGTTCAAACATAGAGGAGTGACAGTCAAGCTGCTATAGAAGAGTTCTAACATAGAGGAGAGACAGTCAAGCTGCTATAGAAGAGTTCTAACGTAGAGGAGTGACAGTCAAGCTGCTATAGAAGAGTTCTAACATAGAGGAGAGACAGTCAAGCTGCTATAGAAGAGTTCTAACATAGAGGAGTGACAGTCAAGCTGCTATAGAAGAGTTCTAACATAGAGGAGTGACAGTCAAGCTGCTATAGAAGAGTTCTAACAGAGGAGTGACAGTCAAGCTGCTATAGAAGAGTTCTAACATAGAGGAGAGACAGTCAAGCTCCTATAGAAAAGTTCTAACATAGAGGAGAGACAGTCAAGCTGCTATAGAAGAGTTGTAACATATAGGAGAGACAGTCAAGCTACTATACAAGAGTTTTAACAGAGGAATGACTGTCAAGCTGCTACAGAAGAGTTCTAACAGAGGAGTGACAGTCAAACTGCTATAGAAGAGTTCTAACATAGAGGAGAGACAGTTAAGCTGCTATAGAAGAGTTCTAACAGAGGGGTGACAGTCAAGCTGCTATAGAAGAGTTCTAACATAGAGGAGAGACAGTCAAGCTGCTATAGAAGAGTTCTAACATAGAGGAGAGACAGTTAAGCTGCTATAGAAGAGTTCTAACAGAGGGTGACAGTCAAGCTGCTATAGAAGAGTTCTAACATAGAGGAGAGACAGTCAAGCTGCTATAGAAGAGTTCTAACATAGAGGAGAGACAGTCAAGCTGCTATAGAAGAGTTCTAACATAGAGGAATGACAGTCAAGCTGCTATAGAACAGTTCTAACATAGAGGAGTGACAGTTAAGCTGCTATAGAAGAGTTCTAACAGAGGGTGACTGTCAAGCTGCTACAGAAGAGTTCTAACAGAGGAGTGACAGTCAAACTGCTATAGAAGAGTTCTAACATAGAGGAGAGACAGTTAAGCTGCTATAGAAGAGTTCTAACAGAGGGTGACAGTCAAGCTGCTATAGAAGAGTTCTAACATAGAGGAGAGACAGTCAAGCTGCTATAGAAGAGTTCTAACATAGAGGAGAGACAGTCAAGCTGCTATAGAAGAGTTCTAACATAGAGGAGTGACAGTCAAGCTGCTATAGAAGAGTTCTAACATAGAGGAGAGACAGTCAAGCTGCTATAGAAGAGTTCTAACATAGAGGAGAGACAGTCAAGCTGCTATAGAAGAGTTCTAACATAGAGGAGAGACAGTTAAGCTGCTATAGAAGAGTTCTAACAGAGGGGTGACAGTCAAGCTGCTATAGAAGAGTTCTAACATAGAGGAGAGACAGTCAAGCTGCTATAGAAGAGTTCTAACATAGAGGAGAGACAGTCAAGCTGCTATAGAAGAGTTCTAACATAGAGGAGAGACAGTCAAGCTGCTATAGAAGAGTTCAAACATAGAGGAGTGACAGTCAAGCTGCTATAGAAGAGTTCTAACATAGAGGAGTGACAGTCAAGCTGCTATAGAAGAGTTCTAACAGAGGAGTGACAGTCAAGCTGCTATAGAAGAGTTCTAACATAGAGGAGAGACAGTCAAGCTGCTATAGTAGAGTTCAAACATAGAGGAGTGACAGTCAAGCTGCTATTTTAACTCACTTCACCATCATCAGTCATCAGTCTCTCTCTCTCTGCCTCCCCCATCTCCCTCTCTCTGCCTCCCCCATCTCTCCCATCTCCCTCCCCCTCTATAATTACATGGAGAGTCCTTGATTCCTCAATCAGCCAACGCATTCAGTCTATTTCCAGTCCCACAGTGTACTGCCTCCCCCTCCACTCCGTCCCACACACACACACTTCTATGTAACCTCTCCGCGTCCTCTCACAGAGCAGAAATAGCTCCCGCTCTCCTCCTGATTCTGGGTCCTGTACCCAAATGGCACCCTAATCCCTCTGTAGTGCACTACGTTTGACCAGGATGCCGTAGGGCTCTGATCAAAAGTAGTGCAGTACATAGGGAATAGGGTGCCATTCGGTTAGTACGCAGAGATGTGATGTGAGTCACTCGGGGCCTCATCATCTGCCGCGGGAAGTTCAATGAACGGGCTGCACAGTCACAACGGGACATCTTTCTAGAGCCCAGTTCAATTGTGCATAAGTGGTTAAACTAGTGAGAAATACACTGAGTGTACAAAACATTAGGAACACCTTCCTAATATTGAGTTGCCAATATTGAGTTGCACCCAACCCCATTTGCCCTCAGAACAGACTCAAAGCGTGACACAGGGATGCTGGCCCATCTTGACTCCCAATGCTTCCCACAGTTGTGTGTCAAGTTGGCTGGATGTCCTTTTGGGTGGTGGACCGTTCTTGATGCACACGGGGAAACTGTTGAGCGTGAAAAACCCTGCAGCGTTGCAGTTCTTGACACAAACCGGTCATCCTGGCACCTACTACCACACCCCCTGTTCAAAGGCACTTAAATCTATTGTCTTGTCCATTCACCCTCTGAATGTCACACATACACAATCCATGTCTCAATTGTCTCCAGGCTTAAACATCCTTCTTTAACCTGTCTCCTCCCCTTCATCTACACTGATTGAAGTGGATTTAACTGGTGACATCAATAACGGATCACAGCTTTCACCTGGTCAGTCCTAAGTCATTGAAAGAGTTCCTAATGTTTCGTCCACTCAGTGTACTTTCCATGACTTCATGTGTTGTACTACATTACACAAGCTGATGTTCTGACCACATCCACCAGGGGGCAGCACCCCTCGTTATAACCTGATTTAGGGGTCTCAGGATTTAGAACACAGACATCATTTTCTTCTTCAAATTACAATATATATATATATATATAATTTATATATATAATTCACTGGCCACACACCAATACACGGATTTGACAGTCAAATGATCACATAAAATAGCAATCTGTGATGGCTCCCGAAATTAACATCCAACATTCCAAAATATAGATATAAGCGCTCTACAAAGAAGAGAGAGAGAGAGAGAGAGAGAGAGAGAGAGAGAGAGAGAGAGAGAGAGTGTTCCCGTGTGGAATGTACATTTAAACATGAGTGATTAACACTATCAGGTTGGTGCCCGACGTCAACCACAATGCAACAGGTCAAGATGTAGCTAGCCGTCTTCTACAAGCGCTCTCCTCTACCAGTGATGGACACATTACTTCCAGTTTCCATGTGTGTTTTGTTGTTGTTGTTAAGTTTCAACAGCGCGTACAACCAGTTTCCCTCCTAATCAATATGAGTGATTTATTACCGCTTGTCAACAAAACAACAGATTTTTTTTTTTTTGTCTGGTGCTTTGGGTGCAGTTTATATCAAATCAAATCAAATGTATTTATAAAGCCCCCCTTACATCAGCTGATGTCACAGAGTGCTGTACAGAAACCCAGCCTAAAACCCCAAACAGCAAGCAATGCAGGTGTAGAAAGCACGGTGGCTAGGAAAAACTCCCTAGAAAGGCCAGAACCTAGGAAGAAACCTAGAGAGGAACCAGGCTGTCCTCTTCTGGCTGTGCCGGGTGCAGATTATAACAGAACATGGACAAGATTTTAAAATGTTCATAAGGTCCTTCCAACTGGGCGCGGACGTCAGTTCAACGTCTAGTTTGGACAGAAATGTGGACGAGTTGTCAACGAACGCGCATTCAACAAGAGAATTCACCGTGTCATTGCAAATCCGGCTAAAAGTTGGATGGAAGAAAAGAAAAAAAGGACAAAACTACGTTGCCGTTGATGATCCACGCAGACGTTTTGGTTGAATAATGCGGAAAAACAACGTGGATTCAACCGGTTCGTGCCCCAGTGGGGTTGTTAATAGAAGGCATATCATCCCAGTTGGTGCACAGACACAAAGGGCCGTCAGAAAGTATTCAAACCCTCCCTTGACTTATTCTACATGTTGTTGTCGTCACAGCCTGAATTAAAAAAATATATATATTTTATTTTTTAAATAGATTTTTTTTATTTCTCACCAATTTACACACAACAACACCCCCCATAATGAAAAAGTGAAAACGTGTTTTTTCACATTTATTGAAAATGGAAAATCTCATTTACATAGCCTCTAATGCTAATCGCTAGTTAGCTGGCTAGCTGAAAATGAAATACAGAAATATCTCATTTACATAATTATTCACACCCGTGAGTTAATACTTTGTAGAAGCACCTTTGGCAGCGATTACAGCTGCAAGTCTTTCTGGGTAAGTTTCTGAGAGCTTTCCACACCTGGATTGTACAATATTTACCCGTTTATTCTTTTCATAATTCTTCCAGCTCTGTCAAATTGGTTGTTGATCATTGCTAGACAACCATTTTCAGGTCTTGCCATAGATTTTCAAGTAGATTTAAGTCAAAACTGTATCCCGGCCACTCAGGTTACATAGGTTATCGTCCTGCTGAAAGGTGAATTCATCTCCCAGTGTCTGGTGGAAAGCAGTCTGAACAAGGTTTTCCTCTAGGATTTTGCCTGTGCTCTGATAGTACTGTGTACACATATGAAGGTCTACATGTTGTAGACTTCTTCTACACGTCGAAACATCTGTCTGAGTGACCTCTTTATTGATTATCGTTGAATTGAGGTTTATTTAAACCTCAATTCAACGATAATCAATAAAGAGGTCACTCAGACAGATTTTGTTTTGTGTGGGAATTCCTGACTCACCTTGAATCCGTCGAAGACAAAGGCGTGTTGGTCAGAGCCCAGCTCCTGGTCAGGTAGACAGCCAGGCCGTGCCCAGCCGACCCTCATCTCCCCGGACGTCAGCACCTCGAACTCAAAGTACCACTTCCCAGCGTTCACACTGTACGTCTTCTCAGCTCGGAAGATACGGAACCGCTCAGCAGACGTGTTACTGATGTCTGCTCTGGCTGCTGAAACAAACAGGGCCAGACAGCGTGTTACTGATGTCTGCTGAAACAACAGGGCCAGACAATATGTTACTGATGTCTGCTGAAACAACAGGGCCAGACAATATGTTACTGATGTCTGCTGAAACAAACAGGGCCAGGACAACGTGTTACTGATATCTGCTGAAACAAACAGGGCCAGGACAACGTGTTACTGATGTCTGCTGAAACAACAGGGCCAGACAATATGTTACTGATGTCTGCTGAAACAAACAGGGCCAGACAATATGTTACTGATGTCTGCTGAAACAAACAGGGCCAGACAATATGTTACTGATGTCTGCTGAAACAAACAGGGCCAGGACAACATGTTACTGATGTCTGCTGAAACAACAGGGCCAGACAACATGTTACTGATGTCTGCTGAAACAACAGGGCCAGGACAACATGTGGTCTGCCCCTGTCTAACTGGCTTAGAGAGGACCAGTGGTCTGCCCCTGTCTAACTGGCTTAGAGAGGACCAGTGGTCTGCCCCTGTCTATCTGGCTTAGAGAGGACCAGTGGTCTGTCCCTGTCTAATTGGCTTAGAGAGGACCAGTGGTCTGCCCCTGTCTATCTGGCTTAGAGAGGACCAGTGGTCTGCCCCTGTCTAACTGGCTTAGAGAGGACCAGTGGTCTGCCCCTGTCTAACTGGCTTAGAGAGGACCAGTGGTCTGCCCCTGTCTGCCTCTCGGGACACAGTCCAACAAGAGCCAATCCACAGCTATCTCCGAAGCTAGCTCCACAGCTATCTCCTCAGCTAGCTCCACAGCCAGCTCCACAGCTATCTCCACAGCCAGCTCCACAGCCAGCTCCACAGCTATCTCCACAGCTAGCTCCACAGCTAGCTCCACAGCTATCTCCACAGCCAGCTCCTCAGCTATCTCCTCAGCTATCTCCACAGCTAGCTCCACAGCTATCTCCACAGCTAGCTCCACAGCCAGCTCCACAGCCAGCTCCACAGCTATCTCCACAGCCAGCTCCACAGCTAAACCTATATTAAAATGACGTCTGGGTGTTTATACAGACAACTGCTGCATGCTCCTGCAATAAAACAGTACACTCAATCATGCCATGAGGAAAAATAAATGTCCTTGTATAAAATATTGTGCGTCATAAAAGCCCTCCTGAACAGACTAGTGGGTGAATTCGTCATTGGGGTTATATAAGAGACTCTGTGGGGTTTTATGTGCAGTTGGTCATTGATGAACGAGGGAGAGTAAGGGTATTGCCACTGTCAGCGGTAGTGGATTTAATCCAGGTCGCCGATGTGGAGGGAGGTGAGGGTTTGGACTGAACCATGAAGGAGGGGAGGGGTGTTTGGGGTAGAGTTTGGACTGAACCATGAAGGAGGGGAGGGGTGTGTGAGGTAGAGTGTTTGGACTGAACCATGAAGGAGGGAAGGGGTGTGTGGGGTAGAGTTTGGACTGAACCATGAAGGAGGGGAGGGGTGTGTGAGATAGAGTTTGGACTGAACCATGAAGGAGGGGAGGGGTGTGTGAGATAGAGTTTGGACTGAACCATGAAGGAGGTGAGGGGTGTGTGAGGTAGAGTTCGGACTGAACCATGAAGGAGGGGAGGGGTGTGTGGGGTAGAGTTTGGACTGAACCATGAAGGAGGGCAGGGGTGTGTGGGGTAGAGTTTGGACTGAACCATGAAGGAGGGCAGGGGTGTGTGAGATAGAGTTTGGACTGAACCATGAAGGAGGTGAGGGGTGTGTGAGGTAGAGTTCGGACTGAACCATGAAGGAGGGCAGGGGTGTGTGAGATAGAGTTTGGACTGAACCATGAAGGAGGTGAGTGGTGTGTGGGGTAGAGTTTGGACTGAACCATGAAGGAGGGCAGGGGTGTGTGAGATAGAGTTTGGACTGAACCATGCAGGAGGTGAGGGGTGTGTGAGGTAGAGTTTGGACTGAACCATGAAGGAGGGGAGGGGTGTGCGTGCTTTGACTGTACCATGGTCCTGATCCGGAGCCTCCAGGTTGTATCCGTAACCCAGCAGGGTGCGGACAGCCTCCCTCAGACTGTCCTTGTTGGACTTCTTGGTCCTCTCGTCCAGCAGAGTGTACGGAACCAAGCGGGGGTTCCTACGATTCTTCACATCCTTCACAAGGAAGGGGGAGATAGTTAGGACTTCATAAACACACTGAACTGAAGAAGAGGAGTCAGGACTTCATAAACACACTGAACTGAAGAAGAGGAGTTAGGACTTCATAAACACACTGAACTGAAGAAGAGGAGTCAGGACTTCATAAACACATCAGAAAGATAAGTACCCTTAGTTTTATTGAGTGAACTGCTTCTCCTGACTTGACTTGTTCTACCCTGCAAGTCACTGGATGTGTGGTAACTACTTGGATCTCTACACCAGACCAACCCTAACCCCCTCTAAAACAATGGATACACCAGACCAACCCTAACCCCCTCTAAAACAATGGATACACCAGACCAACCCTAACCCCCTCTAAAACAATGGATACACCAGACCAACCCTAACCCCCTCTAAAACAATGGATACACCAGACTAACCCTAACCCCCTCTAAAACAATGGATACACCAGACTAACCCTAACGCCCTGTAAAGCAATGGATACACGAGACTAACCCTAACCCCCTCCAAACCAATGGATACACCAGACTAACCATAACCCCCTCTAAAACAATGGATACACCAGACTAACCCTAACCCCCTCCAAACCAATGGATACACCAGACTAACCCTAACCCCCTCCAAACCAATGGATACACCAGACTAACCCTAACCCCCTCTAAAACAATGGATACACCAGACCAACCCTAACCCCCTCTAAAACAATGGATACACCAGACTAACCCTAACCCCCTCTAAAACAATGGATACACCAGACTAACCCTAACCCCCTCCAAACCAATGGATACACCAGACCAACCCTAACCCCCTCTAAACCAATGGATACACCAGACTAACCATAACCTGTACCAGACTATAAGCCTAGCTATATTTCTCCATGACAACCATAGACTGTTGTGTCAAGCTGTCAGCCTGGTTTCACTACCAGGATTATTCTGAGGCCTTTTAACAGCATGTGTCTTAACACACTTCACGAAAAACCCTGACAGCTGTAATCCTCTATGTAGCAGCCCTGCCAGTCATCCACTCTACTTCCTCCATGTAGCAGCCCTACCAGTCATCCCCTCTACTTCCTCCATGTAGCAGCCCTGCCAGTCATCCACTCTCCTTCCTCCATGTAGCAGCCCTACCAGTCATCCCCTCTCCTACCACTCTCCACCCTGTAGTATAGTCTGTAGTATAGTCTGTAGTCTGTAGTATAGTCTGTAGTATAGTCTGTAGTCTGTAGTATAGTCTGTAGACTGTAGTATAGTCTGTGGTTTGTAGTATAGTCTGTAGTATAGCCTGTAGTCTGTAGTATAGTCTGTAGCCTGTAGTATAGTCTGTGGTCTGTAGTATAGTCTGTAGTATAGTCTGTAGTATAGTCTGTAGTATAGTCTGTAGTCTGTAGAACAGACTGTAGCCTGTAGTATAGTATGCGGTCAGTAATATAGTCTGTGGTCTGTAGTATAGTATGCGGTCTGTATTATAGTCTGTAGTATAGTATGTGGTCTGTAGTATAGTCTGTGGTCTGTAGTATAGTCTGTAGTATAGTCTGTAGTATAGTCTGTAGTATAGTCTGTGGTCTGTAGTCTGTAGCCTGTAGTATAGACTGTGGTCTGTAGTACAGTCTGCGGTCTGTAGTCTGTAGTATATACTGTAGTTTGTAGTACAGTCTGTAGTCTGCATAATAGTCTGTAGTCTGTAGTATAGTTTGCAGTCTGTAGTATAGTCTGCAGTCTGTGGTATAGGCTGTGGTCTGTAGTATAGTTTGTAGTCTGTAGTATAGTGTGTGGTCTAGTCTGTAGTCTGTAGTATAGTTTGTAGTCTGTAGTAGTATAGTCTGGAGTCTGTAGTATAGTCTGTAGCCTGTAGTATAGTCTGTAGCCTGTAGTATAGTTTGTAGTCTGTAGTATAGTCTGTGGTCTGTAGTATAGTCTGTGGTCTGTATTATAATCTGTAGTATAGTATGTGGTCTGTAGTATAGTCTGTGGTCTGTAGTATAGTCTGTAGTATAGTCTGTAGTCTGTAGTATAGTCTGTAGTATAGTCTGTGGTCTGTAGAACAGTCTGTAGTCTGTAGACTGTAGTATAGACTGTGGTCTGTAGTACAGTCTGTGGTCTGTAGTCTGTAGTATAGACTGTAGTTTGTAGTACAGTCTGTAGTCTGTTTAATAGTCTGTAGCCTGTAGTATAGTATGTAGTCTGTAGTATAGTCTGTAGTATAGTCTGTAGTTTGTAGTATAGACTGTAGCCTGTAGTATAGTATGTGGTCTGTAGTATAGTCTGTGGTCTGTTGTATAGTCTGTGGTCTGTAGTATAGTCTGTAGTATAGTATGTAGTCTGTAGTATAGTCTGTAGTATAGTATGTGGTCTGTAGAACAGTCTGTAGTCTGTAGTCTGTAGCCTGTAGTATAGACTGTGGTCTGTAGTACAGTCTGCGGTCTGTAGTATAGACTGTAGTTTGTAGTACAGTCTGTAGTCTGTATAATAGTCTGTAGTCTGTAGTATAGTTTGCAGTCTGTAGTATAGTCTGCAGTCTGTAGTATAGGCTGTGGTCTGTAGTATAGTTTGTAGTCTGTAGTATAGTGTGTAGTCTAGTCTGTAGTCTGTAGTATAGTTTGTAGTCTGTAGTAGTATAGTCTGGAGTCTGTAGTATAGTCTGTAGCCTGTAGTATAGTTTGTAGTCTGTAGTAGAGTCTGTAGTATGTAGTATAGACTGTGGTCTGTAGTACAGTCTGTGGTCTGTAGTCTGTAGTATAGACTGTAGTTTGTAGTATAGTCTGTAGTCTGTATACTAGTCTGTAGCCTGTAGTATAGTATGTAATCTGTAGTATAGTCTGTAGTCTGTAGTATAGTCTGTAGTAGTATAGTATGTAGCCTGTAGTATAGTCTGTAGTAGTCTGTAGTACAGTCTGTAGTCTGTATACTAGTCTGTAGCCTGTAGTATAGTATGTAGTCTGTAGTATGTAGTATAGTCTGTAGTAGTATAGTATGTAGCCTGTAGTATAGTCTGTAGTCTGTAGAACAGTCTGTAGTCTGTAGCCTGTAGTATAGACTGTGGTCTGTAGTACAGTCTGTGGTCTGTAGTCTGTAGTATAGACTGTAGTTTGTAGTACAGTCTGTAGTCTGTTTAATAGTCTGTAGCCTGTAGTATAGTATGTAGTCTGTAGTATAGTCTGTAGTATAGTCTGTAGTATAGTCTGTAGTTTGTAGTATAGACTGTAGCCTGTAGTATAGTCTGTAGTATAGTCTGTGGTCTGTTGTATAGTCTGTGGTCTGTAGTATAGTCTGTAGTATAGTATGTAGTCTGTAGTATAGTCTGTAGTATAATATGTGGTCTGTAGAACAGTCTGTAGTCTGTAGTCTGTAGCCTGTAGTATAGACTGTGGTCTGTAGTACAGTCTGCGGTCTGTAGTATAGACTGTAGTTTGTAGTACAGTCTGTAGTCTGTATAATAGTCTGTAGTCTGTAGTATAGTTTGCAGTCTGTAGTATAGTCTGCAGTCTGTAGTATAGGCTGTGGTCTGTAGTATAGTTTGTAGTATAGTGTGTAGTCTAGTCTGTAGTCTGTAGTATAGTTTGTAGTCTGTAGTAGTATAGTCTGGGGTCTGTAGTATAGGCTGTAGCCTGTAGTATAGTCTGTAGCCTGTAGTATAGTTTGTAGTCTGTAGTAGAGTCTGTAGTATGTAGTATAGACTGTGGTCTGTAGTACAGTCTGTGGTCTGTAGTCTGTAGTATAGACTGTAGTTTGTAGTATAGTCTGTAGTCTGTATACTAGTCTGTAGCCTGTAGTATAGTATGTAATCTGTAGTATAGTCTGTAGTCTGTAGTATAGTCTGTAGTAGTATAGTATGTAGCCTGTAGTATAGTCTGTAGTATAGTCTGTAGTACAGTCTGTAGTCTGTATACTAGTCTGTAGCCTGTAGTATAGTATGTAGTCTGTAGTATGTAGTATAGTCTGTAGTAGTATAGTATGTAGCCTGTAGTATAGTCTGTAGTATAGTCTGTAGTACAGTCTGTAGTCTGTATAATAGTCTGTGGGCTGTAGTATAGTCTGTGGTCTGTAGTATAGTCTGTAGTCTGTAGTATAGTCTGTAGTCTGTAGTATAGTACGTAGTATAGTCTGTAGTCTGTAGTATAGTCTGTAGTATAGTCTGTGGTATAGTCTGTAGTATAGTCTATAGCCTGTAGTATAGTCTGTAGCCTGTAGTATAGTCTGTGGTCTGTAGTATAGTCTGTAGCCTGTAGTATAATCTGTGATCTGTAGTATAGGCTGTTGTCTGTAGTATAGTCTGTAGTGTAGTCTGTAGTATAGTCTGTAGTATAATCTGTAGCCTGTAGTATAGTCTGTAGCCTGTAGTATCGTCTGTGGTCTGTAGTATAGTCTGTAGCCTGTAGTATAATCTGTGGTCTGTAGTATAGTCTGTAGTCTGTAGTATAGTCTGTAGCCTGTAGTATAGTATGTGGTCTGTAGTATAGTCTGTAGCCTTTAGTACATTCTGTCACCTGTAGTATAGTCTGTAGCCTGTAGTATAGTCTGTGGTCTGTAGTATAGTCTGTGGTCTGTAGAACAGTCTGTAGTCTGAAGTATAGTCTGTAGCCTGTAGTATAGTCTGTGGTCTGTAGAATAGTCTGTAGTCTGTAGTATAGTCTGTAGCCTGTAGTACAGACTGTAGCCTGTAGTATAGTAGGTGGTCTGTAGTATAGTCTGTAGTCTGTAGTATAGTCTGTAGTCTTTAGTATAGTATGTGGTATAGTATGTAGTCTGCAGCATTGTCTGTAGTCTGTAGTATAGTCTGTAGTATAGTCTGTAGTCTGTAGTATAGTCTTTAGTCTGCAGTATAGTATGTAGTCTGCAGTATAGTTTGTAGTCTGTAGTCTGTAGTCTGTAGTATAGTCTGTAGACTGTAATCTGCAGTATAGTCTGTAGTCTGTAGTATAGTCTGTAGTATGTAGTATAGTATGTAGACTGTGGTATAGTCTGTAGTCTGTAGTATAGTTTGCAGTCTGTAGTATAGTCGCAGTCTGTAGTATAGTCGGTGGTCTGTAGTATAGTCGGTGGTCTGTAGTATAGTTTGTAGTCTGTAGTAGTATAGTCTGGAGTCTGTAGTATAGTCTGTAGCCTGTAATATAGTCTGTAGCCTGTACTATAGTCTGTGGTCTGTAGTATAGTCTGTAGTATAGTCTGTAGTCTGTAGTATAGTCTGTAGTCTGTAGTACAGTCTGTAGTCTTTAGTCTGCAATATAGTCTGTCGTCTGTAGTATAGTCTGTAGCCTGTAGTACAGTCTGTAGTCTGTAGTATAGTATGTAGCCTGTAGTATAGTCTGTAGTCTGCAGTATAGTCTGTAGTCTGTAGTATAGTCTGTAGCCTGTAGTATAGTCTGTAGTCTGCAGTATAGTCTGTAGTCTTTAGTCTGCAATATAGTCTGTCGTCTGTAGTATAGTCTGTAGCCTGTAGTACAGTCTGTAGTCTGTAGTATAGTATGTAGCCTGTAGTATAGTCTGTAGTCTGCAGTATAGTCTGTAGTCTGTAGTATAGTCTGTAGCCTGTAGTATAGTCTGTAGTCTGCAGTATAGTCTGTAGTCTGTAGTATAGTATGTGGTCTGTAGTATAGTCTGTAGTCTGTAGTATAGTCTGTAGCCTGTAGAATAGTCTGCAGTCTGTAGTATAGTCTGTAGTCTGTAGTATAGTCTGTTGTCTGTAGTATAGTCTGTAGTCTGTAGTATAGTCTGTAGCCTGTAGTATAGTCTGCAGTCTGTAGTATAGTCTGTAGTCTGTAGTATAGTCTGTTGTCTGTAGTATAGTCTGTAGTCTGTAGTATAGTCTGTAGTATAGTCTGTAGTCTGTACTAAGCTAAGGTTAACTTGAGCTGACAGGGAGAGCAGGATAGACCTCTGTAGTGGGCCCTTTAAAGATGCCAAGGGTCTTATTCATTTTTCATGTGGCTTGTTGAGCTGTTTCAGCACCCTGGTCAACGCCCTCACCACCACCACCACCACACTGCTGCAGCCCGGCTGCACACACAAACACACACACCTTTGGGTGACACACCTGCTGGATGCCGTAGGTCCAGCCCTGGCGAATGCGGTCCCTGGCCCACACATTGTGTGCGTTCTCTGCCAGCTTGTCCACCATGGCCTCCTGGGTAGAGGCCAGCTTGATGTGACCCAGGTCCATAGGAGCAGGCTTGTAGCCACTAGACAGCTCATAACTGGACCAGAGAGGATGCATGTACACATAGAGAGAGAAGAAATTAGTCTAGGGAGACGCTGTTGGATGGAAGAAAAACAGTTTGGCATGAGAGTGTTTATCCAACTGGTAAAAGACTAGGTTAAAACAGACACCCATCTGATGAAGGACTAGGTTAAAACATTAAAACAGACATCCATCTGATAAATGACTAGGTTAAAACAGACACCCATCTGATAAAAGACTAGGTTAAAACATTAAAACAGACAACCATCTGATAAAGGACTAGGTTAAAACAGACACCCATCTGGTAAAGGACTAGGTTAAAACATTAAAACAGACAACCATCTGGTAAAGGACTAGGTTAAAACAGACACCCATCTGGTAAAGGTTAAAACATTAAAACAGACACCCATCTGATAAAATACTAGATTAAAACAGACACCAATCTGATAAAGGACTAAGTTAAAACAGACACCCATCTGATAAAGGACTAGGTTAAAACATTAAAACAGAAACCCATCTGATAAAAGACTAGGTTAAAACAGACACCCATCTGGTAAAGGACTAGGTTAAAACATTAAAACAGACACCCATCTGGTAAAGGTTAAAATGTTAAAACAGACACCCATCTGGTAAAGGACTAGGTTAAAACAGACACCCATCTGGTAAAGGACTAGGTTAAAACAGACACCCATCTGGTAAAGGACTAGGTTAAAACATTAAAACAGACAACCATCTGGTAAAGGACTAGGTTAAAACAGACACCCATCTGGTAAAGGACTAGGTTAAAACAGACACCCATCTGGTAAAGGACTAGGTTAAAACATTAAAACAGACACCCATCTGGTAAAGGTTAAAATGTTAAAACAGACACCCATCTGGTAAAGGACTAGGTTAAAACAGACACCCATCTGGTAAAGGACTAGGTTAAAACAGACACCCATCTGGTAAAGGACTAGGTTAAAACATTAAAACAGACACCCATCTGGTAAAGGACTAGGTTAAAACAGACACCCATCTGGTAAAGGACTAGGTTAAAACAGACACCCATCTGGTAAAGGACTAGGTTAAAACATTAAAACAGACATCCATCTGGTAAAGGACTAGGTTAAAACATTAAAACAGACATCCATCTGGTAAAGGTTAAAACATTAAAACAGACATCCATCTGGTAAAGGTTAAAACATTAAAACAGACATCCATCTGGTAAAGGACTAGGTTAAAACATTAAAACAGACACCAGGTAAAAACAGAAAAAGTGCTGGTAAGGCACAAGCTAAGGCACTTCAACTGAAATGTGTATCAGTACATCCAACACACTAGCAGTCATTGCACAGTTACTGACATTGCACTTGGAGGAAGTAGAAATCTATGAGCAGAGATGTCAATCTCAGCTACTAGCAGCAGAGGCCGGAGAACACCACAGTAGGCACTAACTGCTGTGTAAAAAAAGACGGGTACAGAACGACTGAAGTGAGGAAAGTGACTCACGTGGCGGACAGCTTGAGGTTCTTCACCTTCTCCGCAGCGTGCTCATCAGCCAGCCCCACGTGGCAACCCAGGGCCAAGAGAGTCCTTCGGACCAATCAGAAACGAGAAGCGTTTAGGCAGGTTCACTAAGAGAGGATCTGACTAACTTCACACAAATCAAATCTAATTTCATTTTGTCACATGCGCCCGAATACCACAGTGAAATGCTGACTTGAGGCCAAGGCCCTTAACCAACAATGCAGTTCTAAGAAAAATAAGTGTTAAGTAAAAAATAGATAAGTAAAAGTAACAATATACAGGGGGTACCGGTACAGAGTCAATGTGGAGGCTATATACAGGGGGTACCGGTACAGAGTCAATGTGGAGGCTATATACAGGGGGTACCGGTACAGAGTCAATGTGGAGGCTATATACAGGGTAGGTACAGAGTCAATGTGGAGGCTATATACAGGGGTACCGGTACAGAGTCAATGTGGAGGCTATATACAGGGGGTACCGGTACAGAGTCAATGTGGAGACTATATACAGGGTATTACGGTACAGAGTCAATGTGGAGGCTATATACAGGGGGTACCGGTACAGAGTCAATGTGGAGACTATATACAGGGGGTACCGGTACAGAGTCAATGTGGAGGCTATATACAGGGGGTACCGGTACAGAGTCAATGTGGAGGCTATATACAGGGGGTACCGGTACAGAGTCAATGTGGAGGCTATATACAGGGGTACCGGTACAGAGTCAATGTGGAGACTAAATACAGGGGGTACCGGTACAAGGTCAATGTGGAGGCTATATACAGGGGGTACCGGTACAGAGTCAATGTGGAGGCTATATACAGGGGGTACCGGTACAGAGTCAATGTGGAGGCTATATACAGGGGGTACCGGTACAGAGTCAATGTGGAGGCTATATACAGGGGGTACCGGTACAGAGTCAATGTGGAGACTATATACAGGGGGTACCGGTACAGGGTCAATGTGGAGGCTATATACAGGGGGTACCGGTACAGAGTCAATGTGGAGGCTATATACAGGGGGTACTGCACAGAGTCAATGTGGAGGCTATATACAGGGGGTACCGGTACAGAGTCAATGTGGAGGCTATATACAGGGGGTACCGGTACAGAGTCAATGTGGAGGCTATATACAGGGGGTACTGTACAGAGTCAATGTGGAGGCTATATACAGGGGGTACCGGTACAGAGTCAATGTGGAGGCTATATACAGGGGGTACCGGTACAGAGTCAATGTGGAGGCTATATACAGGGGGTACCGGTACAGAGTCAATGTGGAGACTATATACAGGGGGTACCGGTACAGAGTCAATGTGGAGGCTATATACAGGGGGTACTGGTACAGAGTCAATGTGGAGGCTATATACAGGGGGTACCGGTACAGAGTCAATGTGGAGGCTATATACAGGGGGTACCGGTACAGAGTCAATGTGGAGGCTATATACAGGGGGTACCGGTACAGAGTCAATGTGGAGGCTATATACAGGGGGTACTGGTACAGAGTCAATGTGGAGGCTATATACAGGGAGTACCGGTACAGAGTCAATGTGGAGGCTATATACAGGAGGTACAGTACAGAGTCAATGTGGAGACTATATACAGGGGGTACCGGTACAGAGTCAATGTGGAGGCTATATACAGGGGGTACCGGTACAGAGTCAATGTGGAGGCTATATACAGGGGTACTGTACAGAGTCAATGTGGAGGCTATATACAGGGGGCACTGCACAGAGTCAATGTGGAGGCTATATACAGGGGGTACTGCACAGAGTCAATGTGGAGGCTATATACAGGGGGTACCGGTACAGAGTCAATGTGGAGACTATATACAGGGGGTACTGTACAGAGTCAATGTGGAGGCTATATACAGGGGGTACTGCACAGAGTCAATGTGGAGGCTATATACAGGGGGTACTGTACAGAGTCAATGTGGAGGCTATATACAGGGGGTACTGCACAGAGTCAATGTGGAGGCTATATACAGGGGGTACTGTACAGAGTCAATGTGGAGGCTATATACAGGGGGTACTGTACAGAGTCAATGTGGAGGCTATATACAGGGGGTACTGTACAGAGTCAATGTGGAGGCTATATACAGGGGGTACTGCACAGAGTCAATGTGGAGGCTATATACAGGGGGTACTGCACAGAGTCAATGTGGAGGCTATATACAGGGGGTACTGCACAGAGTCAATGTGGAGGCTATATACAGGGGGTACTGCACAGAGTCAATGTGGAGGCTATATACAGGGGGTACCAGTACAGAGTCAATGTGGAGGCTATATACAGGGGGTACTGCACAGAGTCAATGTGGAGGCTATATACAGGGGGTACTGCACAGAGTCAATGTGGAGGCTATATACAGGGGGTACTGTACAGAGTCAATGTGGAGGCTATATACAGGGGTACTGCACAGAGTCAATGTGGAGGCTATATACAGGGGGTACCGGTACAGAGTCAATGTGGAGGCTATATACAGGGGTACTGCACAGAGTCAATGTGGAGGCTATATACAGGGGGTACTGCACAGAGTCAATGTGGAGGCTATATACAGGGGGTACTGCACAGAGTCAATGTGGAGGCTATATACAGGGGTACTGCACAGAGTCAATGTGGAGGCTATATACAGGGGGTACTGCACAGAGTCAATGTGGAGGCTATATACAGGGGTACTGCACAGAGTCAATGTGGAGGCTATATACAGGGGGTACTGCACAGAGTCAATGTGGAGGCTATATACAGGGGTACTGCACAGAGTCAATGTGGAGGCTATATACAGGGGGTACTGTACAGAGTCAATGTGGAGGCTATATACAGGGGGTACTGTACAGAGTCAATGTGGAGGCTATATACAGGGGGTACTGCACAGAGTCAATGTGGAGGCTATATACAGGGGGTACTGTACAGAGTCAATGTGGAGGCTATATACAGGGGGTACGGTACAGAGTCAATGTGGAGGCTATATACAGGGGTACTGCACAGAGTCAATGTGGAGGCTATATACAGGGGGTACTGCACAGAGTCAATGTGGAGGCTATATACAGGGGGTACTGGTACAGAGTCAATGTGGAGGCTATATACAGGGGGTACTGCACAGAGTCAATGTGGAGGCTATATACAGGGGGTACTGCACAGAGTCAATGTGGAGGCTATATACAGGGGGTACTGCACAGAGTCAATGTGGAGGCTATATACAGGGGGTACTGCACAGAGTCAATGTGGAGGCTATATACAGGGGGTACTGCACAGAGTCAATGTGGAGGCTATATACAGGGGGTACTGCACAGAGTCAATGTGGAGAATATATACAGGGGGTACTGCACAGAGTCAATGTGGAGGCTATATACAGGGGGTACTGTACAGAGTCAATGTGGAGGCTATATACAGGGGGTACAGTACAGAGTCAATGTGGAGGCTATATACAGGGGGTACTGTACAGAGTCAATGTGGAGGCTATATACAGGGGGTACTGCACAGAGTCAATGTGGAGGCTATATACAGGGGGTACCGGTACAGAGTCAATGTGGAGGCTATATACAGGGGGTACTGCACAGAGTCAATGTGGAGGCTATATACAGGGGGTACTGCACAGAGTCAATGTGGAGGCTATATACAGGAGGTACCGGTACAGAGTCAATGTGGAGACTATATACAGGGGGTACTGCACAGAGTCAATGTGGAGGCTATATACAGGGGGTACTGCACAGAGTCAATGTGGAGGCTATATACAGGGGGTACTGCACAGAGTCAATGTGGAGGCTATATACAGGGGGTACTGCACAGAGTCAATGTGGAGGCTATATACAGGGTACTGTACAGAGTCAATGTGGAGGCTATATACAGGGGGTACTGCACAGAGTCACAATGTGGAGGCTATATACAGGGGGTACCTGCACAGAGTCAATGTGGAGGCTATATACAGGGGGTACTGTACAGAGTCAATGTGGAGGCTATATACAGGGGGTACTGCACAGAGTCAATGTGGAGACTATATACAGGGGTACTGCACAGAGTCAATGTGGAGGCTATATACAGGGGGTACTGGTACAGAGTCAATGTGGAGGCTATATACAGGGGGTACTGCACAGAGTCAATGTGGAGGCTATATACAGGGGGTACTGCACAGAGTCAATGTGGAGGCTATATACAGGGGGTACTGTACAGAGTCAATGTGGAGGCTATATACAGGGGGTACTGTACAGAGTCAATGTGGAGACTATATACAGGGGGTACTGTACAGAGTCAATGTGGAGGCTATATACAGGGGGTACTGTACAGAGTCAATGTGGAGGCTATATACAGGGGGTACCGGTACAGAGTCAATGTGGAGGCTATATACAGGGGGTACTGTACAGAGTCAATGTGGAGGCTATATACAGGGGGTACTGCACAGAGTCAATGTGGAGGCTATATACAGGGGGTACTGTACAGAGTCAATGTGGAGGCTATATACAGGGGTACTGTACAGAGTCAATGTGGAGGCTATATACAGGGGGTACTGCACAGAGTCAATGTGGAGGCTATATACAGGGGGTACTGTACAGAGTCAATGTGGAGGCTATATACAGGGAGTACTGCACAGAGTCAATGTGGAGGCTATATACAGGGGGTACTGTACAGAGTCAATGTGGAGGCTATATACAGGGGGTACTGCACAGAGTCAATGTGGAGGCTATATACAGGGGGTACTGCACAGAGTCAATGTGGAGGCTATATACAGGGGTACTGCACAGGGTCAATGTGGAGGCTATATACAGGGGGTACTGCACAGAGTCAATGTGGAGGCTATATACAGGGAGTACGGTACAGGGTCAATGTGGAGGCTATATACAGGGGTACCGGTACAGAGTCAATGTGGAGGCTATATACAGGGGGTACCGGTACAGAGTCAATGTGGAGGCTATATACAGGGGGTACCGGTACAGAGTCAATGTGGAGGCTATATACAGGGGGTACTGCACAGAGTCAATGTGGAGGCTATATACAGGGGGTACAGTACAGAGTCAATGTGGAGGCTATATACAGGGGGTACTGTACAGAGTCAATGTGGAGGCTATATACAGGAGGTACCGGTACAGAGTCAATGTGGAGACTATATACAGGGGTACTGCACAGAGTCAATGTGGAGGCTATATACAGGGTACTGCACAGAGTCAATGTGGAGGCTATATACAGGGGGTACCGGTACAGAGTCAATGTGGAGGCTATATACAGGGGGTACCGGTACAGAGTCAATGTGCGGGGGCACTGGTAAGTCGATGTAATTGAGGTAATATGTACATGTAGGTAGAGTTAAAGTCACTATGCATAGATAATAAACAGAGAGTAGCAGCAGCGTAAAAGAGGGGTCTGAGTAGCCATTTGGTTAGCTGTTCATGAGTCTTATGACTTGGGGGGGTAGAAGCTGTTAAAAAGCCTTTTGGACATAAACTTTGAGCTCCGGTACCGCTTGCCGTGCGGTAGCAGAGAGAACAGTCTATGACTAGGGTGGCTGGAGTCTTTGACAATCTTTAGGCCTTCCTCTGACACCGCCTGGTATAGAGGTCCTGGATGGCAGGAACCTTGGCCTCGTGCTCGGTCCTCTTTTTCCTGTAGTCCACAATCATCTCCTTTGTCCTGATCACGTTGAGGGAGAGGTTGTTGTCCTGGCACCACACGGCCAGGTCTCTGACCTCCTCCCTATAGGCTGACTCGTCGTTCTCTGTGATCAGGCCTACAGTACCACTGTTGTGTCCACGTTAGCACAATGTTAGCCAAAGAAACAAAAGCGCGGCTCTCGACTGATAAGCAGTGAAGCTAGGACATTCGGTGTTGTCAACGCAGCACGATAGTGGGTTGACTTGAACGAGAGAGCGAGCTAGTAATTCTACCCTTCCGGGGACCATTCTTGATGCACACAGGAAACTGTTGAGCGTAAAAAACCCAGCAGCATCGCAGCTCTTGACACAAACCGGTGCGCCTGGCACCTACTACCACACCCCCCGTTCAAAGTCACTTAAATATTTTCTCTTGCCCATTCACCCTCTGAATGGCACAAATACACAATCAATGTCTCAATCTTTCTTTAACCTGTCTACTCTCCTTCATCTACACTGATTTGAAGTGGACTTAACAGGTGACATCAATAAGGGATCATAGCTTTCACCTGGATTCACCTGATCAGCATGGAAAGAGCATGTCATGTTTTGTACACTCAGTGTATAGTAATTGGTCTGATCTGATCTGATGGCTCCATGAGAGTCCAGTATGAAATACAGTGTCTAACCAATGTTGTGAACACTACTGGATACTTCATGACTCAATAGGCTGCAAAAAGAAGACCCTGGTGGGCAGTTCTGTTCCAGTCCCTCCCTGCCTCAAGCTGTGTCCCAAATGGAACTCTATTATCTATATTTAGTGCATTACTTTTGACCAGGGCCCATAGGCCTCTATTTAAAAGTAGTGCACGATATAGGGAATATGTTTCCATTTAGCACACACCCTCACACACTCCATTATAATGCACTAAGTTTAATTAAAATAAATGCTCTCCAGCCATGCCTGCATCCCAAATGGGACCCTTTTCCGTACATAGTAAACTACTTTTTTACCAAATTCCTATGGGACCTGATCAAAAGAAGTGTACTATATAGAGAATAGTGTGCCATTTGAGACATTCCTGTGTCTGAGATTCAGGTCACGGAATTCATTTCTGCATTTAGATGGCACTCCGGATGTTGTGTTGAGGAGATAAGGACGATGTTGTGATGAGGAGATAATGAAGACGTTATGATGAGGAGATAAGGAAGACATTGTGATGAGGAGATAATGAAGACGTTGTGATGAGGAGATAATGAAGACGTTGTGATGAGGAGATAAGGAAGACGTTGTGATGAGGAGATAATGAAGACGTTGTGATGAGGAGATAATGAAGACGTGATGAGGGGATAAGGAAGACGTTGTGATGAGGGGATAAGGAAGACGTTGGGATGAGGAGATAAGGAAGACGTTGTGATGAGGAGATAAGGAACACGTTGTGATGAGGAGATAAGGAACACGTTGTGATGAGGAGATAAGGAAGACGTTGTGATGAGGAGATAAGGAACACGTTGTGATGAGGAGATAATGAACACGTTGTGATGAGGACATAAGGAAGACGTTGTGACAAGGAGATAATGAACACGTTGTGATGAGGAGATAAGGAAGACGTTGTGTTGAGGAGATAAGGAAGACGTTGTGATGAGGAGATAAGGAAGACGTTGTGATGAGGAGATAAGGAAGACGTTGTGATGAGGAGATAATGAACACGTTGTGATGAGGAGATAAGGAAGACGTTGTGACGAGGAGATAATGAACACGTTGTGATGAGGAGATAAGGAAGACGTGATGAGGAGATAATGAAGACGTTGTGATGAGGTGATAAGGAAGACGTTGTGATGAGGAGATAAGGAAGACGTTGTGATGAGGAGATAAGGAAGACGTTGTGATGAGGAGATAATGAAGACGTTGTGATGAGGAGATAAGGAACACGTTGTGATGAGGTGATAAGGAAGACGTTGTGATGAGGAGATAAGGAATACGTTGTGATGAGGAGATAATGAAGACGTTGTGATGAGGAGATAAGGAACACGTTGTGATGAGGAGATAAGGAATACGTTGTGATGAGGAGATAATGAAGACGTTGTGATGAGGAGATAAGGAACACGTTGTGATGAGGAGATAATGAACACGTTGTGATGAGGTGATAAGGAACACGTTGTGATGAGGAGATAAGGAAGACGTTGTGATGAGGAGATAAGGAATACGTTGTGATGAGGAGATAATGAAGACGTTGTGATGAGGAGATAAGGAACACGTTGTGATGAGGAGATAAGGAACACGTTGTGATGAGGTGATAAGGAAGACGTTGTGATGAGGAGATAAGGAATACGTTGTGATGAGGAGATAATGAAGACGTTGTGATGAGGTGATAAGGAAGACGTTGTGATGAGGAGATAAGGAATACGTTGTGATGAGGAGATAATGAAGACGTTGTGATGAGGAGATAAGGAAGACGTTGTGATGAGGAGATAAGGAACACGTTGTGATGAGGAGATAAGGAAGACGTTGTGATGAGGAGATAAGGAAGACGTTGTGATGAGGAGATAAGGAAGACGTTGTGATGAGGAGATAAGGAAGACGTTGTGATGAGGAGATAAGGAAGACGTTGTGATGAGGAGATAAGGAAGACGTTGTGATGAGGAGATAAGGAAGACGTTGTGATGAGGTGATAAGGAAGACGTTGTGATGAGGAGATAAGGAAGACGTTGTGATGAGGAGATAAGGAAGATATGCTCTCTCCCCCTCTCTCCTCTCCCTCTATCTCTCTCTCTCTCTCTCTCTCTCTCTCTCTCTCTCTCTCTCTCTCTCTCTCTCTCTCTCTCTCTCTCTCCTCTCCTCTCCTCTCCTCTCCTCTCCTCTCCCTCTCTCTCTTCTCTCTTCTCTCCCCTCTCCTCTCCTGGAAATATGTAATTAATTAGAGCTAACATAGTTGTCCGTACAGGTTTGTAAATTACTCCTGGAATTGAAATAGGCCGGTATCTTGCTGAGAGAGTAGTAGTCTGACGGATGTTCACTTCATGGAGAGCTAAACCAGACATTGAAAATCAGAAATGGGTAATCCATCAGACCATTCCTCCATTCCATTGCATGCTCTTTCTGTGTCATGTTGGCAACATGCCAAAACCACATAACACTTAGGGCTGCTTTGCTAGATTCAACCTATCCCTGGACTAAACAACATGATCACTGAAAGTGCTTTTTTAATCTAGGAATAGGTCTGTCTGTGAAATCTGTGTCCGGGAAATAAACCTTTATTGCCTGATCGTGTGGTAATCACCAACCCGCGATCTTCAAGGTATTCTTTGTCAAATGTACCCAGCAGAAAGTCTGGATAGTTTCAACTAGGGTGGTCACTAGGGATTGTACCCAGCAGGAATAGTATACAGGGTGGTAACTAGGGATTGTACCCAGCAGGAACAGTATGCAGGGTGGTAACTAGGGATTGTACCCAGCAGGAACATTATTCAGGGTGGTAACTAGGGATTGTACCCAGCAGGAACAGTATGCAGGGTGGTAACTAGGGATTGTACCCAGCAGGAACAGTATACAGGGTGGTAACTAGGGATTGTACCCAGCAGGAATAGTATACAGGGTGGTAACTAGGGATTGTACCCAGCAGGAACAGTATGCAGGGTGGTAACTAGGGATTGTACCCAGCAGGAACAGTATTCAGGGTGGTAACTAGGGATTGTACCCAACAGGAACAGTATGCAGGGTGGTAACTAGGGATTGTACCCAGCAGGAACAGTATGCAGGGTGGTAACTAGGGATTGTACCCAACAGGAACATTATTCAGGGTGGTAACTAGGGATTGTACCTAGCAGGGACAGTATGCAGGGTGGTAACTAGGGATTGTACCCAGCAGGAATAGTATACAGGGTGGTAACTTACTTGAGAGTCTCCAGAGACATCTGTAGGTTGTAGCTCCTCTCCTGCTCAGGCAGCTTGGAGAACTCCACCAGACAAGGATGCTGCCGCTTGTTATCGTCCCGTACCTGCAACAAAACACCATTATCTGTTATTGTCCCGTACCTGCAACAAAACACCATTATCTGTTGTTGTCCCGTACCTGCAACACAACACCATTATCTGATGTTGTCCCGTACCTGGAACACAACACCATTATCTGTTGTTGTCCCGTACCTAGAACACAACACCATTATCTGTTGTTGTCCCGTACCTGCAACAAAACACCATTATCTGTTGTTGTCTCGTACCTGCAACAAAACACCATTATCTGTTGTTGTCCCGTACCTGCAACAAAACACCATTATCTGTTGTTGTCCCGTACCTGGAACACAACACCATTATCTGTTGATGTCCCGTACCTGCAACAAAACACCATTATCGGTTGTTGTCCCATACCTGGAACAAAACACCATTATCTGTTGTTGTCCCGTACCTGGAACACAACACCATTATATGTTGTTGTCCCATACCTGCAACAAAACACCATTATCTGTTGTTGTCTCGTACCTGCAACAAAACACCATTATCTGTTGTTGTCTCGTACCTGCAACACAACACCATTATCTGTTGTTGTCTCGTACCTGGAACAAAACACCATTATCTGTTGTTGTCTCGTACCTGGAACAAAACACCATTATCTGTTGTTGCAACTAAATGTCTTTGCTGCTCTAGAGCAACAGAGATGAAAGAGGAAAGAGAAAACCAACTGATGTCATTCTATGATTTATTACATTCTGGTGAGCAAGGGTTTATTTAGTCTTCTAGGGCAACAAGTAATGACCCGGGCCGGCTCTAGTCTTCCGGGGGCCCTATGCGAGATTTGGGGCCAAACAGGCTGGACCCGCGCATCATTAGCGTACACGTGTGACCGTGCGTGCTTGTGTGTGAGCGTGCATGTGTGTACTCACAGCTCCGTAGGTCCAGCCCAGGTCAATCTTGTTCATCACCCACAGCTCGTGGATGTTCTCTGCCAGCTTCTCCCTGATCTTCTCCAGGTGAGGAGGCAGAACAACCTGAAACCACAAGACAAGATACACTGGAAGTCAATGCCTTTGGCCAGAAGCGTTACCCCATACAGCGCATGGGGACAGAGGTTATTATTCTGGGACCTTTGTTATAACTAGTGTTGATCTGGACTAACTACTGAGGCAAGGGAGGCTAGTCAATTGACCTTAACCCCTGTTAGTTGTTGTCCAGTTAAAGTAAAGTTGACATCCACCGTGACACAGTATAGTAAAGGGTATTCTTTACCCACCTGGCTGGTGTCAACAGGTGTAGGGGTGAAGGCAGCCTGGGACAGGGTGATGGTGGGACCCAGTAGATCCCTGGTCTCACTGTGGTCCTCCTTGTACTCCTGGCTGTGTTCCACTCTCAGCTTCTCCCTGGGTAACACAGCCTCAAAACACGGAGCGTAGCCCGGCGGGGGCAGGAACTTAAACTCTCCTTGACGACCACCCAGCAAGAAACGCACTCTGGAGGGAAGAATTAGAAGGAGAAGAAGGATTATGAGAAGAAGAAGAAGAAGAAGAAGAAGAAGAAGAAGAAGAAGAAGAAGAAGAAGAAGAAGAAGAAGAAGAAGAAGAAGAAGAAGAAGAAGAAGAAGAAGAAGAAGAAGAAGAAGAAGAAGAAGAAGAAGAAGAAGAAGAAGAAGAAGAAGAAGAAGAAGAAGAAGAAGAAGAAGAAGAAGAAGAAGAAGAAGAAGAAGAAGAAGAAGAAGAGGAAGAAGACCTTCATTAACCTTTATTCATTCAGGTTTTCCTGACATCCAGATAGAGATCAAGATAGTTTAACACAAGTAGGCCTCTATCCAGCTATTGAATTGTGGTTTAGTAGCCTATGTTCTTAAATAGAGCTCTTAGGGCATAACATCATTATCATATGTGCTTAAATAGAGCTCTTAGGGCAGAACGTCATCAGCCTATGTTCTTAAATGGAGCTCTTATGGCATAACGTCATCAGCCTAGGTTCTTAAATAGAGCTCTAAGGCCATAACGTCATTAGTATATGTTCTTAAATAGAGCTCTAAGGCCATAACGTCATTAGTATGTATTAGTCTGGTGGTATACATTGTCTATCAGAAGGATTTTTTCACATTTTATCTAACAATTATTATCCTGCGAGAAATAGGCCTATACGTCGCTGTACACAGAAACATAAAGCGGCGTCCGAAATTATTGACCCCCTTGATAAAGATGAGCAGAAATCACTGTATAATTTAAATACTGAGCTATATTGTATACAAAAACATTTTTTGAACTTTATATTATTTTTTACTAATACAATTGGTCAGATGAATCTATTTTGTTTAATAAATAATACAAAAGAAATCTCAAAATGGTTAAGGGGTGAAACGTATTGACACCCCTGTTTTCAATACGTTTCAGTACCCCACCTTGTGAGGATAACAGCACTGAGCCTTTTTTATAAAATATTTTATGAGTTTGAGAACACATTAGGAGGGATCTCCATACAGAATCCTTCCAGATCCATCCACCCCCCCTCTCTCTCTCTCTCTCTGGGATCTTGATGATCTTAGACCAGTCCTCCATACAGAACACTTACAGATCCTTGATATGCTTTATCTGTTCTTCTGGACTGCCCTCCTCAATTCAAACCAACAGGTTTTCAACGGATTTCAAACCCTTAACCAACAAAGCATTAGGAGGGATCTTAGACCAGTCCTCCATACAGCATCCTTCCAGATCCTTGATATCCTTTGTCTGTGATTATGGACTACCGTCTTTTTTGTTAAACAAAACATCTCTTTCTCTGAGCAATTTAATTAGTATACAATAATACAAATAAAAACAATTTGAGGATACAATGTACCTCAGTATTTGAATAATTTATTTTATTCAGTCATTTATGCTCCTCTTAAACAAAATGTCTTTCTCTGAGCAATTGTATTAGTATACAATACAAATCAAAAAAATTTTGAGGATACAATGTACCTCAGTATTTGAGTAATTTATTTTATACAGTTATTTTTGCTCATCTTTATAAAGGGTATCAATAATTTCGGACCCCCACTGTACGTCGCTGTAAACAGAAATATACGCATCTGTAAACAGAAATACACGTCGCTGTAAACAGAAATATACGCAGCTGTAAACAGAAATATACGCATCTGTAAACAGAAATATACGCATCTGTAAACAGAAATATACGCAGCTGTAAACAGAAATATACGCAGCTGTAAACAGAAATATACGCAGCTGTAAACAGAAATACACGCCGCTGTAAACAGAAATACACGCCGCTGTAAACAGAAATATACGCAGCTGTAAACAGAAATATACGCATCTGTAAACAGAAATATACGCATCTGTAAACAGAAATATACGCAGCTGTAAACAGAAATATACGCAGCTGTAAACAGAAATATACGCAGCTGTAAACAGAAATACACGTCGCTGTAAACAGAAATACACGCCGCTGTAAACAGAAATACACGCCGCTGTAAACAGAAATACACGCCGCTGTAAACAGAAATATACGCAGCTGTAAACAGAAATATACGCATCTGTAAACAGAAATATACGCATCTGTAAACAGAAATATACGCAGCTGTAAACAGAAATATACGCAGCTGTAAACAGAAATACACGTCGCTGTAAACAGAAATATACGCAGCTGTAAACAGAAATATACGCATCTGTAAACAGAAATATACGCATCTGTAAACAGAAATATACGCAGCTGTAAACAGAAATATACGAGCTGTAAACAGAAATATACGAGCTGTAAACAGAAATACACGCCGCTGTAAACAGAAATACACGCCGCTGTAAACAGAAATATACGCAGCTGTAAACAGAAATACACGCCGCTGTAAACAGAAATACACGCAGCTGTAAACAGAAATACACGCCGCTGTAAACAGAAATATACGCCGCTGTAAACAGAAATATACGCAGCTGTAAACAGAAATACACGCCGCTGTAAACAGAAATATACGCAGCTGTAAACAGAAATATACGCATCTGTAAACAGAAATATACGCATCTGTAAACAGAAATATACGCAGCTGTAAACAGAAATATACGCAGCTGTAAACAGAAATACACGCATCTGTAAACAGAAATACACGCCGCTGTAAACAGAAATATACGCAGCTGTAAACAGAAATATACATCTGTAAACAGAAATATCGCATCTGTAAACAGAAATATACGCAGCTGTAAACAGAAATATACGCAGCTGTAAACAGAAATACACGCCGCTGTAAACAGAAATATACGCAGCTGTAAACAGAAATATACGCATCTGTAAACAGAAATATACGCATCTGTAAACAGAAATATACGCAGCTGTAAACAGAAATATACGCAGCTGTAAACAGAAATATACGCAGCTGTAAACAGAAATACACGCCGCTGTAAACAGAAATACACGCCGCTGTAAACAGAAATATACGCAGCTGTAAACAGAAATACACGCCGCTGTAAACAGAAATACACGCAGCTGTAAACAGAAATACACGCCGCTGTAAACAGAAATACACGCCGCTGTAAACAGAAATATACGCAGCTGTAAACAGAAATACACGCCGCTGTAAACAGAAATATACGCCGCTGTAAACAGAAATATACGGTTCAACCACTTGTGATAACTCCACCACGCATACTGTCAGCATAATATACTGAGCGTGGGTGGGACATGTGATAGCTACATGTAGGCTGGCTGATAAAAACACTTATGGAAGGTCAAAAAGGGACAGAAGAGACGATTGGAGAAGACCGATGATTTTGTCTAGATCATTTTGATTGATGGATTGATTGATTGATTGATTGAGGACCACTCACTTGACCCCAGCGGAGAAGCTGGCTACAGGGAAGAACAGTCCGTCAGAGTTGAAGTTCTCAAACATGCCCTGGACGGGCTGACCGTTGATACGGAAGGATATACTGGGAGCGCTGAGGTCCAGACAACAGCTGACCACGTCATCCACACGGAGGAGATGTTGATTGGGCGAGCTCACTGTCCTGGCGATGCAGCCTGAGAGACAGGGAGGAAGGGTAGAGGAGAGAGGGGGTAGAGGAGATGAGAAAGGGAGGAAGGGTAGAGGAGAGAGGGAGGGAGGGAAGGAGGGAGGGTAGAGGAGAGAGGGGGTAGAGGAGAGGAGAGAGGGAGGAAGGAAGGGTAGAGGAGAGAAACATTTTTCTAAACAAGACACACACACAGACCCAGTGTAACAGACAGAGTTGCCTTGGAAACCAACATCATTGTTTTCCACTAGCCAACGACTGCACTGCATATCGAAGGACATCAATAAAAGTCCGATCTGATATTTGATGATCCCTGTCAAGCAGGGAGTGTGTGTGTGTGTGTGTGTGTGTGTGTGTTGCTGGCTTTGCAGTAAAACAGACAACGATGTGAAATAACCAGCAGGAAGCATGCCAAGTGTTGAATTTATATAGCTTCATACACTGCAGTTCGCCTGATGCAAAAAAACAACATGAATATTCTCCTCCTCAGCCTCTCTTTCAGGAGAGCAAACACTCATTATTCCTACAGGATCTCTACGCTCTAGTTCTGGACACTACACACATGACTGCAGCATACGTCTAGACCATCGGGCCTCTGTTCAGAAGAAGTGGGGGGGAAAAGGACACCATTTGTGACACACTACCCAGATATTCATCTCCAAACCCAAGACACAAAGAGGTCCTCTCAACCTTCCCAAACCACACACACACACAGCACTCTGGGGGGACATTACCCCTCCGTCTACCCTTCTCTCCGCATCAGCTCGACTTTCACACACAATTACACCCTTCATCCCCAGGCCTCCTTACCAACACACAACTCTAACTAGGTAGCCCACTAGATCAGAGGACTAGAGTAGCTGTCTAAGCTGACTACAGGTGAATATAATATAGTAGATATCTAACCTGACTACAGGTGAATATAATATAGTAGCTGTCTAAGCTGACTACAGGTGAATATAATATAGTAACTATCTAACCTGACTACAGGTGAATATAATATAGTAACTATCTAACCTGAGGTGAATATAATATAGTAACTATCTAACCTGACTACAGGTGAATATAATATAGTAACTATCTAACCTGACTACAGGTGAATATAATATAGTAACTATCTAACCTGACTACAGGTGAATATGATATAGTAACTATCTAACCTGAGGTGAATATAATATAGTAACTATCTAACCTGAGGTGAATATAATATATTAACTATCTAACCTGACTACAGGTGAATATAATATAGTAACTATCTAACCTGACTACAGGTGAATATAATATAGTAACTATCTAACCTGACTACAGGTGAATATAATATAGTAACTATCTAACCTGACTACAGGTGAATATAATATAGTAACTATCTAACCTGAGGTGAATATAATATAGTAACTATCTAACCTGACTACAGGTGAATATAATATAGTAACTATCTAACCTGACTACAGGTGATTATAATATAGTAACTATCTAACCTGACCACAGGTGAATATAATATAGTAACTATCTAACCTGACTACAGGTGAATATAATATAGTAACTATCTAACCTGACTACAGGTAAATATAATATAGTAACTATCTAACCTGACTACAGGTGAATATAATATAGTAGCTATCTAACCTGACTACAGGTGAATATAATATAGTAACTATCTAACCTGACTACAGGTGAATATAATATAGTAACTATCTAACCTGACTACAGGTGAATATAATATAGTAGCTATCTAACCTGACTACAGGTGAATATAATATAGTAACTATCTAACCTGAGGTGAATATAATATAGTAACTATCTAACCTGACTACAGGTGAATATAATATAGTAGCTATCTAACCTGACTACAGGTGAATATAATATAGTAACTATCTAACCTGACTACAGGTGAATATAATATAGTAACTATCTAACCTGACTACAGGTGAATATAATATAGTAGCTATCTAACCTGCGGTGAATATAATATAGTAACTATCTAACCTGACTACAGGTGAATATAATATACTAACTATCTAACCTGACTACAGGTGAATATAATATAGTAGCTATCTAACCTGACTACAGGTGAATATAATATAGTAACTATCTAACCTGAGGTGAATATAATATAGTAACTATCTAACCTGAGGTGAATATAATATAGTAACTATCTAACCTGACTACAGGTGAATATAATATGGTAACTATCTAACCTGACTACAGGTGAATATAATATAGTAACTATCTAACCTGACTACAGGTGAATATAATATAGTAACTATCTAACCTGAGGTGAATATAATATAGTAGCTATCTAACCTGACTACAGGTGAATATAATATAGTAACTATCTAACCTGACTACAGGTGATTATAATATAGTAACTATCTAACCTGACTACAGGTGAATATAATATAGTAACTATCTAACCTGAGGTGAATATAATATAGTAACTATCTAACCTGACTACAGGTGAATATAATATAGTAACTATCTAACCTGACTACAGGTGAATATAATATAGTAACTATCTAACCTGACTACAGGTGAATATAATATAGTAGCTATCTAACCTGAGGTGAATATAATATAGTAGCTATCTAACCTGACTACAGGTGAATATAATATAGTAGCTGTCTAAGCTGACTACAGGTGAATATAATATAGTAACTATCTAACCTGACTACAGGTGAATATAATATAGTAACTATCTAACCTGACTACAGGTGAATATAATATAGTAACTATCTAACCTGACTACAGGTGAATATAATATAGTAACTATCTAACCTGACTACAGGTGAATATAATATAGTAACTATCTAACCTGACTACAGGTGAATATAATATAGTAGCTATCTAACCTGACTACAGGTGAATATAATATAGTAACTATCTAACCTGACTACAGGTGATTATAATATAGTAACTATCTAACCTGACTACAGGTGAATATAATATAGTAACTATCTAACCTGAGGTGAATATAATATAGTAACTATCTAACCTGACCACAGGTGAATATAATATAGTAACTATCTAACCTGACCACAGGTGAATATAATATGGTAACTATCTAACCTGACCACAGGTGAATATAATATAGTAACTATCTAACCTGACTACAGGTGAATATAATATAGTAACTATCTAACCTGACTACAGGTGAATATAATATAGTAACTATCTAACCTGACTACAGGTGAATATAATATAGTAGCTATCTAACCTGACTACAGGTGAATATAATATAGTAACTATCTAACCTGACTACAGGTGAATATAATATAGTAACTATCTAACCTGACTACAGGTGAATATAATATAGTAACTATCTAACCTGACTACAGGTGAATATAATATAGTAACTATCTAACCTGACTACAGGTGAATATAATATAGTAGCTATCTAACCTGACCACAGGTGCAAGCCGTCGAAGCCGTAGGAGTACAGGTCGTCGCCGAGCCCGTTTCCCCCCCAGCCCTCTCCTCCACCGGGGTAGGGTTGGTAGCCGTCCGTGGTGGCCCAGCCCACTCTTAGATGTGTGGCCTCGGCCGTAACGAAGGGTAACACCTGGTCCACCATCAGCTCGTAATACCACTTCCTGTACTGGGCGGAGCCTTCACTCACACCCAGGAAGATGTTAGGCCTCATGCTGCCATGTGGGAAAAAGGAGAACAAAGGGTTAATGCAGGTCAAAGGTCAATACTGGATTAATGTTGAACGCTGTTGAACGCTCCCAGAGGGTTGACTGAGTTAGATACTGGCAGACTGTTGAATGCTCCCAGAGGGTTGACTGAGTTAGATACTGGCAGACTGTTGAATGCTCCCAGAGGGTTGACTGAGTTAGACACTGGCAGACTGTTGAATGCTCCCAGAGGGTTGACTGAGTTAGATACTGGCAGACTGTTGAATGCTCCCAGAGGGTTGACTGAGTTAGACACTGGCAGACTGTTGAATGCTCCCAGAGGGTTGACTGAGTTAGATACTGGCAGACTGTTGAATGCTCCCAGAGGGTTGACTGAGTTAGACACTGGCAGACTGTTGAACGCTCCCAGAGGGTTGACTGAGTTAGACACTGGCAGACTGTTGAATGCTCCCAGAGGGTTGACTGAGTTAGATACTGGCAGACTGTTGAAAAAGATCATCAAGGACATTAACCACCCGAGCCACTGCCTGTTCACACCGCTACCATCCAGAAGGTCAGTACAGGTGCATCAAAGCTGGGACCGAGAGACTAAAAAACAGTTTCTATCTCAAGGACCATCAGACTGCTAAACAGCCATCACTAGCACAGACAGGCTGCTGCCTACATTGAGACCGAATCACTGGCCACTTTAATAATTGGATCACTAGTCACTTTATACAATGCCACTCTAAATAATGCCACTATAATAATGTTTACATATCTTACATTACTCATATCACATGTATATACTGTATTGTATACCATCTACTGCACCTTGCCTACGCCGCTCAGCCATCGCTCATCCATATACTGACATTACATGTACACATTCAGCCCTTTAGATTTGTGTGTATTAGGTAGTTGTTGGGGAATTGTTAGATTACTTGTTAGATAGTACTGTGCTGTCGGAACTAGAAGCACAAGCATTTCGCTACACTCGCAATAACATCTGCTAAACATGTGTATGTGACAATTAAAATTTGATTTGAACACACTGACAGACTGTTGAATGGTTCCACAGGGTTGATTTGAAGTTAGGTACTGGCAGACTGTTGAATGGTTCCACAGGGTTGATTTGAAGTTAGGTACTGGCAGACTGTTGAATGGTTCCACAGGGTTGATTTGAAGTTAGGTACTGGCAGACTGTTGAATGGTTCCACAGGGTTGATTTGAAGTTAAACACTGGCAGACTGTTGAATGCTTCCACAGGGTTGATTTGAAGTTAGATACTGGCAGACTGTTGAATGCTTCCACGGGGTTGATTTGAAGTTAGATACTGGCAGACTGTTGAATGCTCCCACAGGGTTGATTTGAAGTTAGATACTGGCAGACTGTTGAATGCTTCCACAGGGTTGATTTGAAGTTAGATACTGGCAGACTGTTGAATGCTTCCACAGGGTTGATTTGAAGTTAGGTACTGGCAGACTGTTGAATGCTTCCACAGGGTTGATTTGAAGTTAGATACTGGCAGACTGTTGAATGCTTCCACAGGGTTGATTTGAAGTTAGATACTGGCAGACTGTTGAATGCTTCCACAGGGTTGATTTGAAGTTAGATACTGGCAGACTGTTGAATGCTTCCACAGGGTTGATTTGAAGTTAGATACTGGCAGACTGTTGAATGCTTCCACAGGGTTGATTTGAAGTTAGATACTGGCAGACTGTTGAATGCTTCCACAGGGTTGATTTGAAGTTAGATACTGGCAGACTGTTGAATGGTTCCACAGGGTTGATTTGAAGTTAGATACTGGCAGACTGTTGAATGGTTCCACAGGGTTGATTTGAAGTTAGATACTGGCAGACTGTTGAATGCTTCCACAGGGTTGATTTGAAGTTAGGTACTGGCAGACTGTTGAATGCTTCCACAGGGTTGATTTGAAGTTAGATACTGGCAGACTGTTGAATGGACCCACAGGGTTGATTTGAAGTTAGATACTGGCAGACTGTTGAATGCTCCCACAGGGTTGATTTGAAGTTAGATACTGGCAGACTGTTGAATGCTTCCACAGGGTTGATTTGAAGTTAGATACTGGCAGACTGTTGAATGCTTCCACAGGGTTGATTTGAAGTTAGATACTGGCAGACTGTTGAATGCTTCCACAGGGTTGATTTGAAGTTAGATACTGGCAGACTGTTGAATGCTTCCACAGGGTTGATTTGAAGTTAGATACTGGCAGACTGTTGAATGGTTCCACAGGGTTGATTTGAAGTTAGATACTGGCAGACTGTTGAATGCTTCCACAGGGTTGATTTGAAGTTAGGTACTGGCAGACTGTTGAATGCTTCCACAGGGTTGATTTGAAGTTAGATACTGGCAGACTGTTGAATGGACCCACAGGGTTGATTTGAAGTTAGATACTGGCAGACTGTTGAATGCTCCCACAGTGTTGATTTGAAGTTAGGTACTGGCAGACTGTTGAATGCTTCCACAGGGTTGATTTGAAGTTAGATACTGGCAGACTGTTGAATGGTCCCACAGGGTTGATTTGAAGTTAGATACTGGCAGACTGTTGAATGCTCCCACAGGGTTGATTTGAAGTTAGGTACTGGCAGACTGTTGAATGCTTCCACAGGGTTGATTTGAAGTTAGATACTGGCAGACTGTTGAATGGTCCCACAGGGTTGATTTGAAGTTAGATACTGGCAGACTGTTGAATGCTTCCACAGGGTTGATTTGAAGTTAGATACTGGCAGACTGTTGAATGGTCCCACAGGGTTGATTTGAAGTTAGATACTGGCAGACTGTTGAATGGTCCCACAGGGTTGATTTGAAGTTAGATACTGGCAGACTGTTGAATGCTTCCACAGGGTTGATTTGAAGTTAGATACTGGCAGACTGTTGAATGCTCCCACAGGGTTGATTTGAAGTTAGATACTGGCAGACTGTTGAATGCTTCCACAGGGTTGATTTGAAGTTAGGTACTGGCAGACTGTTGAATGCTTCCACAGGGTTGATTTGAAGTTAGATACTGGCAGACTGTTGAATGGTCCCACAGGGTTGATTTGAAGTTAGGTACTGGCAGACTGTTGAATGCTCCCACAGGGTTGACTTTAAAGCTGTAATATGTAACTGTTTGGGTGACCCGACCACATTCACATATATGTGTGTTATAAACCTAAAAAATAAATGTAAAAAAGTGGTAGATCTGTTCATCATATCAACGAGTAGGTGTACACTATATACAAGCTTATGAGGTCAAAAGAATAGTCCGTAGAGCCCCGAGACAGGATTGTGTCGAGCCACAGATCTGGGGAAGGGTACCAAAACATTTCTGCAGCATTGAAGGTCCCCAAGAACACAGTGGCCTCCATCATTCCTATATGGAAGATGTTTGGAACCACCAAGACTCTTCCTAAAGCTGAGAGCAATTGGGGGAGAAGGGCCTTGGTCATGGAAGTGACCAAGAATTTGATGGTCCACTCTGACAGAGCTCTAGAGTTCCTCTGCGGAGATGGGAGAACCTTCCAGAAGGACAACCATCTCTGCAGCGCTCCGCCAATCAGGCCTTTATGGTAGAGTGGCCAGACAGAAGCCACTCCTCTGTAAAAGGCACATGACAGCCCTCTGGCCTGATGAAACTAAGATTAAACTCTTTGGCCTGAATGCCAAGCATCACGTCAGGAGAAAACCCTGCACCATCCCTACGGTGAAGCATGGTGGTGGTAGCATCATGCTATGGGGATGTTCTTCAGCGGCAGGGACTGGGAGACTAGTCAGGATCGAGGGAAAGATGAACAGAGCAAAGTACAGAGAGATCCTTGATGAAAACCTGCTCCAGAGCGCTCAGGACCTCAGACTGGGGGTGAAGGTTCACCTTCCAACAGGACAACAACCCTAAGCACACAGCCAATGTAGGAGTGGCTTTGGGACCATACCCATCGCTGTCCTGTTGCATCACCCAACTTCTGTTGAGCTTCAATTGGTGGACAGCCAGCCTGACATTCTCCTGCAAAATGTCTTGATAAACTTGTGAATTCATTTTTCCGTCGATGATGGCAAGCTGTCCAGGCCCTGAGGCAGCAAAACAGCCCCAAACCATGATGCTCCCTCCACCATACTTTACAGTTGGGATGAGGTTTTGATGTTGGTGTGCTGTGCCTTTTGCCAACTGAACTGTCAATCACATCATCTAACTCAAGTGTACTGTGATTCTATTCTTCTGAACAACCTTCCATGTACCATCATCGGAATATAAAGAGACGTTAGCATAATGGCTGACTGGTGGATTGTACTGAGCCCTGGGCTGTAGTGTTGTATGAGGGAATCCAGCCTCACTACTCACTGGACCCTTATGATCACTCGGCTAAGCATGCCTCTCCTCAATGTCAATATGCCTTGTCCATTGCTGTTCTGGTTATTGTTTATTGTCTTATTTCACTGTAGAGCCTCTAGCCCTGCTCAAAATACCTTATCCAACCCTTCAGTTCCACCACCCACACATGCGATGACATCACCTGGTTTAAATGTTTCTAGAGACAATATCTCTCATCATCACTCAATGCCTACTGTATTCACATCCTACCATACCTTTGTCTGTACATTATGCCTTTAATCAATTTTATCGCCCCCGGAAACCTGCTACTTTTACTCTCTGTTCAGGACATCCTAGACGGCCAGTCCTTATAGCCTTTAGCCGTACCCTTATCCTACTCCTCCTCTGTTCCTCTGGTGATATAGAGGTTAATCCAGGCCCTGCAGTGCCTAGCTCCACTCCTATTCCCCAGGCGCTCTCATTTGTTGACTTCTGCAACCGTAAAAGCCTTGGTTTCATGCATGTTAACTTCTTAGGGAGCAGCGCACGAGGTGACGGTTTTGGAGAGCCTGGCGTGCCCAAAGTAAAATGCCTCCCATTCAGGCCCAGAAAATAGGATATACACATATTTAGTACCATTGGATAGGAAACACTCAGAAATTTCTAAAAGTGTTAACATTTTGTCTGTGAGTATAACAGAACGGATATGGCAGGCGAAAACCCGAGGAATTTCTGTCCTGGAAAAAGTGGTTTTGACACATTGCCTCATTTGGAACCCCTCCCTTATGAAAATGCCCATATAAGGGCATATGAATGCAGTACCTATTGCTTCCTCTGGATGTCAACAGTCTCGAGAAAGTGTTTTGATTCTTCTTAGCTGCTTTTAGATTGTAGAAGAAGACGAATAAGGAAGTGGCCACACAGATGTCAATAGAAGTAAATGCGCGTTCCCGGCTGGCGCGCTCTGTGGTTTTTTCCTTTCTTATCGCCCAGTTTATATTCTGGTTGAAATATTATACAACATATACATAAAAGAGTTTCTAAGGATACATTTACAATTATTTTTGATTCTTCTTGGACAAGTTTATAGGTATAAGTTGAACGAGTTCTCTTCACGTTTCAATGGAGGAGTCGACGCTGTATTTTCTCATTATAACGCGCCTTTTTTCTAACAAAAGAACCATGGATTGTCTTCATTGGACACTTGGGAAGCCCTCAGCAGAAGTTCTTCAAAAGGTAATTGATTTGTTTTCGCTGTGAAATGTGTTTTCTGTGAACCGTGAAGGCTTATGAATTCATGGTAATGGGAAAAATATGTGGGGTGCTATCCTCAAACAATCAAATGTGGTGGTTTCGCCGTAAAGCCTTTTTGAAAGCTGACAACACTGTGATATTGCCAAGAAGCAGAGCTTTTGATGACTATGAAACACTTGTATATTGATGCATGTTTAATAATTCAACTTTTGGATTTTGAATTTGGCGCCTTGCATTTCACCGGGTAGTGTCGGGAGTGGCGCACCACCGCTCCCTAAGAAGTTAACATTAGAAGCCTCCTCCCTAAGTTTGTTTTATTCACTGCTTTAGCACACTCTGCCAACCCGGATGTCCTAGCCGTGTCTGAATCCTGGCTTAGGAAGACCACCAAAAACGCTGAAATGTCCATCCCTAACTACAACATATTCAGACTAGATAGAACGGCCAAAGGGGGCGGTGTTGCAATCTACTGCAGAGATAGCCTGCAGAGTTCTGTCTTACTATCCAGGTCTGTACCCAAACAATTTGAACTTCTACTTTTAAAAATCCACCTTTCTAGAAACAAGTCTCTCACCGTTACCGCTTGCTATAGACCACCTTCTGCCCCCAGCTGTGCCCTGGACACCATATGTGAACTGATCGCCCCCCCATCTATCTTCAGCAGCTCGTGCTACTAGGTGACCTAAACTGGGACATGCTTAACACCCCTGCCATCCTACAATCTAAGCTTGATGCCCTCAACCTCACAAAAATGATCAATGAACCTACCAGGTACAACCCCAAAGCCGTAAACATGGGCACCCTAAAAGATATCATCCTAACCAACTTGCCCTCCAAATACACCTCTGCTGTTTTCAACCAAGATCTCAGCGATCACTGCCTCATTGCCTGCATCCGTAATGGGTCTGCGGTCAAACGACCTCCCCTCATCACTGTCAAACGCTCCCTAAAACACTTCAGCGAGCGGGCCTTTCTAATCGACCTGGCCCGGGTATCCTGGAAGGATATTGACCTCATCCCTCGTCAGTAGTGGATGCCTGGTTATTCTTTAAAAAGTGCCTTCCTCACCATCTTAAATAAGCATGCCCCATTCAAGAAATGTAGAACCAGGAACAGATATAGCCCTTGGTTCTCTCCAGACCTGACTGCCCTCGACCGGCACAAAAAACATCCTGTGGCGTTCTGCATTAGCATCGAACAGCCCCCGTGATGTGCAACACTTCAGGGAAGTCAGGAAAATATATACGCTGGCAGTCAGGAAAGCCAAGGCTAGCTTTTTCAAGCAGAAATTTGCTTCCTGTAATACAAACTCCAAAAAAGTTCTGGGACGCTGTAAAGTCCATGGAGAACAAGAGCACCTCCTCCCAGCTGCCCACTGCACTGAGGATAGGAAACTCTGTCACCGCCGATAAATCCGCTATAATTGAGAATTTCAATAAGCATTTTTCTATGGCTGGCCATGCTTTTCAAATTTTTTGAAAAGCTGGTCATGGCTCACATCAACACCATCATCCCAGACACCCTGGACCCACTGCCAGGACAACAACCTCTCCCTCAAGACAAAGGAACTGATCGTGGACTAGAGGAAATTGAGGGCCGAGCACGCCCCCCACCCACATCGGCAGGGCCGTAGTGGAGCAGGTCGAGTTTTCTACTGAGTAACTACTGTACCTGCTGACATGGTTGACAAGTCGTGTCTGTAGCAGCAGGTCCCTGCCAGGTAGCAGGTTGTCACAGATCAGGTGCTGGTTGGAACGCACCGCCACACCATGACAGACACACAGAGAACAGAGCACGTCCAGAACCTGTAGGGTTAACATAAAGAATAGACCATGGTACAGATCAGGTGCTGGTTGGAACGCACCCAACAACTACATTTTAGTTAACATGCATTCAGAGTGTAGGCTACATTGTTGCCTAATCTGCAACTTAACTTGATGTTGTCGACAGTGGATGAGGTATTGGACATTAAACATCTACAGAGTGGTAAAAGTCTATGCTGTTGTCAAATGGAACGACAGGCCCTTTCTACTTAAGGCTCACCCAGCACTACTCACTGGAGAGAAAGTACAGGACATTTCAATCATTTAGATGTGGCAACATGACAAAGCCTTTCAAGTAATGTTGGTCCATTAGCTAATCATGTAAAACAAGGGGAACATTAAATTATTAAAGTTATTGAGTGCTTTAAGTCCTTCGCTGTGTATTGTGTGAACATCTGTGATATACAGCTACACAATTATATTGATTGCTTCAATTCTCAACTCATCAGCTGAAAAATGTAACATTTCAAAACCAATAACTCTTCTCAAAACAATAACAAGACGAATGTCTCTGAAATATTGAAACATTAAATGGAAATATCCTGAAAGAGTGGAACGGTAGGCCGACCCACTGGCGCAATGTGTTGCTCACACATTTATCATCACACTTCATTGTACGGAAATAGTGAATAAATAATTCATAGTGAATTCTATATATAATCTCTGTTAAATAGGTAGGTCCACCACCCAGCATGGAGATCATCCATTCTGTACCACTAACACACATCGATAGTATATAAGGAGGTGGTCCTGGTTATCTATAATACATGGTTTATAGGTAGGTGGTCTCATCTACCCACCTTGTGGTTATCTATAATACATGGTTTATAGGTAGGTGGTCTCCTCTACCCACCTTGTGGTTATCTATAATACATGGTTTATAGGTAGGTGGTCTCCTCTACCCACCTTGTGGTTATCTATAATACATGGTTTATAGGTAGGTGGTCTCTACCCACCTTGTGGTTATCTATAATACATGGTTTATAGGTAGGTGGTCTCTACCCACCTTGTGGTTATCTATAATACATGGTTTATAGGTAGGTGGTCTCCTCTACCCACCTTGTGGTTATCTATAATACATGGTTTATAGGTAGGTGGTCTCATCTACCCACCTTGTGGTTATCTATAATACATGGTTTATAGGTAGGTGGTCTCCTCTACCCACCTTGTGGTTATCTATAATACATGGTTTATAGGTAGGTGGTCTCCTCTACCCACCTTGTGGTTATCTATAATACATGATTTATAGGTAGGTGGTCTCATCTACCCACCTTGTGGTTATCTATAATACATGGTTTATAGGTAGGTGGTCTCCTCTACCCACCTTGTGGTTATCTATAATACATGGTTTATAGGTAGGTGGTCTCATCTACCCACCTTGTGGTTTCGTCCATGTTTGTCTAGCAGAGAGATTATTGACTTGATGTGTCCCTCCTTGATGATGTTCAGAGCTTCAGGACTCTCCACCAGGACACAGTGAAGCACCTCCAAGATACCTGAACACAACCAGCACAGAGTTAGTATCACACCAACACCCTACTAACCTAAACTAACTAACCCTAACCCTTGACGATGATGAGAGCTGCTTCAGGACTCTTCACCAGGACACAGTGAAGCACCTCCAAGATACCTGAACACAACCAGCACAGAGTTAGTATCACACCAACACCCTACTAACCTAAACTAACTAACCCTAACCCTTGACGATGATGAGAGCTGCTTCAGGACTCTTCACCAGGACACAGTGAAGGACCTCCAGGACATATGGAGAACGGAATTACAAAACCCCAACAAACGATTTATAAACACCATCACCAACAAACAGAATCCCTGAATGCCAGACGAGTCAGAAGGACAACCATCTCTGCAGCACAACACCAATCACACCTTTATGGTAGAGTGGCCAGACGGAAGCCACTCCTCAGTAAAAGGCACATGACACTCAGACCATGATAAACAAGATGCTCTGGTCTGATGAAACCAAGATTGAACTCTTTGGCCTGAATGCCAAGCGTCACACCTGGAGGAAACCTGGTACCATCTCTACGGTGAAGCATGGTGGTGGCAGCATCATGCTGTGGGGATGTTTTTCACGGGCAGGGACTGGGAGACTAGTCAGGATCGATTGATTAAAACCTGCTCCAGAGCGCTAAGGACCTCCGACTCAGGCGAAGGTTCACCCTCCAACAGGACAATAACCCTAAGCACATAGCCAAGACAACGCAGGAGTGGCTTTGGCACTCATCATCATGCATGTGGTCAGACAAGTGAACATTTATTTAAGTAAAGAAAACTTTAAGCTCGTCTCTCAATTTAAAAAGAAATTGTCAATACTTTGCTCCTTGATAACCAGCGCACTTCTGTATGTTGTAAAAGCGTTACATGGTCGCTGCCAATGTCATTGCATAGTGCAGAAAATACACAAGAGTTCAGGGGCCTTGCTTTAACAAAGTGAACCATTTTCACTGTAGTGTCCAAAACGTCTTTCAAGCTGTCAGGCATTCCCTTGGCAGCAAGAGCCTCTCGGTGGATGCTGCAGTGGACCCAAGTGGCGTCGGGAGCAACTGCTTGCACGCGTGTTACCACTCCACTATGTCTCCCTGTCATGGCTTTTGCGCCATCAGTACAGAGACCAATACATCTTGACCACCAAAGTCCATTTGATGTCACAAAGCTGTCCAGTGCTTTAAAAATATCCTCTCATGTTTCCAGTGGTTTGCATTAGCGGATGTCTTCCTTAATTGACTCCCCATAAACGTAAGGGACATATACCAGGAGCTGTGCCAGGCCCGCCACGTCTGTTGACTCATCCAGCTGTAACGCATAGAATTCACTGGCTTGTGTGTGAAGCAGTAATTGTTTCAAAACATCTCCTGCCATGTCACTGATGCGTCGTGAAACAGTGTTGTTTGATGAAGGCATTGTCTGTATAGTTTTTTGGGCCTTTTCCCACAGCATTGTCCCAGCCATATCCACGGCAGCAGGAAGAATGAAGTCCTCCACAATAGTATGGGTCTGGCCTGTCCTAGTCACTCGGTAGCTCACCATACAAGACGCTTCTAGCCCCTTCTTATTAATGGTATCTGCTGCTTTTATACATGTCTTATTACTCGAAAGTCATCTTAATTCTCGCTCAAAAAACTCCAGTGGCTTATTTTTCAAATTGCCATGTTTTGTTTCTAAATGTCTGCGCATGAGTGAAGGTTTCATCGAGTTGTGACAAATAACACACTGTGGCTGAGGAAAGTCACCACTCCCAATATAAGTGAACCCCAAATCAATGCAGTTCTCCTCATATTTGCACCTCTCCGATGGTCCAACGTCCCTGTCTGTTGTTCGGTGCTTTCCCGGGTAAGGGGGCAGTAGCTCTTCGACTGCATCAGATTCACAACTGTCAGTGTTGGAAAATATAAATGGACTGTTTGAAAATGTGAATCACACCCGACAGCATTGCTCGTACCCCTGTTTGGGGGGTACCAGTCGTACCCCTGTTTGGGGGGTACCAGTCGTACCCCTGTTTGGGAATACCTGAGGTAGGTTCATATTATCAAAGGTATATAAGCTTCAGCCTACTAATTATACAAATAGGCCCTATTATATTTCAACATTTAAATCAAATGCACTAGCCTATACTAGCCTATACTAGCCTATACCAGCCTATACTAGCCTATACCAGCCTATACTAGCCTATACCAGTCTATACTAGCCTATACCAGCCTATACTAGCCTATACTAGCCTCTACCAGCCTATACCAGCCTATACTAGCCTATACTAGCCTATACTAGCCTATACTAGCCTATACCAGTCTATACTAGCCTATACTAGCCTATACTAGCCTATACCAGCCTATACCAGCCTATACTAGCCTATACTAGCCTATACTAGCCTCTACCAGCTATATACTAGCCTATACCAGCCTATACTAGCCTATACCAGCCTATACCAGCCTATACTAGCATAAACCAGCCTATACTAGCCTCTTCCAGCCTATACCAGCCTATACTAGCATATACCAGCCTCTACCAGCCTATACTAGCCTCTACCAGCCTATACCAGCCTATACTAGCCTATACCAGCCTATACTAGCCTCTACCAGCCTATACCAGCCTATACCAGCCTATACAAGCCTATACTAGCCTATACCAGCCTATACTAGCCTATACTAGCCTATACTAGCCTATACCAGCCTATACTAGCCTATACCAGCCTCTACCAGCCTATACTAGCCTCTACCAGCCTATACCAGCCTATACTAGCCTATACCAGCCTATACCAGCCTATACTAGCCTCTACCAGCCTATACCAGCCTATACTAGCCTATACCAGCCTACACCAGCCTATACAAGCCTATACCAGCCTATACTAGCCTATACTAGCCTATACCAGCCTATACCAGCCTATACCAGCCTATACTAGCCTATACCAGCCTATACCAGCCTATACTAGCCTATACTTTATATGCTTTTGAATGACACTTCCAGTTTTGGCGGTAAATACTGGGTTACCCGGGAGAAAAGTGATTTATTCTCGGGTTGGGACATTTGTAAAATACCGGGAAAATGTTCAACCCTAGAACCTTCCTCACTGCACCAGTCATCTCCTCGTGTTCAAACCATGCCACCATGCCACTAATTGAAGGGGGCTTTCAATAGGAGATGGAGAGCGGGCTTGTCCATGGAGAGCTGTCAAGTGTATTCAGGTGTGTTGAGGTGTGTCCAGGAGTATGCAGAAGAGCTCAGGTGCGTCTCTCTAGGTGATGGAGAGAGTGTGGAGGAAATGCACTCCATCCCACCTCGGTTACTTACATTAGAACAAGAGTGGCTACCTGTCAACAATTAATGTATCCTATTCCGTTCCACACTATTTAAAGCAGAAATAGACTGAGTCACTGGGGATATGCTCGGAGGGTTAAGAACAGAGCTATATGTTTGGATGCCGTGAGATATGCGGCACGTTAGGCGTTTCATAATTCTGGTGGAATGAGTCGGCGGCCGTCCTGCTCGTCTGTAGCTTTCATCCACCTACGTACACGCTCAGAGGAGAGGAGAGGGAAGGAGAGGAGAACCCATACTGCAGCCAACACATTCATTCCTTACAGCAGGAAGTAGAAATGGCAGAAAAATGTAGATGTCTCTCTCTCTCTCTCTCTCTCTCTCTCTCTCACTCTTCCATCTCCCTCCGCTCTCTCTCTCCCCATCCTTCTCTCTCTCTCCCACCTCCTCCCCTCTCCCTCCTCCTCCTCTCTCTCTCTCCTCTCTCTCCCTCCTCCTCATCTGTCTCTCCCTCCTCCTCATCTGTCTCTCTCTCCCTCTCATTCTCTCTCCCTCTCATTCTATGTCTCTTTCTCCCTCATTCTCTGTCTCTCTCTCCCTCCTCATTCTCTGTCTCTGTTTCTCTCTCCCTCCTCATTCACTGTCTCCCTCCTCATTCTCTGTCTCCCTCCCCATTCTGTCTCTGTCTCCCTCTTCATTCTCTGTCTCTCTCTCCCTCCTCATTCACTGTCTCTCTCTCTCCCCCTCTCCCTCTCCCTATTCTCTCTCGCTCTACTGTAACAGTGCTACTACTGCAGATGTTCTATGCTGCTGCAACAGTGATATGTGATAATGGCATACAGGAGGGTAACATAAAGATCCCCTACCAGACGAGGCCTCCAGTCTCTCCAGCCGGCTGATCAACCAATCCAACGAGCCGGAGAACTGGGCACAATTCTTCCTGTTGCCCCTTATCAACGCAGCTAGAAGACAAGAAGGAGGAGAGGACAGGAAGAAAGAGTGAAAGATTGAGAGAGGGATACAGAGACATTGTGAGAGAGAGATCAAGGGAGAACGGGATTGAGAGGGATCAAGAGAGGTCCAGAAAGGAAGACATAGAGATCAAGAGAAGGAGACAGGTTACAGGAGGGAACAGGAATTTTAAAAACAGAACATGTGCATTTAACAAGCGGTATATTCCCTTCCTTGGCTCCAGTAGAGTCATTAGAATACATTACAGTGTGAGATGAAACAAGACCATTAGCATCAGTTAGGGCTGACGCAGCAACGAGGCAGCATGGAACCATTAGCATCAGTTAGGGCTGAGGGCTGACGCAGCAACGAGGCAGCATGGAACCATTAGCATCAGTTAGGGCTGAGGGCTGACGCAGCAACGAGGCAGCATGGAACCATTAGCATCAGTTAGGGCTGAGGGCTGACGCAGCAACGAGGCAGCATGGAACCATTAGCATCAGTTAGGGCTGAGGGCTGACGCAGCAACGAGGCAGCATGGAACCATTAGCATCAGTTAGGGCTGAGGGCTGACGCAGCAACGAGGCAGCATGGAACCATTAGCATCAGTTAGGGCTGAGGCAGCAACGAGGCAGCATGGAACCATTAGCATCAGTTAGGGCTGAGGGCTGACGCAGCAACGAGGCAGCATGGAACCATTAGCATCAGTTAGGGCTGAGGCAGCAACGAGGCAGCATGGAACCATTAACATCAGTTAGGGCTGAGGCAGCAATGAGGCAGCATGGAACCATTAGCATCAGTTAGGGCTGAGGCAGCAACGAGGCAGCATGGAACCATTAGCATCAGTTAGGGCTGAGGCAGCAACGAGGCAGCATAGAACCATTAGCATCAGCTAGGGCTGAGGGCTGAGGCAGCAACGAGGCAACATGGAACCATTAGCATCAGTTAGGGCTGAGGCAGCAACGAGGCAGCATGGAACCATTAGCATCAGTTAGGGCTGAGGGCTGAGGCTGCAACGAGGCAGCATGGAACCATTAGCATCAGTTAGGGCTGAGGCAGCATAGAACCATTAGCATCAGTTAGGGCTGAGGGCTGAGGCTGCAACGAGGCAGCATGGAACCATTAGCATCAGTTAGGGCTGAGGGCTGAGGATGCAACGAGACAGCATGGAACCATTAGCATCAGTTAGGACTGAGGGCTGATGCAGCAACGAGGCAGCATGGAACCATTAGCATCAGTTAGGGCTGAGGCAGCAAAGAGGCAGCATGGAACCATTAGCATCAGTTAGGGCTGACGGCTGAGGCAGCAACGAGGCAGCATGGAACCATTAGCATCAGTTAGGGCTGAGGGCTGATGCTGCAACGAGGCAGCATGGAACCATTAGCATCAGTTAGGGCTGAGGCAGAAGGCAGAAGACCAGCTGCAGCTTAAACAGCAGTCAGCCAATCAGTCAGTTAATCAGTCAGTTAATCAGTCAGTCAGTCAATCAGCCAGTCAGTTAATCAGCCAGTTAATCAGTCAGTCAGTTATTCAGCCAGTTAACCAGTCAATCAGTCAGTCAGTCAGCCAGTCAGTTAATCAGCCAGTCAGTTAATCAGTCAGTCAGTCAGTCAGCCAGTCAGTTAATCAGCCAGTCAGTTAATCAGTCAGTCAGTTAATCAGTCAGTCAGTCAGTCAGTTAATCAGCCAGTCAGTTAATCAGCCAGTTAATCAGTCAGTTAATCAGCCAGTCAGTTAATCAGTCAGTCAGTTAATCAGCCAGTTAATCAGTCAGTTAATCAGTCAGTTAGTTAATCAGTCAGTCAGACAGTCAGTTAATCAGTCAGTCAGACAGTCAGTTAATCAGTCAGTTAATCAGCCAGTCAGTTAATCAGTCAGTTAATCAGCCAGTCAGTTAATCAGTCAGTTAATCAGCCAGTCAGTTAATCAGTCAGTCAGTCAGTTAATCAGTCAGTTAGTTAATCAGTCAGTCAGACAGTCAGTTAATCAGTCAGTCAGACAGTCAGTTAATCAGTCAGTTAATCAGCCAGTCAGTTAATCAGTCAGTTAATCAGCCAGTCAGTTAATCAGTCAGTCAGACAGTCAGTTAATCAATCAGTCAGTCAGTCAGCCAGTCAGTTAATCAGCCAGTCATTTAATCAGTCAGTTAATCAGCCAGTCAGTTAATCAGTCAACCAGTCAGTCAGTCAGCCAGTCAGTTAATCAGCCAGTCAGTCAGATGCTGATGGCAGTTAGCTAGACATGGTAGAAGTCACCATAGAGGGTAGTATAGCGTGCCGACTAGCAAACTGTTATTTAAGGATTCATGATGTGCTGCTGTTGATAACGTTTCTATCCCTCCGCTTCTCCTCCCTCCTCTCCTCTTCTCTACTCTCCTCCTCGTCTCTTCTCCCTCCTCTCCTCCCTCCTCTCCTCCCTCCTCTCTCCATCCCTCCTCTCCTCCTCTCTCCATCTCTCCTCTTCTCTTCTCTACTCTCCTCCTCTCCTCGTCTCTCCTCCCAACTCTCCTCCCTCCATCCCTCCTCTCCTCCTCTCTCCTCGTCTCTCCATCCCTCCTCTCCTCGCTCCATCCCTCCTCTCTCCTCCCTCCTCTCCTCCCTCCATCCCTCCATCTCTCCTCTTCTCTCCTCCTCTCTCCTCGTCTCTCCTCCCTCCATCCCTCCTCTCTCCATCCCTCCTCTCTCCCTCCCTGTTACCAGTCAAGTCAGTGACTGTAACCTGGCGGTGCTTGTTGACGAGTGTTGTACAACGTAACAGTTCTGTGCCGGGGGGGTCAGGCCCCCTGTGTAAGCGGTGTCAGTGTCCAGGAGGAGCAGTGGGAGAACTGGGCAGCATGCATTCATAAAGCCCTGAGGTTGCAGTATTCAGCTGATCCAATCCTCACCCAGGAGCTCATATAATGAGTTTAACGTGGATCTCCAGGCCTCCCCGGCCTCCCTCCCCGCCACCTCAGCAAAATGAGCCGCGCTGCTGTACACGTGGAGACGGTCTATACACTCCAACACCAGGTTTATCATACCCTGGGGAGAGGGAGAGAGAGGGAGAGGGGGATGGAGAGAGAGAGAGAGAGATGGATGGAGAGAGGGGTGGGGATAGGGAGGGAGGAGAGAGAGAGAGAGAGAGAGAGAGAGAGAGAGAGAGAGAGAGAGAGATATACTTATCTTAGCACACTGTACTTATCTTAGCACACTACTTAGTATAGTCATGCTATACTTATCATCACACACATTCAAACGCATGCAAAAACACACACAGTGTATCATAGTGTATCCTCATACATAGTGTATCCTCATACATAGTGTATCATAGTGTATCATAGTGTATCCTCATACACAGTGTATCCTCATACACAGTGTATCATAGTGTATCCTCATACATAGTGTATCATAGTGTATCCTCATACATAGTGTATCATAGTGTATCCTCATACACAGTGTATCATAGTGTATCCTCATACATAGTGTATCATCATACAGTGTATCCTCATACACAGTGTATCATAGTGTATCCTCATACATAGTGTATCATAGTGTATCCTCATACATAGTGTATCATAGTGTATCCTCATACACAGTGTATCATAGTGTATCCTCATACATAGTGTATCATAGTGTATCCTCATACATAGTGTATCACAGTGTATCCTCATACATAGTGTATCATAGTGTATCCTCATACACAGTGTATCATAGTGTATCCTCATACACAGTGTATCATAGTGTATCCTCATACATAGTGTATCCTCATACCCAGTGTATCATAGTGTATCCTCATACACAGTGTATCCTCATACACAGTGTATCCTCATACATAGTGTATCACAGTGTTTCCTCATACACAGTGTATCATAGTGTATCCTCATACATAGTGTATCATAGTGTATCATCATACATAGTGTATCATAGTGTATCCTCATACACAGTGTATCCTCATACATAGTGTATCATAGTGTATCCTCATACATAGTGTATCATAGTGTATCCTCATACATAGTGTATCCTCATACATAGTGTATCCTCATACATAGTGTATCATAGTGTATCCTCATACATAGTGTATCATAGTGTATCCTCATACACAGTGTATCCTCATACATAGTGTATCCTCATACATAGTGTATCCTCATACATAGTGTATCATAGTGTATCCTCATACATAGTGTATCATAGTGTATCCTCATACATAGTGTATCATAGTGTATCCTCATACACAGTGTATCCTCATACATAGTGTATCATAGTGTATCCTCATACATAGTGTATCATAGTGTATCCTCATACATAGTGTATCCTCATACATAGTGTATCATAGTGTATCCTCATACATAGTGTATCATAGTGTATCCTCATACACAGTGTATCCTCATACATAGTGTATCATAGTGTATCCTCATACATAGTGTATCATAGTGTATCCTCATACATTGTGTATCATAGTGTATCCTCATACATAGTGTATCCTCATACATATTGTATCATAGTGTATCCTCATACATAGTGTATCATAGTGTATCCTCATACATTGTGTATCATAGTGTATCCTCATACATAGTGTATCCTCATACATAGTGTATCATAGTGTATCCTCATGCATAGTGTATCATAGTGTATCCTCATACATTGTGTATCATAGTGTATCCTCATACATAGTGTATCCTCATACATAGTGTATCATAGTGTATCATAGTGTATCATAGTGTATCATAGTGTATCCTCATACATAGTGTATCATAGTGTATCCTCATACATAGTGTATCATAGTGTATCATAGTGTATCATAGTGTATCATAGTGTATCATAGTGTATCATAGTGTATCCTCATACATAGTGTATCATAGTGTATCCTCATACATAGTGTGCACCATAACACTGATGAGACCCTGAATGATACTGCACTGCTGACATTAAATAAGAATTACAGAGTGGCGACGTCGAGGGTCAGGGCAGTCGATGATCACAACAGAACTAACCGTGAGGAGAACTAGTATATTAAGGTAATGCCAGCTGAGGCCTAGGGGACACCATCTGTCTCTCCACTACTGGAGAGACACAGCTTAGTGATTTACACCAGCTGGTGCCCTACACAGCACATCAGTACAGACGCTCACTAACGCTTCGTTTAACAGGAGAGACAGAGAAACAGGGGAGTGGTCTGCAGTGGTATGACTGTTCTCTAATGCTTCATTTAACAGGAGAGACAGAGAAACAGGGGAGTGGTCTGCAGTGGTATGACTGTTCTCTAATGCTTCATTTAACAGGAGAGACAGAGAAACAGGGGCGTGGTCTGCAGTGGTATGACTGTTCTCTAATGCTTCATTTAACAGGAGAGACAGAGAAACAGGGGCGTGGTCTGCAGTGGTATGACTGTTCTCTAATGCTTCATTTAACAGGAGAGACAGAGAAACAGGGGAGTGGTCTGCAGTGGTATGACTGTTCTCTAATGCTTCATTTAACAGGAGAGACAGAGAAACAGGGCGTGGTCTGCAGTGGTATGACTGTTCTCTAATGCTTCATTTAACAGGAGAGACAGAGAAACAGGGGAGTGGTCTGCAGTGGTATGACTGTTCTCTAATGCTTCGTTTAACAGGAGAGACAGAGAAACAGGGGAGTGGTCTGCAGTGGTATGACTGTTCTCTAGAGTGAAACACTAAAATAGCCCAGGACTGGAAGAAATGGAGGGACTTTATCAAGGCTTGGCACAATGAGGCCTAAGTAAGTAAATGGCTGTTTTGTGTAGTTCCTTCCCCCCCAGCATGCTCTCTGTTCTCTACCTCTTCCTGGAAGAGGTTCTGTCGGTTCTTTAGGGCTCGGAGGCGGTTCTGTTTGTCCTCGTGCTCCAGATGCTCGTCAGGAGGCTGGAAGTAGCCAATCAGATCCTGCAGACTCAAACTGACCGACTCAATCGGCAGGTCGAGTGTCGAGGTCTTTCCTTTTTTACTGAGGGTGTCCAGACCCCTGGAACACAGAGAGAGACGTTACGGAGGGTGTCCAGACCCCTGGAACACAGAGAGAGACGTTACGGAGGGTGTCCAGACCCCTGGAACACAGAGAGGGACGTTACTGAGGGTGTCCAGACCCCTGGAACACAGAGAGAGACGTTACGGAGGGTGTCCAGACCCCTGGAACACAGAGAAAGAGAGACGTTACGGAGGGTGTCCAGACCCCTGGAACACAGAGAAAGAGAGACGTTACGGAGGGTGTCCAGACCCCTGGAACACAGAGAGAGACGTTACTGAGGGTGTCCAGACCCCTGGAACACAGAGAGAAGAAGACGTTGTTAAGACAGATGTGACGTGTATAATGTCTCATTTCACATATTGATCCAACGGTTCAATTGATGTAACTTAAGCGGATTGTAAAGGTTTCCATACGGCAAGCAATACATTATTCAGTGTAAAGAAGTAGTAAAGACTGGATGTGTAGGCTACCGGATGTGTGTGTAGGCTACCGGATGTGTGTGTAGGCTACTGGATGTGTGTGTAGGCTACCGTATGTGTGTGTAGGCTACCGTATGTGTGTGTAGGCTACCGGATGTGTGTGTAGGCTACTGTATGTGTGTGTAGGCTACCGTATGTGTGTGTAGGCTACCGGATGTGTGTGTAGGCTACCGGATGTGTGTGTAGGCTACCGGATGTGTGTGTAGGCTACTGTATGTGTGTGTAGGCTACCGTATGTGTGTGTAGGCTACCGGATGTGTGTGTAGGCTACTGGATGTGTGTGTAGACTACTGGATGTGTGTGTAGGCTACTGGATGTGTGTGTAGGCTACTGGATGTGTGTGTAGGCTACTGGATGTGTGTGTAGGCTACTGTATGTGTGTGTAGGCTACCGGATGTGTGTGTAGGCTACCGTATGTGTGTGTAGGCTACTGGATGTGTGTGTAGGCTACTGTATGTGTGTGTAGGCTACTGGATGTGTGTGTAAGCTACTGGATGTGTGTGTAGGCTACTGGATGTGTGTGTAGGCTACCGTATGTGTGTGTAGGCTACTGGATGTGTGTGTAGGCTACTGGATGTGTGTGTAGGCTACTGGATGTGTGTGTAGGCTACCGTATGTGTGTGCAAGTGATAATCTGTCATTGAAATCTGTGTTGATCTTCTCTCTACAACCTTCAGGAAGGTGTGTCCCCATGTTTCACATAAAGCCGTATGTGTATGTACTGTGTACTGGGTATGCCCACCTGATGAATCGGTTGAACAGGAAGACAGTACTGCGTATGACCCGTGCGGTACGGGACTCCTCGTGCTGTGAGCGGGACAGGGTCAGCCCATCGTCCATGTGACCCTCGTGGTGCATGATGGCCTGAAACAGACACATTGTCACGTTCTGCAGAACGGGAGGTTCTGACACTGTTAGCTTAGCATTGAGACAGAACGGGAGGTTCCTGACTGTTAGCTTAGCATAGAGACAGAACGGGAGGTTCTGACACTGTTAGCTTAGCATTGAGACAGAACGGGATGTTCCTGACACTGTTAGCTTAGCATTGAGACAGAACGGGAGGTTCCTGACTGTTAGCTTAGCATAGAGACAGAACGGGAGGTTCTGACACTGTTAGCTTAGCATTGAGACAGAACGGGATGTTCCTGACACTGTTAGCTTAGCATTGAGACAGAACGGGAGGTTCTGACTGTTAGCTTAGCATTGAGACAGAACGGGAGGTTCCTGACTGTTAGCTTAGCATTGAGACAGAACGGGAGGTTCCTGACACTGTTAGCTTAGCATTGAGACAGAACGGGAGGTTCCTGACTGTTAGCTTAGCATTGAGACAGAACGAGAGGATCCTGACAGTTAGCTTAGCATAATGGATACACCCAGAACATCGTTACGTCATGCTACAAATTCACACGACTCGGTCTCAACCAGCAGAGGATAACTCGACCTCTCTCATCAGAACATGTCGCTTGCTGAGAGCCCAATGATAAACGTCACATCTGCAAACAGGGGAGACAGGACGGCTGGCTCTTTGACACTGTTAGCTTAGCATGATGCTAATGGTTTTATTAATCCGAATGAGTGTGTTTCGGACACTGTTAGCTTAGCATGATGCTAATGGTTTTACTCATCAGAATGAGTGTGTTTCGGACACTGTTAGCTTAGCATGATGCTAATGGTTTTATTCATCAGAATGAGTGTGTTTCTGACACTGTTGGCTTAGCATGATGCTAATGGTTTTATTCATCAGAATGAGTGTGTTTCTGACACTGTTGGCTTAGCCTAATGGCTTTAATTATATGATAAGCGTAGCTTAATGGTTTAATTCCAGTGAGACAGCCTGGAGCTGATTGAGAAGAGCTCGTTAGGAAGACATTTATAAAACTCTGTGAGTCATAACTGCTCCTGCTGGATGCCGGCATGTGAGTCGGCCGGCTGAGGAAACCGTGGAGACGAGCCGAGCTGAGACCAGATAACTTCTCTTGGGGACCAGGCTGGGTCCTACAGTATCCTCTCTATAGACTAGATAACTTCTCCTGGGGACCAGGCTGGGTCCTACAGTATCCTCTCTATAGACTAGATAACCCTCCTGGGGACCAGGCTGGGTCCTACAGTATCCTCTCTATAGACTAGATAACTTCTCCTGGGGACCAGGCTGGGTCCTACAGTATCCTCTCTATAGACTAGATAACTTCTCCTGGGGACCAGGCTGGGTCCTACAGTATCCTCTCTATAGACTAGATAACTTCTCCTGGGGACCAGGCTGGGTCCTACAGTATCCTCTCTATAGACTAGATAACTTCTCCTGGGGACCAGGCTGGGTCCTACAGTATCCTCTCTATAGACTAGATAACTTCTCCTGGGGACCAGGCTGGGTCCTACAGTATCCTCTCTATAGACTAGATAACTTCTCCTGGGGACCAGGCTGGGTCCTACAGTATCCTCTCTATAGACTAGATAACTTCTCCTGGGGACCAGGCTGGGTCCTACAGTATCCTCTCTATAGACTAGATAACTTCTCCTGGGGACCAGGCTGGGTCCTACAGTATCCTCTCTATAGACTAGATAACTTCTCCTGGTCATCATTCTTAAATGGAAAAAGTGTGGAACCACCAAGACTCTTCCTAGAGCTGGCCGCCCGGCCAAACTGAGCTATCGGGGAAGAAGGGCCTTGGTCAGGGAGGTGACCAAGGTCCCGAGGGTCACTGTGACAGAGTTCTAGAGTTCCTCTGTGGAGATGGGAGAACCTTTATGGTAGAGTGACCAGACAAAAGCCACTCAGTAAAAAACACATGACAGCCCGCTTGGAGTTTGCCAAAAGGCACCTAAAGGACTCTCACACCATGAGAAACAAGATTCTCTGGTCTGATGAAACCAAGATTGAACTCTTTGGCCTGAATGCCAAGCGTCACGTCTGGAGGAAACCTGGCACCATCCCTACGGTGAAGCACGGTGGAGCTCCAGAGCTCTCAGGACCTCAGATTGGGGCAAAAGGTTCACCTTCCAATAGGACAACGACTCTAACCACACAGCCAAGACATCTCAGGAGTGGCTTTTTTTTGTCTCTGAACGTCCTTCAGTGGCCGAGCCAGAGCCCGGACTTGAACCCGAAAATAGCTGTGCAGCGACGCTCCCCATCCAACCTGACAGAGCTTGAGAGGATCTGCAGAGAAGAATGGGAGAAATTCCCAAATACAGGTGTGCCAAGCTTGTAGCTTCATACCCAAGAAGACTCGAGGCTGTAATCGCTGCCAAAGGTGCTTCAACAAAGTACTGAGTAAAGGGTCAGAATACTTATGTAAATGTGATATTTCAGTTGATGTTTTTTATAAATTTGCAAGAATTTCAAAAAACGTGTTTTTGCTTTGTCCTTATGGGGTATTGTGACGTCATTATGGGGTATTGTGATGTCATTATGGGGTATTGTGACGTCATTATGGGGTATTGTGACGTCATTATGAGGTATTGTGATGTCATTATGGGGTATTGTGACGTCATTATGGGGTATTGTGACGTCATTATGAGGTATTGTGACGTCATTATGAGGTATTGTGACGTCATTATGCGGTATTGTGATGTCATTATGGGGTATTGTGATGTCATTATGAGGTATTGTTTGTAAATTGATGAGGGGGAAAAAAAACTATTTAATCCATTTTAGAATGAGACTATAAAGAAACAAAATGTGGAAAAAGTCAAAGGGGTCTGAATACTTTCCCGAATGCACTGTACAGTATGTCAATTTATGTGTGTGGATAGCCTGGATAAACCAGACTGAATGCTGAGATCACAACGGTGATCAGGCTAGCCCACGCATCACTTCACATACATCTATCTTCAACCAGGCTAGTGTGGGGTTGGTTAGAGTAGCAGCGAGGAGATGAGTGTATCAAATCAAATCAAATGTATTTATAAAGCCCCCTTTACATCAGCTGATGTCACAGAGTGCTGTACAGAAAGTGTAGACAGTGACGTGCTGTACCTTCCTCTGCACGCCGCCCATGCGTGCACACTTAGCGTCCATGGCCTGGTACGTGAGCCACAGACAGGTGTCCACATGTTGGATATAACACACCGAGTCCCCATACTTGATATCAGGAACACCCATGCCGTCCACCTCTTTCTTCGGCCCCGAGTCCAGCTTTTCCTGGAGAATGAAGCAGATGAGACGTGATTAATGAACATGGTTTATAATAAAGGGACAAGGGGTGTAGATAGGTGTGAAGTAAAACGGAGTGCCTGCGACGTATTAGCTGTGATATATTCATTATTAACAGGCTGTAGTGCAGAATGACCCCAGAATGACCCCTGTGTCACTCTCTCTCTCTGAATATTCCCCAATGTTTTTGACCCAGGATTATGAGCTGTGGCGCTCTGAAATAAACACAGACACACACACAGACACAATCACAGACACACACAGACACAGACACAATGACACACACACACACACACACAATTGACACGTCGTTGGTTGAAGAAATGAAACCTCAGCACTCCTCATCCCTACAGCCATAACTCATCACACCACCATGAGAGAGAGGAGAGGGGCAGGAGAGGGCTGCATCCCAAATGGACCCTGGTCGTATCGTTCACTTTACAAGGAATAGGGTGGCATTAGAGACGCAGAGTGCTGAGAGGAACCACAAGAGGACAGCTAGATGCAGAGAGCTGTAGGAACCATTAGAGGACAGCTGGATGCAGAGAGCTGTAGGAACCATTAGAGGACAGCTAGATGCAGAGAGCTGTAGGAACCACAAGAGGACAGCTAGATGCAGAGAGCTGTAGGATCCATTAGAGGACAGCTAGATGCAGAGAGCTGTAGGAACCACAAGAGGACAGCTAGATGCAGAGAGCTGTAGGAACCATGACAGGACAGCTGGATGCAGAGAGCTGTAGGAACCATTAGAGGACAGCTAGACGCAGAGAGCTGTAGGAACCATTAGAGGACAGCTAGACGCAGAGAGCTGTAGGAACCATTAGAGGACAGCTAGACGCAGAGAGCTGTAGGAACCATTAGAGGACAGCTGGATGCAGAGAGATGTAGGAACCATTAGAGGACAGCTAGACGCAGAGAGCTGTAGGAAACATTAGAGGACAGCTAGACGCAGAGAGCTGTAGGAACCACGACAGGACAGCTAGATGCAGAGAGCTGTTTCTACATAACCCTATACTACACATCAATCTGTTTCTATATAACACTACACTACACATCAATCTGTTTCTATATAACACTACACTACACATCAATCTGTTTCTATATAACACTACACTACACATCAATCTGTTTCTATATAACACTACACTACACATCAATCTGTTTCTATATAACACTACACATCAATCTGTTTCTATATAACACTACACATCAATCTGTTTCTATATAACACTACACATCAATCTGTTTCTATATAACACTACACTACACATCAATCTGTTTCTATATAACACTACACATCAATCTGTTTCTATATAACACTACACTACACATCAATCTGTTTCTATATAACACTACACATCAATCTGTTTCTATATAACACTACACATCAATCTGTTTCTATATAACCCTACACATCAATCTGTTTCTATATAACACTACACATCAATCTGTTTCTATATAACACTACACATCAATCTGTTTCTATATAACCCTACACATCAATCTGTTTCTATATAACACTACACATCAATCTGTTTCTATATAACACTACACATCAATCTGTTTCTATATAACCCTACACATCAATCTGTTTCTATATAACACTACACATCAATCTGTTTCTATATAACCCTACACATCAATCTGTTTCTATATAACACTACACATCAATCTGTTTCTATATAACACTACACATCAATCTGTTTCTATATAACCCTACACATCAATCTGTTTCTATATAACACTACACATCAATCTGTTTCTATATAACACTACACATCAATCTGTTTCTATATAACCCTACACATCAATCTGTTTCTATATAACACTACACATCAATCTGTTTCTATATAACACTACACATCAATCTGTTTCTATATAACACTACACATCAATCTGTTTCTATATAACACTACACATCAATCTGTTTCTATATAACCCTACACATCAATCTGTTTCTATATAACACTACACATCAATCTGTTTCTATATAACCCTACACATCAATCTGTTTCTATATAACACTACACATCAATCTGTTTCTATATAACACTACACATCAATCTGTTTCTATATAACCCTATATAACATCTAATTACCAGAGACTCCAGCCTCTGTGTGTGTGGTGTGTGTGTGTGTGTGTGTGTGTGTGTGTGTGTGTGTGTGTGTGTGTGTGTGTGTGTGTGTGTGTGTGTGTGTGGTGTGTGGGTGTGTGTGTGTGTGTGTGTGTGGGTGTGTGTGTGTGGTGTGTGTGTGTGTGTGGTGTGGTGTGTGTGTGTGTGGCGTGTGTGGGTGTGTGTGGTGTGTGGTGTGTGGTGTGTGTGTGTGTGTGTGCACGTGTTCATATGTTTGCATGGCAGAGCCAGGCTGAAATGTACCTTGGAGGGGCGGAAGCAGAAAGCAGTAGACTTGACGTCAGCCTTCTCCTTGTCCATCAGCAGCAGGCCTTTATCCTCCATGATACTGAGGTACTTCCCTGTGGTCACATGACGAAGCCGGAAGGGTTGACCCCAGCGGGTGTGGCTGCCGCTCCACCTAAGAGAAAGACAGAGAGAGACAGTGAGAGAGAAAGAGAAGAGACAGTGAGAGAGAGAGAGAAGAAACAGAAGAGAGCGAGAGACAGAGCGAGAGAGACAGAGAGAGACAGAAAGAAAGACAGAGAGAGACAAAGACAGAGAGAGCTAGAAAGACAGAGAGAGAGAGAGAGAGAGAGAGAGAGAGAGAGAGAGAGAGAGAGAGAGAAGAGACAGACAGCGACAGAGTTAGAGAAAGAGAGACAGACAGAGAGAGAAGAGACAGAGAGAGAAGAGACAGAGAGAGAAGAGACAGAGAGAGAGACAGAGAGAGAGACAGAGAGAAGAGATAGAGAGAGAAACAGAGAGGAGACAACTCTGAAGGTCCGGCCCCCAGTGGGTGTGAAACTAGTACTAGAGCAGCGTTTCCCAAACTCTGTCCTGGGTCCTAATCAAAGCTTGATGATGAGTTGATTATTAGATTTTTATATATTTTATTTCACCTTTATTTAACCAGGTAGTTCTATATGATGTCATAATACACCTTTATTTAACCAGGTAGTTCTATATGATGTCATAATACACCTTTATTTAACCAGGTAGTTCTATATGATGTCATAATACACCTTTATTTAACCAGGTAGTTCTATATGATGTCATAATACACCTTTATTTAACCAGGTAGTTCTATATGATGTCATAATACACCTTTATTTAACCAGGTAGTTCTATATGATGTCATAATACACCTTTATTTAACCAGGTAGTTCTATATGATGTCATAATACACCTTTATATAACCAGGTAGTTCTATATGATGTCATAATACACCTTTATTTAACCAGGTAGGCCAGTTGAGAACAAGTTCTCATTTACAACTGCGACCTGGCCAAGATAAAGCAAAGCAGTGCGACACAAACAACAACACAGAGTTACACATGGAATAAACAAGCGTACAGTCAATAACACAATAGGGAAAAAAAGAACATCTATATACAGTGTGTGCAAATGAGGTAAGATAAGGGAGGTAAGGCAATAAATAGGCCATGGTGGCGAGGTAATTACAATTTATCAATTAAACACTGGAATGATAGATGTGCAGAAGATGAATGTGCAAGTAGAGACACTGGGGTGCAAAGGAACAAGATAAATAAATAACAGTATGGGGATGAGGTAGTTGGATGGGCTATTTACAGATGGGCTATGTACAGGTGCAGTGATCTGTGAGCTGCACTGACAGCTGGTACTTAAAGCTAGTGGGGAGATAAGTGTCTCCAGCTTCAGTGATTTTTGCAGTTTGTTCCAGTCATTGGCAGCAGAGAACTGGAAGGAGAGTCGGCCAAAGGAGGAATTGGCTTTTGGGGTGACCAGTGAAATATACCTGCTGGAGCGCGTGCTACGGGTGGGTGCTGCTATGGTGACCAGCGAGCAGCTGAGATAAGGCGGGGTTTTACCTAGCAGGGACTTGTAGATGACCTGGAGCCAGTGGATTTGGCGACGAGTATGAAGCGAGGGCCAGCCAACGAGAGCGTACAGGTCGCAGTGGTGGGTGGTAACAGTGAGGGAAAAAAGTATTTGATCCCCTGCTGATTTTGTACGTTTGCCCACTGACAAAGAATTGATCAGTCTATAATTTTAATGGTAGGTTTATTTGAACAGTGAGAGACAGAAGAACAACAAATAAAATCCAGAAAAACGCATGTGAAAAATTTTATAAATTGATTTGCATTTTTAATGAGGGAAAAAAGTATTTGAACCCCATTATCGGTGGTGACAGCGTTTCCTATCCTCAGTGCAGTGGGCAGTTGGGAGGAGGTGCTCTTATTCTCCATGGACTTTACAGTCCCAGAACTTTTTAGAGTTTGTGCTACAGGAGGCACATTTGTAGCTGTGTAGTACTGAAGCGCTCCTTGTGGTTCCCAGGACAGAGTTTGGGACTTGCTGTAGTGACTAGTCTGATCATTCAAAAAACGTGTCCTGGGCCAGATGGAAACTGCAGCACTTTGGAAATTTCACAGCAGTTTTTAAAATGTCAACCTGTGAGACAGTTCTTTATTTTAGCCGACAACACAGTAAACAGCCGTTAAACATTAAAACCACATAACATTTAACTAAAAGACTGAATCCCTCCCAACATGTTAACATTAAAACCACATAACATTTCATTAAAAGGCAATGAGGGCATGTCTACTGCTGCTCCCCGGCGCTTTACGTTGCCAGTGTATTCATTATTACGCACACCTGCCACCATCGTTAGGCACACCTGCGCTTCATGACACTCACCTGGACTCACCTCCTAATGACCTTCCCTATATCTGTCACTCCCATTGGTTCTTTCCTCAGGTGTTACTGACTCTGTTTCTGTGTTTCATGTCTGTACGCCACTCGTGTTTCTTCTTTTGTTCCATGTTGTGTTATTTATTAAATTCACTTCCTGTACTTGCGTCCTGATTCTTAGCGTACACGTTACACAACGCTGGAGTTCAGAAGGAAAGAAGTGGTTGATCTGGAACAATGAAAGTTGTCCTTGTTCACCTACTATATATAAAGTGAAACTTCAAGAAGTGAAGCATGAGCAGCTATTTCTATACTGTCCTGTACTGTAGACATACTATCTATAACCCCAAACCTATTTCTATACTGTCCTGTAGACGTACAGTAGTTAGCCAGAACCCCAGTCCTGCAGACATACAGTACAGTAGTTAGCCAGAACCCCAGTCCTGTAGACGTGCAGTACAGTAGTTAGCCAGAACCCCAGTCCTGCAGACGTGCAGTGCAGTAGTTAGCCAGAACCCCAGTCCTGCAGACATGCAGTACAGTAGTTAGCCAGAACCCCAGTCCTGTAGACGTGCAGTACAGTAGTTAGCCAGAACCCCAGTCCTGTAGACGTACAGTACAGTAGTTAGCCAGAACCCCAGTCCTGCAGACGTACAGTAGTTAGCCAGAACCCCAGTCCTGTAGACGTACAGTAGTTAGCCAGAACCCCAGTCCTGCAGACATGCAGTACAGTAGTTAGCCAGAACCCCAGTCCTGTAGACGTACAGTACAGTAGTTAGCCAGAACCCCAGTCCTGTAGACGTACAGTAGTTAGCCATAACCCCAGTCCTGTAGACGTACAGTAGTTAGCCAGAACCCCAGTCCTGTAGACGTACAGTACAGTAGTTAGCCAGAACCCCAGTCCTGCAGACGTACAGTAGTTAGCCAGAACCCCAGTCCTGTAGACGTACAGTAGTTAGCCAGAACCCCAGTCCTGCAGACATGCAGTACAGTAGTTAGCCAGAACCCCAGTCCAGTAGACGTACAGTACAGTAGTTAGCCAGAACCCCAGTCCTGTAGACATACAGTACAGTAGTTAGCCAGAACCCCAGTCCTGTAGACGTACAGTACAGTAGTTAGCCAGAACCCCAGTCCTGCAGACGTACAGTACAGTAGTTAGCCAGAACCCCAGTCCTGTAGACGTGCAGTACAGTAGTTAGCCAGAACCCCAGTCCTGTAGACGTACAGTACAGTAGTTAGCCAGAACCCCAGTCCTGCAGACGTACAGTACAGTAGTTAGCCAGAACCCCAGTCCTGTAGACATACAGTACAGTAGTTAGCCAGAACCCCAGTCCTGTAGACGTACAGTACAGTAGTTAGCCAGAACCCCAGTCCTGCAGACGTACAGTAGTTAGCCAGAACCCCAGTCCTGTAGACGTACAGTAGTTAGCCATAACCCCAGTCCTGTAGACGTACAGTAGTTAGCCAGAACCCCAGTCCTGTAGACGTACAGTACAGTAGTTAGCCAGAACCCCAGTCCTGCAGACGTACAGTAGTTAGCCAGAACCCCAGTCCTGTAGACGTACAGTAGTTAGCCAGAACCCCAGTCCTGCAGACATGCAGTACAGTAGTTAGCCAGAACCCCAGTCCTGTAGACGTACAGTACAGTAGTTAGCCAGAACCCCAGTCCTGTAGACGTACAGTAGTTAGCCATAACCCCAGTCCTGTAGACGTACAGTAGTTAGCCAGAACCCCAGTCCTGTAGACGTACAGTACAGTAGTTAGCCAGAACCCCAGTCCTGCAGACGTACAGTAGTTAGCCAGAACCCCAGTCCTGTAGACGTACAGTAGTTAGCCAGAACCCCAGTCCTGCAGACATGCAGTACAGTAGTTAGCCAGAACCCCAGTCCAGTAGACGTACAGTACAGTAGTTAGCCAGAACCCCAGTCCTGTAGACATACAGTACAGTAGTTAGCCAGAACCCCAGTCCTGTAGACGTACAGTACAGTAGTTAGCCAGAACCCCAGTCCTGCAGACGTACGGTACAGTAGTTAGCCAGAACCCCAGTCCTGTAGACGTGCAGTACAGTAGTTAGCCAGAACCCCAGTCCTGTAGACGACAGTACAGTAGTTAGCCAGAACCCCAGTCCTGCAGGCGTACAGTACAGTAGTTAGCCAGAACCCCAGTCCTGTAGACATACAGTACAGTAGTTAGCCAGAACCCCAGTCCTGTAGACGTACAGTACAGTAGTTAGCCAGAACCCCAGTCCTGCAGGCGTACAGTAGTTAGCCAGAACCCCAGTCCTGTAGGCGTACAGTAGTTAGCCATAACCCCAGTCCTGTAGACGTACAGTAGTTAGCCAGAACCCCAGTCCTGTAGACGTACAGTACAGTAGTTAGCCAGAACCCCAGTCCTGCAGACGTACAGTAGTTAGCCAGAACCCCAGTCCTGTAGACGTACAGTAGTTAGCCAGAACCCCAGTCCTGTAGACGTACAGTAGTTAGCCAGAACCCCAGTCCTGTAGACGTACAGTACAGTAGTTAGCCAGAACCCCAGTCCTGTAGACGTACAGTACAGTAGTTAGCCAGAACCCCAGTCCTGTAGACGTACAGTACAGTAGTTAGCCAGAACCCCAGTCCTGTAGACGTACAGTACAGTAGTTAGCCAGAACCCCAGTCCTGTAGACATGCAGTACAGTAGTTAGCCAGAACCCCAGTCCTGCAGACGTACAGTACAGTAGTTAGCCAGAACCCCAGTCCTGCAGACGTACAGTACAGTAGTTAGCCAGAACCCCAGTCCTGTAGACATACAGTACAGTAGTTAGCCAGAACCCCAGTCCTGTAGACGTACAGTACAGTAGTTAGCCAGAACCCCAGTCCTGTAGACATACAGTACAGTAGTTAGCCAGAACCCCAGTCCAGTAGACGTACAGTACAGTAGTTAGCCAGAACCCCAGTCCTGTAGACGTACAGTACAGTAGTTAGCCAGAACCCCAGTCCTGTAGACATACAGTACAGTAGTTAGCCAGAACCCCAGTCCAGTAGACGTACAGTACAGTAGTTAGCCAGAACCCCAGTCCTGTAGACGTACAGTACAGTAGTTAGCCAGAACCCCAAACCGTCAGTCTGACAGAACACAACACAACAGAACAACAGAACACAACAGATCAACAGAACACAACACAACAACAGAACACAACAACAGAACACAACAGATCAACAGAACACAACACAACAACAGAACACAACAGAACACAACAACAGAACACAACAACAGAACAGGTTACAACAGAACACAACAACAGAACACAACAGAACAACAGAACACAAAAGAACACAACACAACAGGCTACAGAGGGCAGAGTATTTATATCCAACCCCAAAACTCTGTCCTCATCAGAAACCACGAACACTACAGAATGTCCAATAAGCCCTGATACAAAACAAGGAGGCAAATCTCTGTCTGTGTTATCAGGGGACAACTGCCATGCTGTTCGTAATTAGACACTTCAGCTGCAACACAGTCTGTGTGTACACGACTCTGGATGGGACGAAGGGGGCTCTTCTTCTCTCTGCGGACTGGGGCTGACAGAACACCGTACGCCATGTTGGCAGTGGTTCCCGCTGACAGAGACAGTGTTACTGGGAGCTCTATTAACACCGCTGTCACACGTACAACCCCAGGTCAGGATACAAGGTCTGAAAGGAGTCGATACCATGCCCTCTCACGGAGACATCACCCTGATCTACACTGCTGGGGGCAGAGTGGTAATGCTAGAGTCTCTATAGAGGGGTAATGGTACAGTCTCTATAGAGTGGTAATGCTACAGTCTCTATAGAGGGGTAATGGTACAGTCTCTATAGAGTGGTAATGCTACAGTCTCTATAGAGTGGTAATGGTACAGTCTCTATAGAGTGGTAATATTACAGTCTCTATAGAGTGGTAATGCTACAGTCTCTATAGAGTGGTAATGGTACAGTCTCTATAGAGTGGTAATATTACAGTCTCTATAGAGTGGTAATGGTACAGTCTCTATAGAGTGGTAATGCTACAGTCTCTATAGAGTGGTAATGCTACAGTCTCTATAGAGTGGTAATATTACAGTCTCTATAGAGTGGTAATGCTACAGTCTCTATAGAGTGGTAATATTACAGTCTCTATAGAGTGGTAATGCTACAGTCTCTATAGAGTGGTAATGGTACAGTCTCTATAGAGTGGTAATGGTACAGTCTCTATAGAGTGGTAATATTACAGTCTCTATAGAGTGGTAATGCTACAGTCTCTATAGAGTGGTAATGGTACAGTCTCTATAGAGTGGTAATGGTACAGTGTCGACTGTCACGCCCTGATCTGTTTCACCTGTCCTTGTGATTGTCTCCACCCCCTCCAGGTGTCTCTGTGCCAGTTCGTCTTGTCTTGTTTCAAGTCAACCAGCGTGTTTTTCCCCGTGCTCCTGCTTTTGCTATTCTCTCTTTTTCTAGTCTTCCCGGTTTTAACCCTCGCCTTCTGGACCAGTCTGCCTGCCACTCTGTACCTCCTGGACTCCGTTCCCGCCTTCCGGACCAGTCTGCCTGCCACTCTGTACCTCCTGGACTCCGTTCCCGCCTTCTGGACCAGTCTGCCTGCCACTCTGTACCTCCTGGACTCCGTTCCCGCCTGCCGGACCAGTCTGCCTGCCACTCTGTACCTCCTGGACTCCGTTCCCGCCTTCTGGACCAGTCTGCCTGCCACTCTGTACCTCCTGGACTCCGTTCCCGCCTGCCGGACCAGTCTGCCTGCCACTCTGTACCTCCTGGACTCCGTTCCCGCCTTCTGGACCAGTCTGCCTGCCACTCTGTACCTCCTGGACTCCGTTCCCGCCTGCCGGACCAGTCTGCCTGCCACTCTGTACCTCCTGGACTCTGTTCCCGCCTGCGGACCAGTCTGCCTGCCACTCTGTACCTCCTGGACTCCGTTCCCGCCTGCCGGACCAGTCTGCCTGCCACTCTGTACCTCCTGGACTCCGTTCCCGCCTGCCGGACCAGTCTGCCTGCCACTCTGTACCTCCTGGACTGGTTTTGACCTTTTGCCTGTCCACGTCCTTTCTCTGCCTACTCCTTTTTGGAACTAATAACTATCATACTAAAACCATCTGCCTTCCGTGTCTGCATCTGGGTTATGCCCTGAGCCCTTATAGTCTAATAGAGTCTAGGGTTAACAGATTGGGCATTGTCATGTGGAGGCGAGATAGATAGGAGTTGAACTTACGCCACTCGTAGCGTCTCCAGTCTCCAGAGGGAGCGGGCGTGGATGGACACAGCTCCCCCCTCGTAGTGCACCGTCCTGGGGAAGAAAAGAGAAGAGAGTTGGGGGTAGTGGTGGTGGTGGGTGGTGGTGGTGGTTATCAGCCATGCCTCCACCCCAAACAGGACCATTACACTGATCTGTATCCCTGTGAAATAAGCTGCTGCTGATGTCCTCATGAAGCACATATTCACACATTACACACTTCACCTTGGTATGGATGAGTATCAACAGGAACATCTATGGGCAACATTACACACTTCACCTTGGTATGGATGAGTATCAACAGGAACATCTATGGGAACTTATTTCACATCCTTCCATGTTTTGCTGCTGTGTTTCTCTGTGGATAGTGAGGGCAGTATCTAGGCCTGCAGCAGTGGATAGTGAGGGCAGTATCTAGGCCTGTAGCAGTGGACAGTGAGGGCAGTATCTAGGCCTGTAGCAGTGGATAGTGAGGGCAGTATCTAGGCCTGTAGCAGTGGATAGTGAGGGCAGTATCTAGGCCTGTAGCAGTGGATAGTGAGGGCAGTATCTAGGCCTGTAGCAGTGGATAGTGAGGGCAGTATCTAGGCCTGTAGCAGTGGATAGTGAGGGCAGTATCTAGGCCTGTAGCAGTGGATAGTGAGGGCAGTATCTAGGCCTGTAGCAGTGGATAGTGAGGGCAGTATCTAGGTCTGCAGCAGTGGACAGTGAGGGCAGTATCTAGGCCTGTAGCAGTGGGATAGTGAGGGCAGTATCTAGGCCTGCAGCAGTGGATAGTGAGGGCAGTATCTAGGCCTGTAGCAGTGGATAGTGAGGGCAGTATCTAGGCCTGTAGCAGTGAATAGTGAGGGCAGTATCTAGGCCTGTAGCAGTGGATAGTGAGGGCAGTATCTAGGCCTGTAGCAGTGGATAGTGAGGGCAGTATCTAGGCCTGCAGCAGTGGACAGTGAGGGCAGTATCTAGGCCTGTAGCAGTGGGATAGTGAGGGCAGTATCTAGGCCTGCAGCAGTGGATAGTGAGGGCAGTATCTAGGCCTGCAGCAGTGGACAGTGAGGGCAGTATCTAGGCCTGCAGCAGTGGACAGTGAGGGCAGTATCTTGGCCTGCAGCAGTGGACAGTGAGGGCAGTATCTAGGCCTGTAGCAGTGGACAGTGAGGGCAGTATCTAGGCCTGTAGCAGTGGATAGTGAGGGCAGTATCTAGGCCTGTAGCAGTGGATAGTGAGAGCAGTATCTAGGCAGCAGGCAGCAGCTACTCTTCCTGGGGTTTATTATGGATCCCCATTAGTTCCTGCCAAGGCAGCAGCTACTCTTCCTGGGGTTTATTATGGATCCCCATTAGTTCCTGCCAAGGCAGCAGCTACTCTTCCTGGGGTTTATTATGGATCCCCATTAGTTCCTGCCAAGGCAGCGGCTACTCTTCCTGGGGTTTAATATGGATCCCCATTAGTTCCAGCCAAGGCAGCAACTACTCTTCCTGGGGTTTATTATGGATCCCCATTAGTTCCTGCCAAGGCAGCAACTACTCTTCCTGGGGTTTATTATGGATCCCCATTAGTTCCTGCCAAGGCAGCGGCTACTCTTCCTGGGGTTTAATATGGATCCCCATTAGTTCCTGCCAAGGCAGCGGCTACTCTTCCTGGGGTTTAATATGGATCCCCATTAGTTCCAGCCAAGGCAGCAACTACTCTTCCTGGGGTTTATTATGGATCCCCATTAGTTCCTGCCAAGGCAGCGGCTACTCTTCCTGGGGTCCAGCAAAATTAAGGCTGTTTATTAAATTTTAAAAACATCACAATACATTCACAGATTTCACAACACACTGTGTGCCCTCAGGCCCCTACTTCACCACTACCACATATCTACAGTACTACATCCATGTGTATGTATAGTGTGTATGTTATCGTGTGTGTGTGTGTGTGTGTGTGTGCATGTGTGTGTGTGTGTGTGTGTATGCATGTGTCTGTGCCTATGTTTGTGTTGCTGCACAGTCCCCGCTGTTCCATAAGGTTTATTTTATCAGTTTTTTATATCTGATTCTACTGCTTGCGTCAGTTGCTTGATGTGGAATAGAGTTCCATGTAGTCATGGCTCTATGTAGTACTGTGCGTCTCCCATGGTCTGTTCTGGACTTGGGGACTGTGAAGAGACCTCTTGTGGCATGTCTTGTGGGGTATGCATGGATGTCTGAGCTGTGTGCCAGTAGTTTAGACAGACAGCTCGGTGCATTCAACATGTCAATACCTCTCATAAATACAAGTAGTGATGAAGTCAATCTCTCCTCCACTTTGAGCCAGGAGAGATTGACATGCATATTATTAATATTAGCTCTCTGTGTACATTTAAGGGCCAGCAGTGCTGCCCTGTTCTGAGCCAATTGCAATTTTCCTAAGTCCCTCTTTGTGGCACCTCACCACCCTACTGAACAGTAGTGTGACAAAACCAGGGCCTGTAGGACCTGCCTTGTTGATAGTGCTGTTAAGAAGGCAGAGCAGTGCTTTATTATGGACAGACTTCTCCCCATCTTAGCTACTGTTGAATCAATATGTTTTGACCATGACAGTTTACAATCCAGGGTTACTCCAAGCAGTTTAGTCACCTCAACTAGCTCAATTTCCACATTATTTATTACAAGATTTAGTTGAGCTTTAGGGTTTAGTGAATGATTTGTCCCAAATGGTGGATTTTAGTTTTTTTAATATTTAGGACTAACTTTTTGCCCCCAGTCTGAAACTAACTGCAGATCGTTCTTAAGTGTTGCAGTCATTTCAGTCGCTGTGGTAGCTGACGTGTATAGTGTTGAGTGTTGCAGTCATTTCAGTTGCTGTGGTAGCTGACATGTATAGTGTTGAGTGTTGCAGTCATTTCCGTCGCTGTGGTAGCTGACGTGTATAGTGTAGAGTGTTGCAGTCATTTCAGTCGCTGTGGTAGCTGACGTGTATAGTGTAGAGTGTTGCAGTCATTTCAGTCGCTGTGGTAGCTGACATGTATAGTGTAGAGTGTTGCAGTCATTTCAGTCGCTGTGGTAGCTGACATGTATAGTGTAGAGTGTTGCAGTCCTTTCAGTCGCTGTGGTAGCTGACATGTATAGTGTAGAGTGTTGCAGTCATTTCAGTTGCTGTGGTAGCTGACATGTATAGTGTTGAGTGTTGCAGTCCTTTCAGTCGCTGTGGTAGCTGACATGTATAGTGTAGAGTGTTGCAGTCATTTCAGTCGCTGTGGTAGCTGACATGTATAGTGTTGAGTCATCCTCATACATACACTGGCTTTACTCCAAGCCAGTGACATGTCGTTAGTAAAGATTGAAAAAAAGCAAGGGGCCTAAACAGCTACCCTGGGGAATTCCTGATTCTACATGGATTAGATTATTATTATTATTATTACCTTTATTTAACTAGGCAAGTCAGTTCAGAACAAATTCTTATTTTCAATGACAGCCTAGGAACAGTGGGTTAACTGCCTTGTTCAGGGGCAGAACGACAGATTTGTACCTTGTCAGCTCGGGGATTTGACCTTGCAACCTTTCGGTTACTAGTCCAACGCTCTAACCACTAGGCTACCCTGCCGCCTCGAGCTGGAGAAGATTGAAGAAGCTTCCATTAAAGAACACCCTCTGCGTTCTGTTAGACAGGTAACTCTTTATCCACAATATAGCAGGGGGTGTAAAGCCATAACACCCTCTGTGTTCTGTTAGACAGGTAACTCTTTATCCACATTATAGCAGGGGGTGTAAAGCCATAACACCCTCTGTGTTCTGTTAGACAGGTAACTCTTTATCCACAATATAGCAGGGGGTGTAAAGCCATAACACCCTCTGTGTTCTGTTAGACAGGTAACTCTTTATCCACAATATAGCAGGGGGTGTAAAGCTATAACCAGCAGCAGACTATGATCGATAATGTCAAAAGCTGCACTGAAGTCTAACAAGAACAGCCCACACAATCATTTTATCATCAATTTCTCTCAGCCAATCATCAGTCATTTTTGTAATTGCTGTGCTTGTTGAGTGTCCTTCCTTACAAGAAATTCTGTTGTCAATTTGTTTACACTAAACAGGTCCTCACAATACACAGTAACCAGTGGGCTATACACCATTACATAAGCTAGTGCATCATGTCTCTGCCATACACATCACTGTAGCTTTAGAAGAAATGAAATGAAATGATTCCCCTACTGTACTGAACCAGGGCTTACCAGGAGGGTTTAACAGGTTCAGTAGGGCTTACCAGGAGGGTTTAACAGGTTCCGTAGGGCTTACCAGGAGGGTTTAACAGGTTCAGTAGGGCTTACCAGGAGGGTTTAACAGGTTCAGTAGGGCTTACCAGGAGGGTTTAACAGGTTCCGTAGGGCTTACCAGGAGGGTTTAACAGGTTCAGTAGGGCTTACCAGGAGGGTTTAACAGGTTCAGTAGGGCTTACCAGGAGGGTTTAACAGGTTCCGTAGGGCTTACCAGGAGGGTTTAACAGGTTCAGTAGGGCTTTCCAGGAGGGTTTAACAGGTTTACCAGGGCTTACCAGGAGGGTTTAACAGGTTCACCAGGGCTTACCAGGAGGGTTTAACAGGTTCAGTAGGGCTTACCAGGAGGGTTTAACAGGTTCAGTAGGGCTTACCAGGAGGGTTTAACAGGTTCACCAGGGCTTACCAGGAGGGTTTAACAGGTTCAGTAGGGCTTACCAGGAGGGTTTAACAGGTTCAGTAGGGCTTACCAGGAGGGTTTAACAGGTTCACCAGGGCTTACCAGGAGGGTTTAACAGGTTCACCAGGGCTTACCAGGAGGGTTTAACAGGTTCACCAGGGCTTACCAGGAGGGTTTAACAGGTTCAGTAGGGCTTACCAGGAGGGTTTAACAGGTTCAGTAGGGCTTACCAGGAGGGTTTAACAAGTTCAGTAGGGCTTACCAGGAGGGTTTAACAGGTTCACCAGGGCTTACCAGGAGGGTTTAACAGGTTCAGTAGCAGAAGAGTTAGATCACATAATAACCTTCTATTTAACATCCAAAGGCACCGTGGCTTGAGACAAACCTTTCCAGATCAGTGCAATGCCTTTAGTTCAACATCCCACGGTAATATCATTTGGTGGTAGAAAACAGTACTTTGATAACGAGGACAGAGGCTTTCACATAAAGTATGCTTAATGATGACAGGAGGTCCGGGGAGGCCAGGTGAAACTGACATGATCCTAACGTTCTGGAGGAAATGTATATTTCAGGCTGCTGAGAGCTCATTCTGTCTAGCGTAGGAAGTGTGCTGCCTTCATCCATCCCTCCATCCATCCATCCATCCCACTTCTTCTCTCTCTCTCTCTCTCTCTCTCTCTCTCTCTCTCTCTCTCTCTCTCTCTCTCTCTCTCTCTCTCTCTCTCTCTCTCTCTCTCTCTCTCTCTCTCTCTCTCTCTCTCTCTCTCTCTCTCTCTCTCTCTCTCTCTCTCTCTCTCTCTCTCTCTCTCTCTCTCTCTCCTCTCCTCCCTCCCTCCTCCCTCCCTCCCTCCCTCCCTCCCTCCTCCCTCCCTCCCTCCCTCGTTCTATTCTTTGAAGCAGAACAGTGGACGCCCTACTTTGAAGGTAAGCCCACACACTGCTGTGTCCAAGGAGAATGCACACACACACACTGCGTACAAACATTACACTTTGGGTAAAAGCCTACTTTAATTTCTCGGTGTGAGAGCAGCTCTCCTAGAGCCCGTCATCCCAGCATGCTCTGCTGCATTGACATCCTATCAAACACCAGAGGATCAATGATGTTCAACCTACTGCTTTACTGACAGTCCTGACCACACTGACAGTCCTGACCACAGTCCTGACCACACTGACAGTCCTGACCAAACTGACAGTCCTGACCACAGTCCTGACCACACTGACTGTCCTGACCACACTGACAGTCCTGACCACACTGACTGTCCTGACCACACTGACAGTCCTGACCACACTGACAATCCTGACTACACTGACAGTCCTGACCACATTGACAGTCCTGACCACACTGACAGTCCTGACCACAGTCCTGACCACACTGACAGTCCTGACCACACTGACAGTCCTGACCACACTGACAGTCCTGACTACACTGACAGACCTGACCACACTGACAGTCCTGACCACAGTCCTGACCACAGTCCTGACCAAACTGACAGTCCTGACCACACTGACAGTCCTGACCACAGTCCTGACCACACTGACAGTCCTGACCACACTGACAGTCCTGACCACAGTCCTGACCACACTGACAGTCCTGACCACAGTCCTGGCCACAGTCCGGACCACACTGACAGTCCTGACCACAGTCCGGACCACACTGACAGTCCTGACCACAATCTTGACCATACTGACAGTCTTGACCACACTGACAGTCCTGACCACAGTCCTGACCACACTGACAGTCCTGACCACAATGACAGTCTGGACAACACTGACAGTCCCACACTGACAGTCCTAACCACACTGACAGTCCTGACCTCACTGACAGTCCTGACCTCACTGACTGTCCTGACCACACTGACAGTCCCACACTGACAGTCCTAACCACACTGACAGTCCTGACCTCACTGACAGTCCTGACCTCACTGACAGTCCTGACCAAAGTCCTGACCATACTGACAGTCATGACCACAATGACAGTCCTCACCACAATGACAGTCCTGACCACACTGACAGTCCTGACCAAAGTCCTGACCACACTGACAGTCCTGACCACACTGACAGCCCTGACCACACTGACAGTCCTGACAACACTGACAGTCCTGACCACACTGACAGTCCTGACCAAAGTCCTGACCACACTGGCAGCCCTGACCTCACTGACAGTCCTGACCGTCCTGACAGTCCTGACCACACTGACAGTCCTGACCACACTGACAGTCCTGACCACACTGACAGCCTTTGCCACACTGACAGTCCTGACCACACTGACAGCCTTGACCACACTGACAGTCCTGACCACACTGACAGTCCTGACCACAGTCCTGACCACACTGACAGTCCTGACAACACTGACAGTACTGACCACACTGACAGCCTTGACCACACTGACAGTCCTGACCACACTGACAGTCCTGACCACAGTCCTGACTACACTAACAGTCCTGACAACACTGACAGTACTGACCACACTGACAGCCTTGACTACACTAACAGTCCTGACCACACTGACAGTCCAGTCATGTTAAACCAAGCTATACTGTAACGGCTAGTTAAACCAGGCTATACTGTGATGGTCCTGTTAAACCAGGCTATACTGTAACGGCTAGTTAAACCAGGCTATACTGTGACGGTCCTGTTAAACCAGATTATACTGTGATGGTCCTGTTAAACCAGGCTATACTGTGATGGTCCTGTTAAACCATAGTTGCTGTCACTGTAGATCAGTTGGACAGCAGGTAACAGTCTATAGAGACATAGAGGATTATAAATGGTATGGTAAAGGACATTCCCAGGACTGTCGTCATAGATGAAGGAAATCCCCCAGTCAGCCGCGTACCTGCGCTGTTCTTCCCCATGTTCCCCCGACGGCACTGTCAGACACTCATCCATGTGACCATGGAGCAGCCTCAGCACGTCCCCGCCGATCATGAACCCTGCAGGGGGAGAGAGGAGAGGAATTAGAGAGGAGAGGTATTAGAGAGGAGAGGTATTAGAGAGGAGAGGTATTAGAGAGGAGAGGTACTAGAGGAGAGGTAATAGAGAGGAGAGGTATTAGAGAGGAGAGGTATTAGAGGAGAGGTACTAGAGAGGAGAGGTATTAGAGAGGAGAGGTACTAGAGGAGAGGTATTAGAGGAGAGGTATTAGAGAGGAGAGGTACTAGAGGAGAGGTATTAGAGAGGAGAGGTATTAGAGAGGAGAGGTATTAGAGAGGAGAGGTATTAGAGAGGAGAGGTACTAGAGAGGAGAGGTATTAGAGGAGAGGTATTAGAGAGGAGAGGTATTAGAGAGGAGAGGTATTAGAGAGGAGAGGTATTAGAGGAGAGGTATTAGAGAGGAGAGGTATTAGAGAGGAGAGGTATTAGAGAGGAGAGGTACTAGAGAGGAGAGGTACTAGAGAGGAGAGGTACTAGAGAGGAGAGGTACTAGAGAGGAGAGGTATTAGAGAGGAGAGGTATTAGAGAGGAGAGGTACTAGAGAGGAGAGGAATTAGAGAGGAGAGGTATTAGAGAGGAGAGGAATTAGAGAGGAGAGGAATTAGAGAGGAGAGGTATTAGAGAGGAGAGGTATTAGAGAGGAGAGGCATTAGAGAGGAGAGGTATTAGAGAGGAGAGGTATTAGAGAGGAGAGGTACTAGAGAGGAGAGGTATTAGAGAGGAGAGGTACTAGAGAGGAGAGGTACTAGAGAGGAGAGGTATTAGAGAGGAGAGGTACTAGAGAGGAGAGGTATTAGAGAGGAGAGGTACTAGAGAGGAGAGGTACTAGAGAGGAGAGGTACTAGAGAGGAGAGGTACTAGAGAGGAGAGGTATTAGAGAGGAGAGGTAATAGAGAGGAGAGGAATTAGAGAGGAGAGGTATTAGAGAGGAGAGGTATTAGAGAGGAGAGGTACTAGAGGAGAGGTATTAGAGAGGAGAGGTATTAGAGAGGAGAGGTATTAGAGGAGAGGTATTAGAGAGGAGAGGTACTAGAGAGGAGAGGTATTAGAGAGGAGAGGTATTAGAGAGGAGAGGTATTAGAGGAGAGGTATTAGAGAGGAGAGGTACTAGAGAGGAGAGGTATTAGAGAGGAGAGGTATTAGAGGAGAGGTATTAGAGAGGAGAGGTATTAGAGAGGAGAGGTATTAGAGAATTTTGCAGTAGCATCATGATTATATGGCCCCATTAGCTATTGCAGTAGCATCATGTTTATATGACTCCATTAGCTATTGCAGTAGCATCATGTTTATATGACTCCATTAGCTATTGCAGTAGCATCATGTTTATATGACCCCATTAGCTATTGCAGTAGAATAATGATTATATGACCCCATTAGCTATTGCAGTAGAATAATGATTATATGACCCCATTAGCTATTGCAGTAGCATCATGTTTATATGACCCCATTAGCTACTGCAGTAGCATCATGTTTATATGACCCCATTAGCTATTGCAGTAGCATCATGTTTATATGACCCCATTAGCTATTGCAGTAGCATCATGTTTATATGACCCCGTTAGCTATTGCAGTAGCATCATGTTTATATGACCCCATTAGCTATTGCAGTAGCATCATGTTTATATGACCCCATTAGCTATTGCAGTAGCATCATGTTTATATGACCCCATTAGCTATTGCAGTAGCATCATGTTTGTTTAGGCTCTTTATCGGTGTCAGTCCAAGGCATCCCTCCATTAATCCTGGAGAAGTCTCAATCTGGGGTGTGTGTGTCTGCGTGTAAGTGTGTGTGACCCACCTTGGGCCACCTCGCTGCCGGAGCAGACGGTAGCCACGCTCCAGAGGGTCTGCTGGAAGGCTGCGTCCACGTGCAGGCTGTCGTTACCGTACGATAGGTGCTGCAAGGAGAAGGAGGAAATAACACACTGCTCAGTGGTATGACAGGAGGGTTAGGGTGGAGTAGTATGACAGGAGGGTTAGAGTGCAGTGGTATGACAGGAGGGTTAGGGTGGAGTAGTATGACAGGAGGGTTAGAGTGCAGTGGTATGACAGGAGGGTTAGGGTGGAGTGGTATGACAGGAGGGTTAGGGTGGAGTGGTATGACAGGAGGGTTAGGGTGGAGTGGTAGGACAGGAGGGTTAGGGTGGAGTGGTATGACAGGAGGGTTAGGGTGGAGTGGTATGACAGGAGGGTTAGGGTGGAGTGGTATGACAGGAGGGTCAGGGTGGAGTGGTATGACAGGAGGGTTAGGGTGGAGTGGTATGACAGGAGGGTTAGGGTGGAGTGGTATGACAGGAGGGTTAGGGTGGAGTGGTATGACAGGAGGGTTAGGGTGGAGTGGTATGACAGGAGGGTCAGGGTGGAGTGGTATGACAGGAGGGTTAGGGTGGAGTGGTATGACAGGAGGGTTAGGGTGGAGTGGTATGACAGGAGGGTTAGGGTGGAGTGGTATGACAGGAGGGTTAGGGTGGAGTGGTATGACAGGAGGGTTAGGGTGGAGTGGTATGACAGGAGGGTTAGGGTGGAGTGGTATGACAGGAGGGTTAGGGTGGAGTGGTATGACAGGAGGGTTAGGGTGGAGTGGTATGACAGGAGGGTCAGGGTGGAGTGGTATGACAGGAGGGTCAGGGTGGAGTGGTATGACAGGAGGGTTAGGGTGGAGTGGTATGACAGGAGGGTTAGGGTGGAGTGGTATGATAGGAGGGTTAGGGTGGAGTGGTATGACAGGAGGGTTAGGGTGGAGTGGTAGGACAGGAGGGTTAGGGTGGAGTGGTAGGACAGGAGGGTTAGGGTGGAGTGGTATGACAGGAGGGTTAGGGTGGAGTGGTAGGACAGGAGGGTTAGAGTGGAGTGGTATGATAGGAGGGTTAGGGTGGAGTGGTAGGACAGGAGGGTTAGGGTGGAGTGGTATGACAGGAGGGTTAGGATTAGGGTGGAGTGGTATGACAGGAGGGTTAGGGTGGAGTGGTATGACAGGAGGGTTAGGGTGGAGTAGTATGACAGGAGGGTTAGGGTGGAGTGGTATGACAGGAGGGTTAGGGTGGAGTGGTAGGACAGGAGGGTTAGGGTGGAGTGGTATGACAGGAGGGTTAGGGTTAGGGTGGAGTGGTATGACAGGAGGGTTAGGGTGGAGTGGTATGACAGGAGGGTTAGGGTGGAGTGGTATGACAGGAGGGTTAGGGTGGAGTTGTATGACAGGAGGGTTAGGGTGGAGTGGTATGACAGGAGGGTTAGGGTGGAGTGGTATGACAGGAGGGTTAGGGTGGAGTAGTATGACAGGAGGGTTAGGGTTAGGGTGGAGTGGTATGACAGGAGGGTTAGGGTGGAGTGGTAGGACAGGAGGGTTAGGGTGGAGTGGTATGACAGGAGGGTTAGGGTGGAGTGGTATGACAGGAGGGTTAGGGTGGAGTGGTATGACAGGAGGGTTAGGGTGGAGTGGTATGACAGGAGGGTTAGGGTGGAGTGGTATGACAGGAGGGTTAGGGTGGAGTGGTATGACAGGAGGGTTAGGGTGGAGTGGTATGACAGGAGGGTTAGCGTGGAGTGGTATGACAGGAGGGTTAGGGTGGAGTGGTATGACAGGAGGGTTAGGGTGGAGTGGTATGACAGGAGGGTTAGGGTGGAGTGGTATGACAGGAGGGTTAGGGTGGAGTGGTATGACAGGAGGGTTAGGGTGGAGTGGTATGACAGGAGGGTTAGGGTGGAGTGGTATGACAGGAGGGTTAGGGTGGAGTGGTATGACAGGAGGGTTAGGGTGGAGTGGTATGACAGGAGGGTTAGCGTGGAGTGGTATGACAGGAGGGTTAGGGTGGAGTGGTATGACAGGAGGGTTAGGGTGGAGTGGTATGACAGGAGGGTTAGGGTGGAGTGGTATGACAGGAGGGTTAGGGTGGAGTGGTATGACAGGAGGGTTAGGGTGGAGTGGTATGACAGGAGGGTTAGGGTGGAGTGGTATGACAGGAGGGTTAGGGTGGAGTGGTAGGACAGGAGGGTTAGGGTGGAGTGGTATGACAGGAGGGTTAGGGTGGAGTGGTATGATAGTGTGAAAAAGGGGTATCAGAGACTCACCAGGTATCGTTCTGATGACACGCTAACTAGGATGAGGTCATCGCCCACTCGGACCTTCTCTCCCTCTGACCTCTGCTTGGAGGCAGGGTGGATGGTCCACCAACATGCTTCACCTGTTAGAGATAAGACAGGAGGATATGGCTGAGACTATCTCTCTCTCTCTCTGAGACTCTCTATCTCTCTCTCTCTCTCTCTCTGAGCCTCTGTCTCTGAGCCTCTCTATCTCTGTCTGTGAGCCTCTCTGTCTCTGAGCCTCTCTGTCTCTGAGCCTCTCTGTCTCTGAGCCTCTCTGTCTCTGAGCCTCTCTCTCTGAGACTCTCTCTCTCTCTGTCTCTGAGCCTCTCTCTCTGTCTCTGAGCCTCTCTGTCTCTGAGCCTCTCTGTCTCTGAGCCTCTCTGTCTCTGAGCCTCTCTCTCTCTGAGACTCTCTCTCTCTCTCTGTCCCTGAGCCTCTCTCTCTCTCTCTCTCTCTCTCGCTCCCTCCCTATCTATATAAAGTGCATTCGGAAAGTATTCAGACCTCTTGACTATTTCCACATTTTGTTACGTTGCAGCCTTATTCTCAAAAGGATAAAACAATTATAATCAACAATCTACAAAAAATACATCGTAATGACAAAGCGAAAACAGGTTTATAGAAATTATTTTTTAACAGAAATAACTTATTTACATAAGTATTCAGACCCTTTGCTATGAGACTCGAAATTGAGCTCAGGTGCATCCTGTTTCCTTTGATCATCCTTGAGATGTTTCTACAACTTTATTGGAGTACACTTGTGCTAAATTCAATTGATTGGATATTATTTGGAAAGGGACACACCTGTCTATATAACGGTCCCACAGTAGACAGTGCATGTGAGAACAAAAACCACACCATGAGGTCGAAGGAATTGTCCGTAGAGCTCCGAGATATGATTGTGTCGAGGCACAAATCTGGAGAAGGGTACCAAAAAATGTCTGCAGCATTGAAGGTCCCAAAGAATACAGTGGCCTCCAACATTCTTAAATGGAAGAAGTTTGGAACCGCCAAGACTCCTCCTAGAGCTGGCCGCCCGGCCAAACTGAACAATTGGGGGAGAAGGGCCTTGGTCAGGGAGGTGACCAAGAACCCAATGTTCACTCTGACAGAGCTCTAGAGTTCCTCTGTGGAGATGGGAGAAACTTCAAGAAGGACAACCATCTCTGCAGCACTCCACCAATCAGACCTTTATGGTAGAGTTGCCAGATGGAAGCCACTCCTCAGTGAAAGGCTCATGACAGCCCGCTTGGAGTTTGCCAAAAGGCATCTAAAGGACTCTCAGACCATGAGAAACAAGATTCTCTGGTCTGATGAAACCAAGATTTAACTCTTTGGACTGAATGCCAAGCATCACGACTGGAGGAAAGCTGGCACGGTGGTGGTAGCATCATGCTGTGGGGATGCTTTTCAGTGGCAGGAAGACTAGTCAGGATCGAGGGAAAGATGAACGGAGCAAAGTACAGAGACATCCTTGATGAAAACCTGCTCCAGAGCGCTCAGGACCTCAGACTGGGTGGAAGGTTCATCTTTCAACAGGACAACGCAGGAGTGGCATCGGGACAAGTCTATGAATGCCCTTGATTGGCCCAGCCAGAGCCCGGACTTGAACCAGATCAAACATCTCTGGAGAGATCTGAAAATAGCTGTGCAACAACACTCCCCATCCAACCTGACAGAGCTTGAGAGGATCTGCAGAGAAGAATGGGAGAAACTCCCCAAATACAGGTGTGCCAAGCTTGTAGCGTCATACACAAGAAGACTCAAGGTTGTAATCGCTACCAAAGGTGCTTCAACAAAGTACTGAGTAAAGGCTCTGAATACTGATGTATATGAGATATTTCAGGGGGTTTGATTATAAATGAATGTTTACAACCTGTTTTTGTCATTATGGGGTATTGTGTGTAGATTAAACATCTGAGATCATTCATGTAGCAGCCTGGTTATTGTAGGACAGACAGGAGCCCAGTAACTGCCAGCATCACCTGAGGGTCTGGAGTCTAGTAACCACCAGCAGCACTGAGGGTCTGGAGTCTAGTAACCTCCAGCACCACTGAGGGTCTGGAGTCTAGTAACCTCCAGCAGCACCACTGAGGGTCTGGAGTCTAGTAACCTCCAGCAGCACCACTGAGGGTCTGGAGTCTAGTAACCACCAGCAGCACCACTGAGGGTCTGGAGTCTAGTAACCTCCAGCAGCACCACTGAGGGCCTGGAGTCTAGTAACCTCCAGCACCACTGAGGGTCTGGAGTCTAGTAACCTCCAGCAGCACCACTGAGGGCCTGGAGTCTAGTAACCTCCAGCAGCACCACTGAGGGTCTGGAGTCTAGTAACCTCCAGCAGCACCACTGAGGGTCTGGAGTCTAGTAACCTCCAGCAGCACCACTGGGGGTCTGGAGTCTAGTAACCTCCAGCAGCACCACTGGGGGTCTGGAGTCTAGTAACCTCCAGCAGCACTGAGGGTCTGGAGTCTAGTAACCTCCAGCAGCACCACTGAGGGTCTGGAGTCTAGTAACCTCCAGCACCACTGAGGGTCTGGAGTCTAGTAACCTCCAGCAGCACTGAGGGTCTGGAGTCTAGTAACATCCAGCACCACTGAGGGTCTGGAGTCTAGTAACCTCCAGCAGCACCACTGAGGGTCTGGAGTCTAGTAACCTCCAGCACCACTGAGGGTCTGGAGTCTAGTAACCTCCAGCACCACTGAGGGTCTGGAGTCTAGTAACCTCCAGCAGCACCACTGAGGGTCTGGAGTCTAGTAACCTCCAGCAGCACTGAGGGTCTGGAGTCTAGTAACATCCAGCACCACTGAGGGTCTGGAGTCTAGTAACCTCCAGCAGCACCACTGAGGGTCTGGAGTCTAGTAACCTCCAGCAGCACCACTGAGGGTCTGGAGTCTAGTAACCTCCAGCAGCACCACTGAGGGTCTGGAGTCTAGTAACCTCCAGCAGCACCACTGAGGGTCTGGAGTCTAGTAACCTCCAGCAGCACCACAGAGGGTCTGGAGTCTAGTAACCTCCAGCAGCACCACTGAGGGTCTGGAGTCTAGTAACCTCCAGCAGCACCACTGAGGGTCTGGAGTCTAGTAACCACCAGCAGAACCACTGAGGGTCTGGAGTCTAGTAACCTCCAGCAGCACTGAGGGTCTGGAGTCTAGTAACCTCCAGCAGCACCACTGAGGGTCTGGAGTCTAGTAACCTCCAGCAGCACTGAGGGTCTGGAGTCTAGTAACATCCAGCACCACTGATGGTCTGGAGTCTAGTAACCTCTAGCAGCACCACTGAGGGACTGGAGTCTAGTAACCACCAGCAGCACCACTGAGGGTCTGGAGTCTAGTAACCTCCAGCAGCACCACTGAGGGTCTGGAGTCTAGTAACCTCCAGCAGCACCACTGAGGGTCTGGAGTCTAGTAACCTCCAGCAGCACCACTGAGGGTCTGGAGTCTAGTAACCTCCAGCAGCACCACTGAGGGTCTGGAGTCTAGTTACCTCCAGCAGCACCACTGAGGGTCTGGAGTCTAGTAAACCAAAGCAGCACCACTGAGGGTCTGGAGTCTAGTAACCTCCAGCAGCACCACTGAGGGTCTGGAGTCTAGTAACCTCCAGCAGCACCACTGAGGGTCTGGAGTCTAGTAACCTCCAGCAGCACCACTGAGGGTCTGGAGTCTAGTAACCTCCAGCAGCACCACTGAGGGTCTGGAGTCTAGTAAACCAAAGCAGCACCACTGAGGGTCTGGAGTCTAGTAACCTCCAGCAGCACCACTGAGGGTCTGGAGTCTAGTAACCACCAGCAGCACCACTGAGGGTCTGGAGTCTAGTAAACCAAAGCAGCACCACTGAGGGTCTGGAGTCTAGTAACCTCCAGCAGCACTGAGGGTCTGGAGTCTAGTAACCTCCAGCAGCACCACTGAGGGTCTGGAGTCTAGTAAACCACAGAAGCACCACTGAGGGTCTGGAGTCTAGTAACCTCCAGCAGCACCACTGAGGGTCTGGAGTCTAGTAACCTCCAGCAGCACCACTGAGGGTCTGGAGTCTAGTAAACCAAAGCAGCACCACTGAGGGTCTGGAGTCTAGTAACCTCCAGCAGCACTGAGGGTCTGGAGTCTAGTAAACCAAAGCAGCACCACTGAGGGTCTGGAGTCTAGTAAACCAAAGCAGCACCACTGAGGGTCTGGAGTCTAGTAAACCAAAGCAGCACCACTGAGGGTCTGGAGTCTAGTAAACCAAAGCAGCACCACTGAGGGTCTGGAGTCTAGTAAACCAAAGCAGCACCACTGAGGGTCTGGAGTCTAGTAAACCAAAGCAGCACTGCACACACACAACATAGTAAACGTCCACACCACACATTCTCACAACAGTATTACTATGGGAACTCACAAACAGCAGTCACAGAAACACACACCCTCACAACAGTCTTACTATGGGAACTCATGGCAACATAACACAGCAACATGACTTGGTCATGTTGTCTCATCTGACTGTACTAGCTATACTACTATGGCTGTTGTCCCATCTGACTGTACTGGCTATACTACTATGGCTGTTGTCCCATCTGACTGTACTAGCTATACTACTATGGCTGTTGTCCCATCTGACTGTACTAGCTATACTATGGCTGTTGTCCCATCTGACTGTACTAGCTATACTATGGCTGCTGTCTCATCTGACTGTACTAGCTATACTATGGCTGTTGTCCCATCTGACTGTACTAGCTATACTATGGCTGTTGTCTCATCTGACTGTACTAGCTATACTATGGCTGTTGTCTCATCTGACTGTACTAGCTATACTATGGCTGTTGTCCCATCTGACTGTACTAGCTATACTATGGCTGTTGTCCCATCTGACTGTACTAGCTATACTATGACTGTTGTCTCATCTGACTATACTAGCTATACTATGGCTGTTGTCCCATCTGACTGTACTAGCTATACTATGGCTGTTGTCCCATCTGACTGTACTAGCTATACTACTATGGCTGTTGTCTCATCTGACTGTACTAGCTATACTATGGCTGTTGTCTCATCTGACTCTACTAGCTATACTATGGCTGTTGTCCCATCTGACTGTACTAGCTATACTATGGCTGTTGTCCCATCTGACTGTACTAGCTATACTATGACTGTTGTCCCATCTGACTGTACTAGCTATACTATGACTGACTGTTGTCTCATCTGACTGTACTAGCTATACTATGGCTGTTGTCTCATCTGACTGTACTAGCTATACCCTGGCTGTTGTCTCATCTGACTGTACTAGCTATACTATGACTGTTCCCTCATCTGACTGTACTAGCTATACTATGGCTGTTGTCCCATCTGACTGTACTAGCTATACTATGGCTGTTTTCCCATCTGACTGTACTAGCTATACTATGGCTGTTTTCCCATCTGACTGTACTAGCTATACTATGGCTGTTTTCCCATCTGACTGTACTAGCTATACTATGGCTGTTTTCCCATCTGACTGTACTAGCTATACTATGGCTGTTGGGTGGACTGGATGCTAGGTTAGCCACACACTACAGGAATGTAGTGTAGCTCTTTTGACGAACATATCAAGACTGTTTCAAGGACATCTTTTTTCCATTTACGTAACATTGTAAAAATCAGAAACTTTCTGTCCAAAAATGATGCAGAAAAGTTAATCCATGCGCTTGTCACTTCTAGGTTAGACTACTGCAATGCTCTACTTTCCGGCTACCCGGATAAAGCTCTAAATAAACTTCAGTTAGTGCTAAACACGGCGGCTAGAATCTTGACTAGAACCCAACATTTTTATCACATTACTCCAGTGCTAGCCTCTCTACACTGGCTTCCTGTTAAGGCTAAGGCTGATTTCAAGGTTTTACAGCTAACCTACAAAGCATTACATGGGCTTGCTCCTACCTATCTTTCCGATTTGGTCCTGCCGTACATACCTACACGTACGCTACGGTCACAAGACGCAGGCCTCCTTACTGTCCCTAAAATTTCTAAGCAAACAGCTAGAGGCTTTCTCCTATAGAGCTCCATTTTTATGGAATAGTCTGCCTATCCATGTGAGAGACGCAGACTCGGTCTCAACCTTTAAGTCTTTATTGAAAACTCATCTCTTCAGTAGGTCCTATGATTGAGTGTAGTCTGGCCCAGGAGTGTGAAGGTGAACGGAAAGGCACTGGAGCAACGAACCACCCTTGCTGTCTTTGCCTGGCCGGTTCCCCTCCACTGGGATTCTCTGCCTCTAACCCTATTACAAGGGCTGAGTCACTGGCTTCTGGTGCCGTGGCGGAGATCTTGTGGGCTATACTCGGCCTTGTCTCAGGATGGTAAGTTGGTGGTTGGAGATATCCCTCTAGTGGTGTGGGGGCTGTGCTTCGGCAGAGTGGGTGGGGTTATATCCTGCCTGTTTGGCCCTGTCCGGGGGTATCGTCGGACGGGGCCACAGTGTCTCCCGACCCCTCCTGTCTCAGCCCCCAGTATTTATGTTGCAGTAGTTTATGTGTCGGGGGGTTAGGGTCCGTCTGTTACATCTGGAGTATTTCTTCTCTTATCTGGTGTCCTGTGCGAATTTAAGTATGCTCTCTCTAATTATCTCTCTCTCTATCTTTTTTCTTCTTCTCTCTCTCTCGGAGGACCTGAGCATTAGGGCCATTCCTCAAGGCCTACCTGGCCTGATGACTCCTTGATGTCCCGAGTCCACCTGGCCGTGCTGCTTCTCCAGTTTCAACTGTTCTGCCTGTTTTATGAACATTTTAAAATCTTGTCCATGTTCTGTTATAATCTGCACCCGGCACAGCCAGAAGAGGACTGGCCACCCCTCACAGCCTGGTTCCTCTCTAGGTTTCTTCCTAGGTTTTGGCCTTTCTAGGGAGTTTTTCCTAGCCACCGTGCTTTTACACCTGCATTGCTTGCTGTTTGGGGTTTTAGGCTGGGTTTCTGTACAGCACTCTGACATCAGCTGATGTAAGGGGGGCTTTATAAATACATTTGATTTGATTTGAATGGAAAGAGACCTACCTGTTGTGTCTTCCTGCAGTCCAACATCAAATGCCAATTTGTCGGTTGAGGATCGGGAGGTACCTAGGCAACAGAGGTACTAGACAGAGAAACAAAAGAAGCCAATTATTCCTCAACACAATCTGGCACAACATGGTAGAAACCAGTCTAGTATTGCCTTGACTGACTGGCTCAGCAACTCGTGTATCACTAGAAACTACAGGCCAGAATACAACAAAGATGACGACAACCACAACAAAGATGATGACAACCACAACAAAGATGACGACAACCACAACTAACTGACATCACAGAGAACAAACCTGGAATGGAAGATTGTGACACTGATTCAAGTACATGTTATTTCCTGTATTTGGGTCTCCAGACAGACTGCAGAGGGACTCACCATGCCGCTGTAGGAGTGTCGTAGCAGGACAGCGTGTCCGTACAGTAAGGTGCGGTGACCCCCTCCCTGGGCCGTCTACAGAACAGAGACAGAGAGACGAGACACATTCAGGAACTAGTTACACATACAGTACTGTTACTATACAGGACTTAGATCGAATCCTACTACAATCCTACTGCTCTGACACTCGTCGGATGTGGCAGGGCTCGCAAACTATCACAAATTACAAAAGGGAAACCCAGCCGAGAGCTGCCCAGTGAGACGAGCCTACCAGACGTGCTAAATGCCTTCTATGCTTGTTTCGAGGCAAGCAACACTGAACCATGCGTGAGAGCACCAGCTGTTCTGTACAACTGTGTGATCACTCTCTCTGTAGCCAATGTGAGTAAGACCTTTAAACAGGTTAACATTCACAAGGCTGCAGGGCCAGACAGATTACCAGGACTCATACTCAGAGCATGTGCTGACCAGTTGGCATGTGTCTTCACTTATATTTTCAACCTCTCCTACCTACATGTTTCAAGCAGACCACCATAGTCCCTGTGCCCAGGAACGCCAAGGTAACCTAGTCTAAATGACTACAGGCTGGTCATGGCTCACATAAACACCATCATCCCAGACACCCTGGACCTACTCCAATTTGAGGAACAGGTTAGGACACACAGTGGCAGAAGGAGCTAGGAGCTAGGACACACAGTGGCAGAAGGAGCTAGGAGCTAGGACACACAGTGGCAGAAGGAGCTAGGAGCTAGGACACACAGTGGCAGAATGAGCTAGGAGCTAGGACACACAGTGGCAGAAGGAGCTAGGAGCTAGGACACACAGTAGCAGAAGGAGCTAGGAGCTAGGACACACAGTGGCAGAAAGAGCTAGGAGCTAGGACACACAGTGGCAGAAGGAGCTAGGAGCTAGGACACACAGTGGCAGAAGGAGCTAGGAGCTAGGACACACAGTGGCAGAAGGAGCTAGGAGCTAGGATACACAGTGACAGAAGGAGCTAGGAGCTAGGACACACAGTGGCAGAAGGAGCTAGGAGCTAGGACACACAGTGGCAGAAGGAGCTAGGAGCTAGGACACACAGTAGCAGAAAGTCAAAGTCACCATTATTAGTCAGTTGTACAACCAAATGCCTTCAACCGAAATGTGTCTTCCGCATTTAACCCAACCCCTCTGAATCAGAGAGGTGCGGGGGGCTGCCTTTAATCGACATCCACGTCTTCGGCGCCCGGGGATTGGGTGTAAGATAGGAGCTAGGACACACAGTGGCAGAAGGAGCTAGGAGCTAGGACACACAGTGGCAGAAGGAGCTAGGAGCTAGGACACACAGTGGCAGAAGGAGCTAGGAGCTAGGACACACAGTGGCAGAAGGAGCTAGGACACACAGTGGCAGAAGGAGCTAGGAGCTAGGACACACAGTGGCAGAAGGAGCTAGGAGCTAGGACACACAGTGGCAGAAGGAGCTAGGAGCTAGGACACACAGTGGCAGAATGAGCTAGGAGCTAGGACACACAGTGGCAGAATGAGCTAGGAGCTAGGACACACAGTGGCAGAAGGAGCTAGGAGTTAGGACACACAGTGGCAGAAGGAGCTAGGAGCTAGGACACACAGTGGCAGAAGGAGCTAGGAGCTAGGACACACAGTGGCAGAAGGAGCTAGGAGCTAGGATACACAGTGACAGAAGGAGCTAGGAGCTAGGACACACAGTGGCAGAAGGAGCTAGGAGCTAGGACACACAGTGGCAGAAGGAGCTAGGAGCTAGGACACACAGTAGCAGAATAAGATAGGAGCTAGGACACACAGTGGCAGAAGGAGCTAGGAGCTAGGACACACAGTGGCAGAAGGAGCTAGGAGCTAGGACACACAGTGGCAGAAGGAGCTAGGAGCTAGGACACACAGTGGCAGAAGGAACTAGGACACACAGTGGCAGAAGGAGCTAGGAGCTAGGACACACAGTGGCAGAAAGAGCTAGGAGCTAGGACACACAGTGGCAGAAGGAGCTAGGAGCTAGGCACACAGTGGCAGAATGAGCTAGGAGCTAGGACACACAGTGGCAGAATGAGCTAGGAGCTAGGACACACAGTGGCAGAAGGAGCTAGGAGCTAGGACGCACAGTGGCAGAAGGAGCTAGGAGCGAGGACACAGTGGCAGAATGAGATAGGAGCTAGGACACAGTGGCAGAATGAGCTAGGAGCTAGGACACACAGTGGAAGAAGGAGCTAGGAGCTAGGACACACAGTGGCAGAAGGAGCTAGGAGCTAGGACACACAGTGGCAGAAGGAGCTAGGAGCTAGGACACACAGTGGCAGAATGAGATAGGAGCTAGGACACACAGTGGCAGAAGGAACTAGGAGCTAGGACACACAGTGGCAGAAGGAGCTAGGAAACACAGTGGCATAAGGAGCTAGGAGCTAGGACACACCGTGGCAGAATGAGCTAGGAGCTAGGACACACAGTGGCAGAAGGAGCTAGGAGCTAGGACACACAGTGGCAGAAGGAGCAAGGAGCGAGGACACAGTGGCAGAATGAGCTAGGAGCTAGGACACACAGTGGCAGAATGAGCTAGGAGCTAGGAAACACAGTGACAGAATGAGCTAGGAGCTAGGACACACAGTGGCAGAAGGAGCTAGGAGCTAGGACACACAGTGGCAGAGGGAGCTAGGAGCTAGGACACACAGTGGCAGAAGGAGCTAGGAGCTAGGACACACAGTGGCAGAAGGAGCTAGGAGCTAGGACACACAGTGGCAAAAGGAGCTAGGAGCTAGGACACACAGTGGCAGAAGGAGCTAGGACACACAGTGGCACAAGGAGCTAGGAGATAGGAGCTAGGACACACAGTGGCAGAAGGAGCTAGGAACTAGGACACACAGTGGCAGAAGGAGCTAGGACACACAGTGAAAGAAGGAGCTAGGACACACAGTGGCAGAAGGAGCTAGGACACACAGTGACAGAAGGAGCTAGGACACACAGTGGCAGAAGGAGCTAGGAGCTAGGAGCTAGGACACACAGTGGCAGAAGGAGCTAGGAGCTAGGAGCTAGGACACAGTGGTAGAAGGTGGAGCAGCAGACGTTAATGAACTTACCTTCATCATGAATTTCTGTATTGGCATGGAATAAATGGAAAGGAGAGTTAATTCAACACACATAGAGGTAAACAACCCTCAACCCGTTGAGACAGTACAGTATGATTACCATGGTTACCACTCAACTACAGTGGTACATTACAGTATGATTACCATGGTAACAGTGTGTCTACTACAGCGGTACAGTACAGTATGATTACCATGGTAACCGTGTGTGCAGTTGCCTATGAAGAGGCACCAGCATTCAGCACAGACGCGTGTGTTAGAAACCGTATTAAAAGAGGACTAGAGCAGACTACACCGTTTACCGACGGTCTGGACCAGCACATGACCCAATGAACAGGATGCAGTATTGATATGTGATCGCCATGTACAGACCCAACAAAAAAACTACGGATTGTGGAATGACAGTCAATTAGCTGAACTCGAACTTTCTTACAGTCTAATTCAACATAATAACACATTAGTGATGAATTAACATCAGTCGTTGCTCTTCCAATATTCACTACTACAGAATAGTCCCCTGCACTACAAGCCTGGACAATGCCTACACAATGCCTGCCATGACTGAGAAAGGAGCCTACTGTTTCTGACTGTGGCCTGCTCTGCTCTGCTCTAAAAGGAGCCTACTGTTTCTGACTGTGGCCTGCTCTGCTCTAAAAGGAGCCTACTGTTTCTGACTGTGGCCCGCTCTGCTCTACTCTAAAAGGAGCCTACTGTTTCTGACTGTGGCCTGCTCTGCTCTAAAAGGAGCCTACTGTTTCTGACTGTGGCCCGCTCTGCTCTACTCTAAAAGGAGCCTACTGTTTCTGACTGTGGCCTGCTCTGCTCTAAAAGGAGCCTACTGTTTCTGACTGTGGCCCGCTCTGCTCTACTCTAAAAGGAACCTACTGTTTCTGACTGTGGCCCGCTCTGCTCTGCTCTAAAAGGAGCCTACTGTTTCTGACTGTGGCCTGCTCTGCTCTGCTCTGTGTTAGCTGATTCCAGACCTGTAGTAATTACTCAGTGTGTCTGGCAGTATGAAGTGTTAGCTGATTCCAGACCTGTAGTAATTACTCAGTGTGACTGGCAGTATAAAGTGTTAGCTGATTCCAGACCTGTAGTAATTACTCAGTGTGACTGGCAGTATGAAGTGTTAGCTGATTCCAGACCTGTAGTAATTACTCAGTGTGACTGGCAGTATAAAGTGTTAGCTGATTCCAGACCTGTAGTAATTGCTCAGTGTGACTGGCAGTATAAAGTGTTAGCTGATTCCAGACCTGTAGTAATTACTCAGTGTGTCTGGCAGTATAAAGTGTTAGCTGATTCCAGACCTGTAGTAATTACTCAGTGTGACTGGCAGTATGAAGTGTTAGCTGATTCCAGACCTGTAGTAATTGCTCAGTGTGACTGGCAGTATGAAGTGTTAGCTGATTCCAGACCTGTAGTAATTACTCAGTGTGACTGGCAGTATGAAGTGTTAGCTGATTCCAGACCTGTAGTGATTGCTCAGTGTGACTGGCAGTATAAAGTGTTAGCTGATTCCAGACCTGTAGTAATGACTCAGTGTGACTGGCAGTATAAAGTGTTAGCTGATTCCAGACCTGTAGTAATTACTCAGTGTGACTGGCAGTATGAAGGCTGTAATGAATCTCGTAGCGTTTCATAAACAACACTATCCATCTTTCAAAACGGTCGTTTCCCTGTCACATGCTGTGGTGGCCACAGGACTTATTGGCTGTGTCTCAAATGGACGCCTTTTTCCCATATAGAGCCCTACGGGCCCTGGTCAAAAGTAGTGCATTACATAGGGAATAACAATGCCTTGTATACATTAAGTGGAGTCAAATTGAAGACAAAATGACTTAACACGTTTCTATAATTGTTTTCAAGACATTTCAATGCTCTGCAGATGTATCACTTTGAATGATTATTCAACCACATTGCAAAAGGTTTGGATCTGCAAGGCCCCGAAGTACATTATATATAACATGACATCAATCACGTAAACCTAAAGGTTAACTGATAGAATCCATCAACCCAATACCACACTTATCAAAATTGATTCTTAAATGACATCCAGCTAAAATAACATCCATGTTATTAACTGAATGGTTATGATAGTAATTTAACGGGAGGAAAACAAGAGCTGAGAGCCAGAAATAACGGCATCGTCCAACGTCATCCCAATCTCACAGCGTCCCCAGCTCAGACATGATCCCCAGCCAAGCCGGGGTGCTGCAGCAGCCCCCTGTCTGGCACTTCAACAAATTACTACGTACGTGTAGGGTGCTTATCTCCTTGCATAACTGGAGACATGAGAGACGTGACAGACACGCGGCAGGTGGCCTAGCGGTAAAGAGAGGCTGAGAGTGGTTGAGAAGAGAATGAGAGGGGCTGAGTAGAGGTAGAGAGGGGCTGAGTAGAGGGGAGGAGAGGTAACCTGGTCCCTCCATCAGTCATTACTAACCTGGTCCCTCCATCAGTCATTACTAACCTGGTCCCTCCATCAGTCATTACTAACCTGGTCCCTCCATCAGTCATTACTAACTTGGTCCCTCCATCAGTCATTACTAACCTGGTCCCTCCATCAGTCATTACTAACCTGGTCCCTCCATCAGTCATTACTAACCTGGTCCCTCCATCAGTCATTACTAACCTGGTCCCTCCATCAGTCATTACTAACCTGGTCCCTCCATCAGTCATTACTAACCTGGCTCCTCCATCAGGCATTACTAACCTGGTCCCTCCATCAGTCATTACTAACCTGGTCCCTCCATCAGTCATTACTAACCTGGTCCCTCCATCAGTCATTACTAACCTGGTCCCTCCATCAGTCATTACTAACCTGGTCCCTCCATCAGTCATTACTAACCTGGTCCCTCCATCAGTCATTACTAACCTGGTCCCTCCATCAGTCATTACTAACCTGGCTCCTCCATCAGGCATTACTAACCTGGTCCCTCCATCAGTCATTACTAACCTGGCTCCTCCATCAGTCATTACTAACCTGGTCCCTCCATCAGTCATTACTAACCTGGCTCCTCCATCAGTCATTACTAACCTGGTCCCTCCATCAGTCATTACTAACCTGGTCCCTCCATCAGTCATTACTAACCTGGTCCCTCCATCAGGCATTACTAACCTGGTCCCTCCATCAGGCATTACTAACCTGGTCCCTCCATCAGTCATTACTAACCTGGCTCCTCCATCAGTCATTACTAACCTGGTCCCTCCATCAGTCATTACTAACCTGGTCCCTCCATCAGTCATTACTAACCTGGTCCCTCCATCAGTCATTACTAACCTGGTCCCTCCATCAGTCATTACTAACCTGGTCCCTCCATCAGTCATTACTAACCTGGCTCCTCCATCAGTCATTACTAACCTGGCTCCTCCATCAGTCATTACTAACCTGGTCCCTCCATCAGTCATTACTAACCTGGTCCCTCCATCAGTCATTACTAACCTGGTCCCTCCATCAGTCATTACTAACCTGGTCCCTCCATCAGTCATTACTAACCTGGTCCCTCCATCAGTCATTACTAACCTGGCTCCTCCATCAGTCATTACTAACCTGGTCCCTCCATCAGTCATTACTAACCTGGTCCCTCCATCAGTCATTACTAACCTGGTCCCTCCATCAGTCATTACTAACCTGGCTCCTCCATCAGTCATTACTAACCTGGTCCCTCCATCAGTCATTACTAACCTGGTCCCTCCATCAGTCATTACTAACCTGGTCCATCCATCAGGCATTACTAACCTGGTCCCTCCATCAGTCATTACTAACCTGGTCCCTCCATCAGTCATTACTAACCTGGTCCCTCCATCAGTCATTACTAACCTGGTCCCTCCATCAGTCATTACTAACCTGGTCCCTCCATCAGGCATTACTAACCTGGTCCCTCCATCAGTCATTACTAACCTGGTCCCTCCATCAGTCATTACTAACCTGGTCCCTCCATCAGTCATTACTAACCTGGTCCCTCCATCAGGCATTACTAACCTGGTCCCTCCATCAGTCATTACTAACCTGGTCCCTCCATCAGTCATTACTAACCTGGTCCCTCCATCAGTCATTACTAACCTGGTCCCTCCATCAGTCATTACTAACCTGGTCCTTCCATCAGTCATTACTAACCTGGTCCCTCCATCAGTCATTACTAACCTGGTCCCTCCATCAGTCATTACTAACCTGGTCCCTCCATCAGTCATTACTAACCTGGTCCCTCCATCAGTCATTACTAACCTGGTCCCTCCATCAGTCATTACTAACCTGGTCCCTCCATCAGGCATTACTAACCTGGTCCCTCCATCATACTGCAGGCCATAACAGTATAATTCTGTTAGACTGTAACTACTGCAGCTATTCATTTACATGTTGTCTTTTTATCCTTTCCCTGCTCAGTCTTCAGCATGCTGGGAGTGTGCATGGTTTACAAATTAAATGTTGGGCTCTCACACTTGCTGCTTTCCCTCCAAATCTCTCTTGCTCTTTTATCTTTCTGCCCTTTCCCTCTACACACAGTCACATCCTCTCCTTCTACCTGCCTCCCTGTATCTCTCTGTATCTCTACCCCCCACCTCTCCTACCTGCCTCCCTGTATCTCTCTGTATCTCTACCCCCCACCTCTCCTTCTACCTGCCTCCCTGTATCTCTCTGTATCTCTACCCCCCACCTCTCCTTCTACCTGCCTCCCTGTATCTCTCTGTATCTCTACCCCCCACCTCTCCTTCTACCTGCCTCCCTGTATCTCTCTGTATCTCTACCCCCACCTCTCCTACCTGCCTCCCTGTATCTCTCTGTATCTCTACCCTCCACCTCTCCTTCTACCTGCCTCCCTGTATCTCTCTGTATCTCTACCCCCACCTCTCCTTCTACCTGCCTCCCTGTATCTCTCTGTATCTCTACCCCCCACCTCTCCTTCTACCTGCCTCCTGTATCTCTCTGTATCTCTACCCCCACCTCTCCTTCTACCTGCCTCCCTGTATCTCTCTGTATCTCTACCCCCACCTCTCCTTCTACCTGCCTCCTGTATCTCTCTGTATCTCTACCCCCACCTCTCCTTCTACCTGCCTCCCTGTATCTCTCTGTATCTCTACCCCCCACCTCTCCTTCTACCTGCCTCCCTGTATCTCTCTGTATCTCTACCCCCCACCTCTCCTTCTACCTGCCTCCCTGTATCTCTCTGTATCTCTACCCCCCACCTCTCCTTCTACCTGCCTCCCTGTATCTCTCTGTATCTCTACCCTCCACCTCTCCTTCTACCTGCCTCCCTGTATCTCTCTGTATCTCTCTGTATCTCTACCCCCCACCTCTCCTTCTACCTGCCTCCCTGTATCTCTCTGTATCTCTACCCCCCACCTCTCCTTCTACCTGCCTCCCTGTATCTCTCTGTATCTCTACCCCCACCTCTCCTTCTACCTGCCTCTCTGTATCTCTACCCCCACCTCTCCTTCTACCTGCCTCCCTGTATCTCTCTGTATCTCTACCCCCACCCCTCCTTCTACCTGCCTCCTGTATCTCTCTGTATCTCTACCCCCACCTCTCCTTCTACCTGCCTCCCTGTATCTCTCTGTATCTCTACCCCCACCTCTCCTTCTACCTGCCTCCTGTATCTCTCTGTATCTCTACCCCCACCTCTCCTTCTACCTGCCTCCCTGTATCTCTCTGTATCTCTACCCCCCACCTCTCCTTCTACCTGCCTCCCTGTATCTCTATGTATCTCTACCCCCCACCTCTCCTTCTACCTGCCTCCCTGTATCTCTTCATCTCTACCCCCACCTCTCCTTCTACCTGCTTCCCTGTATCTCTCTGTATCTCTACCCCCACCTCTCCTTCTACCTGCCTCCCTGTATCTCTCTGTATCTCTACCCCCACCTCTCCTTCTACCTGCCTCCTGTATCTCTCTGTATCTCTACCCCCACCTCTCCTTCTACCTGCCTCCCTGTATCTCTCTGTATCTCTACCCCCACCTCTCCTTCTACCTGCCTCCCTGTATCTCTATGTATCTCTACCCCCACCTCTCCTTCTACCTGCCTCCTGTATCTCTTCATCTCTACCCCCCACCTCTCCTTCTACCTGCTTCCCTGTATCTCTCTGTATCTCTACCCCCCACCTCTCCTTCTACCTGCCTCCCTGTATCTCTCTGTATCTCTACCCCCCACCTCTCCTTCTACCTGCCTCCCTGTATCTCTCTGTATCTCTACCCCCACCTCTCCTTCTACCTGCCTCCCTGTATCTCTCTGTATCTCTACCCCCCACCTCTCCTTCTACCTGCCTCCCTGTATCTCTCTCTGTATCTCTACCCTCCACCTCTCCTTCTACCTGCCTCCCTGTATCTCTCTGTATCTCTACCCCCCACCTCTCCTTCTACCTGCCTCCCTGTATCTCTCTGTATCTCTACCCCCCACCTCTCCTTCTACCTGCCTCCCTGTATCTCTCTGTATCTCTACCCCCCCACCTCTCCTTCTACATGCCTCCCTGTATCTCTCTGGCTGGTCTACTGGCTGTCTGATTGAGTGGTGAGTGGCTGACTGACCGACCCATTGACTGATTGTTTCTGGCCCCCCTTGTCTCCTGGCAGACCCAGTACTGGCCTTGAATACACTTCTGGCTCAGAGAGAGCACAATTTAATTAGCCAAGTTATTCATAGATAAAAAGGTGATTATGAAAAGTTAATTACAGAAATGCAAGTCATGATGGAATAGGACACAGCATCTCAGTCTCTGATACCTGCTGCCACATCTCATACACTGTTAACATCTGCAGTTCTGCACAAAATAACATCACAGTACCGTAGTTCATATCATTACCATATACCCTATTACATGGGCTATGGACTGGGACTATAACAGGGTCAACCACAGGGCTGTGGACTGGGACTATAACAGGGTCAACCACAGGGCTGTGGACTGGGACTATAACAGGGTCAACCACAGGGCTGTGGACTGGGACTATCACAGGGTCAACCACAGGGCTGTGGACTGGGACTATAACAGGGTCAACCACAGGGCTGTGGACTGGGACTATAACAGGGTCAACCACAGGGCTGTGGACTGGGACTATAACAGGGTCAACCACAGGGCTGTGGACTGGGACTATAACAGGGTCAACCACAGGGCTGTGGACTGGGACTATAACAGGGTCAACCACAGGGCTGTGGACTGGGACTATAACAGGGTCAACCACAGGGCTGTGGACTGGGACTATAACAGGGTCAACCACAGGGCTGTGGACTGGGACTATAACAGGGTCAACCACAGGGCTGTGGACTGGGACTATAACAGGGTCAACCACAGGGCTGTGGACTGGGACTATAACATGGTCATCCACAGGGCTGTGGACTGGGACTATAACAGGGTCAACCACAGGGCTGTGGACTATAACATGTATGGGGAGTAGTTACCCATACACTGGCTGACTGGGGAGTAGTTACCCATACACTGGCTGACTGAGGAGTAGTTACCCATACACTGACTGACTGGGGAGTAGTTACCCATACACTGACTGACTGGGGAGTAGTTAACCATACACTGACTGACTGGGGAGTAGTTACCCATACACTGACTGACTGGGGAGTAGTTACCCATACACTGACTGACTGGGGAGTAGTTAGCCATACACTGACTGGGGAGTAGTTACCCATACACTGACTGACTGGGGAGTAGTTACCCATACACTGACTGACTGGGGAGTAGTTAACCATACACTGACTGACTGGGGAGTAGTTACCCATACACTGGCTGGGGAGTAGTTAACCATACACTGACTGGGGAGTAGTTACCCATACACTGACTGGGGAGTAGTTAACCATACACTGACTGGGGAGTAGTTAACCATACACTGACTGGGGAGTAGTTAACCATACACTGACTGACTGGGGAGTAGTTAACCATACACTGGCTGACTGGGGAGTAGTTAACCATACACTGGCTGACTGGGGAGTAGTTAACCATACACTGGCTGACTGGGGAGTAGTTAACCATACACTGGCTGACTGGGGAGTAGTTAACCATACACTGACTGACTGGGGAGTAGTTACCCATACACTGGCTGACTGGGGAGTAGTTAACCATACACTGACTGACTGGGGAGTAGTTACCCATACACTGACTGGGGAGTAGTTAACCATACACTGACTGACTGGGGAGTAGTTAACCATACACTGACTGACTGGGGAGTAGTTACCCATACACTGACTGACTGGGGAGTAGTTACCCATACACTGACTGACTGGGGAGTAGTTACCCATACACTGGCTGACTGGGGAGTAGTTAACCATACACTGACTGACTGGGGAGTAGTTAACCATACACTGACTGACTGGGGAGTAGTTACCCATACACTGACTGACTGGGGAGTAGTTACCCATACACTGACTGACTGGGGAGTAGTTACCCATACACTGACTGACTGGGGAGTAGTTACCCATACACTGACTGACTGGGGAGTAGTTACCCATACACTGACTGACTGGGGAGTAGTTACCCATACACTGACTGACTGGGGAGTAGTTACCCATACACTGGCTGACTGGGGAGTAGTTACCCATACACTGGCTGACTGGGAGGTAGTTACCCATACACTGACTGACTGGGGAGTAGTTACCCATACACTGGCTGACTGGGGAGTAGTTACCCATACACTGGCTGACTGGGGAGTAGTTACCCATACACTGACTGACTGGGGAGTAGTTAACCATACACTGGCTGACTGGGGAGTAGTTACCCATACACTGGCTGACTGGGGAGTAGTTACCCATACACTGACTGACTGGGGAGTAGTTACCCATACACTGACTGACTGGGGAGTAGTTACCCATACACTGGCTGACTGGGGAGTAGTTACCCATACACTGACTGACTGGGGAGTAGTTACCCATACACTGACTGACTGGGGAGTAGTTACCGATACACTGACTGACTGGGGAGTAGTTACCCATACACTGACTGACTGGGGAGTAGTTACCCATACACTGACTGACTGGGGAGTAGTTACCCATACACTGACTGACTGGGGAGTAGTTACCCATACACTGACTGACTGGGGAGTAGTTAACCATACACTGACTGGGGAGTAGTTAACCATACACTGACTGACTGGGGAGTAGTTAACCATACACAGACTGACTGGGGAGTAGTTAACCTTACATAACCCTAACCTTAAACCTAACCACACTGCAAACCTTATGCCTGACCATAACCTTAAATTAATACCAAAAAGCTCATAATATAGCTCATTATATAGCTCATAATATAGCTCATTATATAGCTCATAATATAGCTCATAATATAGCTCATAATATAGCTCATTATATAGCTCATTGTATAGCTCATAGTATAGCTCATAGTATAGCTCAAAGTATAGCTCAAAGTATAGCTCATAGCATAGCTCACTGTATAGCTCACAGTATAGCTCATAGTATAGCTCATTGTATAGCTCATTGTATAGCTCATAGTATAGCTCACTGTATAGCTCACTGTATAGCTCACAGTATAGCTCATAGTATAGCTCACTGTATAGCTCATAGTATAGCTCATTGTATAGCTCATTGTATAGCTCATAGTATAGCTCACTGTATAGCTCACTGTATAGCTCACAGTATAGCTCATAATATAGCTCACTGTATAGCTCATTATATAGCTCATAATATAGCTCATAGTATAGCTCATAATATAGCTCATTATATAGCTCATTATATAGCTCATAATATAGCTCATTATATAGCTCATAATATAGCTCACAATATAGCTCATTGTATAGCTCATTGTATAGCTCATAGTATAGCTCATAGTATATCTCAAAGTATAGCTCAAAGTATAGCTCATAGTATAGCTCACTGTATAGCTCACAGTATAGCTCACAGTATAGCTCATAGTATAGCTCATAGTATAGCTCATTGTATAGCTCATTGTATAGCTCATTGTATAGCTCATAGTATAGCTCATAGTATATCTCAAAGTATAGCTCAAAGTATAGCTCATAGTATAGCTCACTGTATAGCTCACAGTATAGCTCACAGTATAGCTCATAGTATAGCTCATAGTATAGCTCATTGTATAGCTCATTGTATAGCTCATAGTATAGCTCACTGTATAGCTCACTGTATAGCTCACAGTATAGCTCACAGTATAGCTCATTGTATAGCTCATTATATAGCTCATAATATAGCTCATAGTATAGCTCATTATATAGCTCATTATATAGCTCATTATATATCTCATTATATAGCTCATTATATAGCTCATTATATAGCTCATTATATAGCTCATTTGGACTTTGTGGCTCTGCTATCAAGAGGAAACTAGTCTGTCTGTGCTTAGGATTGCACTCTGATTGGGCTGTAAATCCATCTGTCTTGGTCACTATAGGGAAGTGGACCCCAGCATAGAGACATCTCGTCCCGTCACTGGCGGTGGACCATACATCAGAACCACTACAGGCCCTGCCTGCGACAGACAGACAGATAGATAGGTAGGTCTGTGTGCCCAGTGTACTCACCCCTTCTGCCTTCTCCTCTGTGTTGGCCAGCATCTCCTGCAGGGCCCGTACTGAGAGGGACTGCTCCAGAACAAACGTACAGATGGACAGGTCTGGAGGGACATTCTGGAAGAGAACACAGCCAGGTTAGACGGGAACTGTAGTCCTGGAGCAGGCCAGTCTGGGAGATGTAGTCCCTGAGAGGGACTGCTCCAGAACAAACGTACAGACGGACAGGTCTGGAGGGATCAACAGGCAGGTTAAAAAGAAAGCTGAGCGTCGGCAGTAATCTACAGTCATTTAGACTACGTTCTCTCTCGCTAGGGAAAGACCTGAGGCTGGATTGACAAGGACCTGCGTAGCCATTAGCCCATACACTACTCCTGGTGCAATGCAGTCTGGTAGATGTAGTTCCTGTGTTCACCTTAGAGTTGGACGTTGACTCGAGGAAGCAGAGTCTGTTTCCAAACCCTTCCGCTGCCAGACACAGTTTCTGCTGCTCCTTGTGGACTGTGGCAGAACACTGCAGGACCACCTCGTCATCCTGGAGACACACGGAGACAGAAAGTAGAAGTAAGAGCCCCCACAGAAAACCCTGGTCACTGTTGGGGGGCAGAGAGAGACACAGCAGATCAGTAAAATAACCAGGACATAGACGCATAGCAGAGAACACATCGACAAGAACCACCACAGCCTTGTCATCGTCAAACAATCTACAACCTTGGGCAACTATCCAAGACGTGTGACCTACAGAGTCAAAGCCTGCTCCACGTGGGCGCCTGCCAGCGCAGCCTTCTGTAATGACTAACGAGGGCTGAAGTGGCTCTTTTCAACTGAGTTACTGGCAATGGGACGTCTCAGTCTCACACTTCACTCGGGGGGGGGTCGGGCTTTAACCCAACAAACAGGGGGTCGTCCTAAGGACATGAGAACGTTTTAGGAGACGTTATCCCACTGACGTGCCGAAGAACGTTCTAGGAGACGTCATCCCACTGACGTGCCGAGAACGTTCTAGGAGACGTTATTCCACTGACGTGCCGAGAACGTTCTAGGAGACGTTATCCCACTGACGTGCCGAGAACGTTCTAGGATCATTTAAAACATGACGTCAAGAGGACGTTCAGCACAGGTCCCGGGTTTAAAATACAAGACTGACTTCTAAAATACAGTATAATACAGTATAATACAATATAATACAGTATAATACAGTATAAAACAATATAATACAGTATAATACAATATAATACAGTATAATACAATAAAATACAGTATAATACAGTATAATACAATAAAATACAGTATAATACAGTATAATACAATATAATACAGTATAATACAGTATAATACAATATAATACAATATAATACAGTATAATACAGTATAATACAGTATAATACAATATAATACAATATAATACAGTATAATACAGTATAATACAATATAATACAATATAATACAGTATAATACAATATAATACAGTATAATACAGTATAATACAATAAAATACAGTATAATACAGTATAATACAATATAATACAATATAATACAGTATAATACAGTATAATACAATATAATACAATATAATACAGTATAATACAGTATAATACAATATAATACAGTATAATACAATATAATACAGTATAATACAGTATAATACAATAAAATACAGTATAATACAGTATAATACAATATAATACAATATAATACAGTATAATACAGTATAATACAATATAATACAATATAATACAGTATAATACAGTATAATACAGTATAATACAGTATAATACAGTATTATAACATCTTCCCTGCTCTGGTGCAGCCCACCACCATCCTGTTCAGCATTCCTTCAGGATACTCATGAATTGGTGCTTACGAGAGGGTCCATTACACTGTAGAAGGAGATGAGAGGGTCCATTACACTGTAGAAGGAGATGAGAGGGTCCATTACACTGTAGAAGGAGATGAGAGGGTCCATTACACTGTAGAGGAGATGAGAGGATCCATTACACTGTAGAGGAGATGAGAGGGTCCATTACACTGTAGAAGGAGATGAGAGGGTCCATTACACTGTAGAAGGAGATGAGAGGGTCCATTACACTGTAGAGGAGATGAGAGGATCCATTACACTGTAGAGGAGATGAGAGGGTCCATTACACTGTAGAAGGAGATGAGAGGGTCCATTACACTGTAGAAGGAGATGAGAGGGTCCATTACACTGTAGAGGAGATGAGAGGATCCATTACACTGTAGAGGAGATGAGAGGGTCCATTACACTGTAGAAGGAGATGAGAGGGTCCATTACACTGTAGAAGGAGATGAGAGGGTCCATTACACTGTAGAAGGAGATGAGAGGGTCCATTACACTGTAGAAGGAGATGAGAGGGTCCATTACACTGTAGAGGAGATGAGAGGGTCCATTACACTGTAGAAGGAGATGAGAGGGTCCATTACACTGTAGAAGGAGATGAGAGGGTCCATTACACTGTAGAGGAGATGAGAGGATCCATTACACTGTAGAGGAGATGAGAGGGTCCATTACACTGTAGAAGGAGATGAGAGGGTCCATTACACTGTAGAGGAGATGAGAGGGTCCATTACACTGTAGAGGAGATGAGAGGGTCCATTACACTGTAGAAGGAGATGAGAGGGTCCATTACACTGTAGAAGGAGATGAGAGGGTCCATTACACTGTAGAGGAGATGAGAGGGTCCATTACACTGTAGAGGAGATGAGAGGGTCCATTACACTGTAGAGGAGATGAGAGGGTCCATTACACTGTAGAGGAGATGAGAGGGTCCATTACACTGTAGAGGAGATGAGAGGGTCCATTACACTGTAGAGGAGATGAGAGGGTCCATTACACTGTAGAAGGAGATGAGAGGGTCCATTACACTGTAGAGGAGATGAGAGGGTCCATTACACTGTAGAGGAGATGAGAGGGTCCATTACACTGTAGAGGAGATGAGAGGGTCCATTACACTGTAGAGGAGATGAGAGGATCCATTACACTGTAGAGGAGATGAGAGGGTCCATTACACTGTAGAGGAGATGAGAGGGTCCATTACACTGTAGAAGGAGATGAGAGGGTCCATTACACTGTAGAGGAGATGAGAGGGTCCATTACACTGTAGAGGAGATGAGAGGGTCCATTACACTGTAGAGGAGATGAGAGGGTCCATTACACTGTAGAGGAGATGAGAGGGTCCATTACACTGTAGAAGGAGATGAGAGGGTCCATTACACTGTAGAAGGAGATGAGAGGGTCCATTACACTGTAGAGGAGATGAGAGGGTCCATTACACTGTAGAAGGAGATGAGAGGGTCCATTACACTGTAGAGGAGATGAGAGGGTCCATTACACTGTAGAGGAGATGAGAGGGTCCATTACACTGTAGAGAAGGGAGATGAGAGGGTCCATTACACTGTAGAGGAGATGAGAGGATCCATTACACTGTAGAAGGAGATGAGAGGGTCCATTACACTGTAGAAGGAGATGAGAGGGTCCATTACACTGTAGAAGGAGATGAGAGGGTCCATTACACTGTAGAAGGAGATGAGAGGGTCCATTACACTGTAGAGGAGATGAGAGGGTCCATTACACTGTAGAAGGAGATGAGAGGGTCCATTACACTGTAGAAGGAGATGAGAGGGTCCATTACACTGTAGAGGAGATGAGAGGGTCCATTACACTGTAGAAGGAGATGAGAGGGTCCATTACACTGTAGAAGGAGATGAGAGGGTCCATTACACTGTAGAAGGAGATGAGAGGGTCCATTACACTGTAGAGAGAGATGAGAGGGTCCATTACACTGTAGAGGAGATGAGAGGGTCCATTACACTGTAGAGGAGATGAGAGGGTCCATTACACTGTAGAGGAGATGAGAGGGTCCATTACACTGTAGAAGGAGATGAGAGGGTCCATTACACTGTAGAGAGGAGATGAGAGGGTCCATTACACTGTAGAGGAGATGAGAGGGTCCATTACACTGTAGAGGAGATGAGAGGGTCCATTACACTGTAGAGGAGATGAGAGGGTCCATTACACTGTAGAGGAGATGAGAGGGTCCATTACACTGTAGAGGAGATGAGAGGGTCCATTACACTGTAGAGGAGATGAGAGGGTCCATTACACTGTAGAGGAGATGAGAGGGTCCATTACACTGTAGAAGGAGATGAGAGGGTCCATTACACTGTAGAAGGAGATGAGAGGGTCCATTACACTGTAGAGGAGATGAGAGGGTCCATTACACTGTAGAAGGAGATGAGAGGGTCCATTACACTGTAGAGGAGATGAGAGGGTCCATTACACTGTAGAGGAGATGAGAGGGTCCATTACACTGTAGAAGGAGATGAGAGGGTCCATTACACTGTAGAAGGAGATGAGAGGGTCCATTACACTGTAGAAGGAGATGAGAGGGTCCATTACACTGTAGAGGAGATGAGAGGGTCCATTACACTGTAGAGGAGATGAGAGGGTCCATTACACTGTAGAAGGAGATGAGAGGGTCCATTACACTGTAGAGGAGATGAGAGGGTCCATTACACTGTAGAAGGAGATGAGAGGGTCCATTACACTGTAGAAGGAGATGAGAGGGTCCATTACACTGTAGAAGGAGATGAGAGGGTCCATTACACTGTAGAAGGAGATGAGAGGGTCCATTACACTGTAGAAGGAGATGAGAGGGTCCATTACACTGTAGAGGAGATGAGAGGGTCCATTACACTGTAGAAGGAGATGAGAGGGTCCATTACACTGTAGAGGAGATGAGAGGGTCCATTACACTGTAGAGAGAGATGAGAGGGTCCATTACACTGTAGAGGAGATGAGAGGGTCCATTACACTGTAGAGGAGATGAGAGGGTCCATTACACTGTAGAAGGAGATGAGAGGGTCCATTACACTGTAGAGGAGATGAGAGGGTCCATTACACTGTAGAAGGAGATGAGAGGGTCCATTACACTGTAGAAGGAGATGAGAGGGTCCATTACACTGTAGAGGAGATGAGAGGGTCCATTACACTGTAGAAGGAGATGAGAGGGTCCATTACACTGTAGAAGGAGATGAGAGGGTCCATTACACTGTAGAGGAGATGAGAGGGTCCATTACACTGTAGAAGGAGATGAGAGGGTCCATTACACTGTAGAAGGAGATGAGAGGGTCCATTACACTGTAGAAGGAGATGAGAGGGTCCATTACACTGTAGAAGGAGATGAGAGGGTCCATTACACTGTAGAGGAGATGAGAGGGTCCATTACACTGTAGAAGGAGATGAGAGGGTCCATTACACTGTAGAAGGAGATGAGAGGGTCCATTACACTGTAGAAGGAGATGAGAGGGTCCATTACACTGTAGAAGGAGATGAGAGGGTCCATTACACTGTAGAGGAGATGAGAGGGTCCATTACACTGTAGAGGAGATGAGAGGGTCCATTACACTGTAGAAGGAGATGAGAGGGTCCATTACACTGTAGAGGAGATGAGAGGGTCCATTACACTGTAGAGGAGATGAGAGGGTCCATTACACTGTAGAGGAGATGAGAGGGTCCATTACACTGTAGAGGAGATGAGAGGGTCCATTACACTGTAGAAGGAGATGAGAGGGTCCATTACACTGTAGAGGAGATGAGAGGGTCCATTACACTGTAGAGGAGATGAGAGGGTCCATTACACTGTAGAAGGAGATGAGAGGGTCCATTACACTGTAGAAGGAGATGAGAGGGTCCATTACACTGTAGAGGAGATGAGAGGGTCCATTACACTGTAGAAGGAGATGAGAGGGTCCATTACACTGTAGAGGAGATGAGAGGGTCCATTACACTGTAGAAGGAGATGAGAGGGTCCATTACACTGTAGAGAGAGGAGATGAGAGGGTCCATTACACTGTAGAGGAGATGAGAGGGTCCATTACACTGTAGAAGGAGATGAGAGGGTCCATTACACTGTAGAAGGAGATGAGAGGGTCCATTACACTGTAGAAGGAGATGAGAGGGTCCATTACACTGTAGAAGGAGATGAGAGGGTCCATTACACTGTAGAGGAGATGAGAGGGTCCATTACACTGTAGAAGGAGATGAGAGGGTCCATTACACTGTAGAAGGAGATGAGAGGGTCCATTACACTGTAGAGGAGATGAGAGGGTCCATTACACTGTAGAAGGAGATGAGAGGGTCCATTACACTGTAGAGGAGATGAGAGGGTCCATTACACTGTAGAAGGAGATGAGAGGGTCCATTACACTGTAGAAGGAGATGAGAGGGTCCATTACACTGTAGAGGAGATGAGAGGGTCCATTACACTGTAGAAGGAGATGAGAGGGTCCATTACACTGTAGAGGAGATGAGAGGGTCCATTACACTGTAGAGGAGATGAGAGGGTCCATTACACTGTAGAAGGAGATGAGAGGGTCCATTACACTGTAGAAGGAGATGAGAGGGTCCATTACACTGTAGAGGAGATGAGAGGGTCCATTACACTGTAGAGAGGAGATGAGAGGGTCCATTACACTGTAGAGGAGATGAGAGGGTCCATTACACTGTAGAAGGAGATGAGAGGGTCCATTACACTGTAGAAGGAGATGAGAGGGTCCATTACACTGTAGAGGGAGATGAGAGGTCCATTACACTGTAGAGGAGATGAGAGGGTCCATTACACTGTAGAGGAGATGAGAGGGTCCATTACACTGTAGAAGGAGATGAGAGGGTCCATTACACTGTAGAGGAGATGAGAGGGTCCATTACACTGTAGAAGGAGATGAGAGGGTCCATTACACTGTAGAGGAGATGAGAGGGTCCATTACACTGTAGAAGGAGATGAGAGGGTCCATTACACTGTAGAGGAGATGAGAGGGTCCATTACACTGTAGAAGGAGATGAGAGGGTCCATTACACTGTAGAGGAGATGAGAGGGTCCATTACACTGTAGAAGGAGATGAGAGGGTCCATTACACTGTAGAAGGAGATGAGAGGGTCCATTACACTGTAGAGAGGAGATGAGAGGGTCCATTACACTGTAGAGGAGATGAGAGGGTCCATTACACTGTAGAAGGAGATGAGAGGGTCCATTACACTGTAGAAGGAGATGAGAGGGTCCATTACACTGTAGAGAGGAGATGAGAGGGTCCATTACACTGTAGAGGAGATGAGAGGGTCCATTACACTGTAGAAGGAGATGAGAGGGTCCATTACACTGTAGAAGGAGATGAGAGGGTCCATTACACTGTAGAGGAGATGAGAGGGTCCATTACACTGTAGAGGAGATGAGAGGGTCCATTACACTGTAGAAGGAGATGAGAGGGTCCATTACACTGTAGAGGAGATGAGAGGGTCCATTACACTGTAGAGGAGATGAGAGGGTCCATTACACTGTAGAAGGAGATGAGAGGGTCCATTACACTGTAGAAGGAGATGAGAGGGTCCATTACACTGTAGAAGGAGATGAGAGGGTCCATTACACTGTAGAGGAGATGAGAGGGTCCATTACACTGTAGAAGGAGATGAGAGGGTCCATTACACTGTAGAAGGAGATGAGAGGGTCCATTACACTGTAGAGGAGATGAGAGGGTCCATTACACTGTAGAGGAGATGAGAGGGTCTTATTACACTGTAGAGATGAGAGGGTCCATTACACTGAGAAGGAGATCCATTGTAGAAGGAGATGAGAGGGTCACTGTAGAGGAGATGAGAGGGTCTCATTACACTGTAGAAGGAGATGAGGGTCCATCATTACTGTAGAGGAAATGAGAGGGTCCATTACACTGTAGAGGAGATGAGAGACCCACAGACTGTAGAAGGAGATGAGAGGGTCTATTATACCAGAGGAGATGTAGTAGGAAGGAGATGAGAGGGTCTTATTACATTAGAAGGAGATGAGAGGGTCATTACACTTAGAGGAGATGAGAGGGTCCATTACACTGTAGGAAGGAGATGAGAGGGTCTGGCTACACTGTAGAAGGAGATGAGAGGTCTATTACACTGTAGAAGGAGGCCCACATTACACTGTAGAGATGAGATGAGAGGGTCCATTACACTGTAGAAGGAGAGATGAGAGGGTCCATTACACTGTAGAAGGAGAGGCAGTAGAGGAGATGAGAGGGTCCATTACACTGTAGAGGGAGATGAGGAGATGAGAGGGTCTTATTATACTGTAGAAGGAGACGAGAGGGTCCATCCATTACACTGTGTAGAAGGAGGAGACGAGAGGGTCCACACTGTATTACACTGTAGAAGGAGACGAGAGGGCCCCATTACACTGTACGAGAGGGTCCATTAGAGGGAGACGTAGAGGGTCCATTACACTGTAGAAGGAGATGAGAGGGTCTTATTACACTGTAGAGGAGATGAGAGGGTCCATTACACTGTAGAGAGAGATGAGAGGGTCTTATTACACTGTAGAGAGATGAGATGAGAGGGTCTTATTGGCACATTACACTGAGGAGATGAGAGGGTCACACTGTAGAAGGAGATGAGAGGGTCCATTACGCAGAGGAGATGAGAGGGTCCATTACACTGTAGAAGGGTTACCACATGTCTGTAGAGAGAGACGAGAGGGTCTTACTACTGTAGGGTCCATTACACTGTAGAGTGAGACGAGAGTGATCATTACACTGTAGAGGAGATTGAGAGGGTCTCATTACACTGTAGAAGGAGATGAGAGGGTCCATCACTGTAGAAGGAGACGAGAGGGTCCATTACACTGTAGAGGAGACGAGAGGGTCCATTACACTGTGTAGAGGGAGAGACGAGAGACGGTCCATTACACTGTAGAGGAGACGAGAGGGTCCATTACACTGTAGAGGAGGATGAGACGTAGAGGGTCCATTACACTGTAGAGAGATGAGAGACCCATTACACTGTAGAGGAGATGAGAGTCCATCCTATTACACTGTAGAGGAGATGAGAGGATCTATTACACTGTAGAGGGAGATGAGAGGGTCCACACTGTGTAGAAGGAGATGAGAGGATCCATTACACTGTAGAGGAGATGAGAGGGTCCATTACACTGTAGAAGGAGATGAGAGGATCCATTACACTGTAGAGGAGATGAGAGGATCCATTACACTGTAGAGGAGATGAGAGGGTCCATTACACTGTAGAAGGAGATGAGAGGATCCATTACACTGTAGAGGAGATGAGAGGGTCCATTACACTGTAGAAGGAGATGAGAGGATCCATTACACTGTAGAGGAGATGAGAGGGTCCATTACACTGTAGAGGAGATGAGAGGGTCCATTACACTGTAGAAGGGGATGAGAGGGTCCATTACACTGTAGAGGAGATGAGAGGGTCCATTACACTGTAGAAGGAGATGAGAGGGTCCATTACACTGTAGAGGAGATGAGAGGGTCCATTACACTGTAGAAGAGATGAGAGGGTCCATTACACTGTAGAGGAGATGAGAGGGTCCATTACACTGTAGAAGAGATGAGAGGGTCCATTACACTGTAGAGGAGATGAGAGGGTCCATTACACTGTAGAAGAGATGAGAGAGGGGTCCATTACACTGTAGAAGGAGATGAGAGGGTCCATTACACTGTAGAAGGAGATGAGAGGGTCCATTACACTGTAGAAGGAGATGAGAGGGTCCATTACACTGTAGAAGAGAGATGAGAGGGTCCATTACACTGTAGAAGGAGATGAGAGGATCCATTACACTGTAGAAGGAGATGAGAGGGTCTCATTACACTGTAGAAGGAGATGAGAGGGTCCATTACACTGTAGAGGAGATGAGGGTCCATTACACTGTAGAGGAGAGATGAGAGGGTCCATTACACTGTAGAAGGAGATGAGAGGGTCCATTACACTGTAGAAGGAGATGAGAGGGTCCATTACACTGTAGAGGAGATGAGAGGGTCCATTACACTGTAGAAGGAGATGAGAGGGTCCATTACACTGTAGAAGGAGATGAGAGGGTCCATTACACTGTAGAGGAGATGAGAGGGTCCATTATATACTGTAGATGAGATGAGAGGTCCATTACACTGTAGAAGGAGATGAGAGGGTCCATTACACTGTAGATGAGATGAGAGGGTCCATTACACTGTAGAGGGAGATGAGAGGGTCCATTAAGCACTGTAGAAGGAGATGAGAGGGTCCATTGTTAGCACTGTAGGAGATGAGAGGGTCCATTACACTGTAGAGTGAGATGAGAGGGTCCATTACACTGTAGAAGGAGATGAGAGGGTCCATTACACTGTAGAGGAGATGAGAGGGTCCATTACACTGTAGAAGGAGATGAGAGGGTCCATTACACTGTAGAGGAGATGAGAGGGTCCATTACACTGTAGAAGGAGATGAGAGGGTCCATTACACTGTAGAGGAGATGAGAGAGGTCCATTACACTGCAGAAGGAGATGAGAGGATCCATTACACTGTAGAAGGAGATGAGAGGGTCTCATTACACTGTAGATGAGATGAGGAGGGTCCATTACACTGTAGAGGAGATGAGAGAGGGTCCATTATTACACTGTAGAAGGAGATGAGAGGGTCCATTACACTGCAGAAGGAGATGAGAGGGTCCATTACACTGTAGAGGAGATGAGAGGGTCCATTACACTGTAGAAGGAGATGAGAGGGTCTCATTACACTGTAGAGGGAGATGAGAGGGTCCCCATTTTACACTGTAGAAGAGAACAGGCATGAGAGGTCCATTACACTGTAGAGGAGATGAGAGGGTCCATTACACTGTAGAAGGAGATGAGAGGGTCCATTACACTGTAGAGGAGATGAGAGGGTCCATTACACTGTAGAAGGGGATGACGATGGCTGGATCGTTCCCAGAGACTAACCTTCCCTGTGTCTTAAATAACACACACACATACACACAGGGATCCCTGACAGGAAGCTGATAGGACTTGGAGCTCTGCCAACTGAGGAAGAGACTAAATGCTGCTCCTCAATAACAGGCCATCTCTCAGTAACCCCCCACCGGGCACTGTAGAGCATTCCCCTGGATGGATTATGTTTCTGTTAGGGGGAGAACATGATAGCGAACGGCTGAAGAACTGAGTGGGAATATAGATACCAGGATGAGACAGACTGCATGATGAGCCCTGGAACATCAGAGACGTAATACTGCTGAGTCCTGTAGATCTCCAGACTCTTCAGAAGATCCCAACCTGATAAAAGCTGACAAATACAGTACTGGACTTATAGGGAAATGGTAGGCCTGATCACCGACGACGATGAGACAGGGAGGAGGTCTGAGACCTGGCAGTGTGGTGCCAGAACAACCTCTCCCTCAATGTCAGCAAAACAAATGTGCTGATCGTGGACTGCAGGAAACGAAAGGCCGAGCACGCCCCCAATTCACATCGACAGGGCTGTAGTGGAGCAGGTCGAGAGCTTCAAGTTCCTTGGTGTTCACATCACTAAGAAATTATCATGGTTCATACACACCAACATAGTCGTGAAGAGGGCACCGACACCTCTTCCCGCTCGGGAGGCAGAAAAGATTTGGCAGGTTTCCTCAGATCCTTTAAAGGTTCTACCGCTGCACCATCGAGAGCATCTTGACTGGCTGCATCGCCACTGTTGTGACTCTACTTTCATTCATCTGATGATCGTTATGTATTTAATCAACTAACTATGTTTAATTGTTATCCGATTAAATGAATCACGTAACAATTAACTCATTAGGATTTGGGGCACCACGGAAGAGGTTGTTTAAAGAGTTACCATCTCCTGAATTAAACTCTATAAAGGTCTTTACCAATTTCATCGATAAACAGTCATCTTATTAATCATTACATCTTATCAAATCATTCTGAACAGTCGGAGCCTTCGTGGATCTGCAAAAACCATAGCTTTGCTCAAATTGGTTTCATTATTTATTTACTAGCTAACTAAATAATAACACATACACACACACACACTTACATAAGACAAAGGACCCTAGTGGACTGACAAGATATGACGGCTTGTTACAACATAGATGGAGTGGGGAAAGACACATTTATAAATCAAAGCCGAGACATTTCAGAATGATTCTCACAGTAACGTTAATCATATAGTTTTGCTCACGAACCGCCGCCCGGTTAGAATAAGATATCTTTGGAAGGTTGTTGGTCTTCTAGCTGTATGGCTCTGATTGTCCGAAAGGGGTCTCCCCTTTCCCGTTTCTACTGTTGTTCACTCTGGAAAATATCCAGCCATGTCGACGGTTCCCCTTGGTGATGAGCGTAGTAGGATAGTCTCACTTAGCATCACTTTTCTAGATATCTGACTTGAGACGGCTAATCAGCTGTACCAGTGATTGTCTGGGGTGAGCTTCTCACCTCTTCCTCCTCGTGTTGATGTTCGGGATTCGGACCACGATGGACATGAGCTGCAGCTCTTCGTCTCTCTGGTCTAAAAGAAGGTGAGTTTACTCCTAAAATCACATTCCTATCTTAACAAAAATACGTTGATAATTTTTCATATAATTTGGGAAAGGACAGGGGGGGATAACTAGTCAGTTGTACAACTGAATGCCTTCAACTGAAACGTGTCTTCCGCATGTAACCCCCAACCCCTCTGAATCAGAGGTACGGGGGGGCTGCCTGAAATCGACGTCTTCGGCGCCCGGGGAACAGTGGGTTAACTCCCTTGCTCAGGGGCAGAACGACAGATTTGCCCAACGTATTGGATGGAAACTTGACAGCTAGAGGGGGTTTCCTTCCTAATTTACAGTATTTGGTTCATACAGTTTTTAATGACATCCCAAAATGAAAAACAATGACATTCGTTTTCTACATCTCCCCACTGACCATTTCCCACATCCCCCCATGTTAGAATTATTGTTTCCGTTATCCACTTTTGGACGTTAGAGTTTGAGGATGGCAAAAAGTGTCTGTGAACAAAGACAAATTCCTTTGATTGATACTAAAGAGCGAGAGAGCCCTCTCCGGCTTAATTTACAACCGAGTGTGAGCTGTCAACTCGGCCACGTCCCCCACCCCTCGCCGCCTCTTCGCGGGTGGGGAGAAGGTCTGGTTATTCTCAGGCCATTGTCAAGCTGATCTGACCCATTGTGATCCTCACAGGACATCAGTCACGACACCACTCGGTAGGTTCAACTGCTCGGCATCCGACCGCAGAGCACTACAGAGGGTAGGCACCAAGTCCGGAACCAATAGGACCCTGAAAAAGCTTTTACCCCCAAACCATAAGACTACTAAATAGTTAGTCCAGGTAGCTATTTGGTTAACTAATTAACTATCTGCATTGACCCTTTATGCACCTACTCTTCTGACTCATCAGATAAGCTGCTGTTACTCTGTATCATCTATCCTGCTGCCTAGTCTCTTTATTCCTAGTTATATGTACAGTACATACACTATATATACAAAAGTAGGTGGACACGCCTTCAACTTAGAGGATTCTGCTATTTCAGCCACACCTATTGCTGACAGGTGTATAAAAATCTAGCACACAGCCATGTAATCTCCATAGACAAACATTGGCAGTAGAATGGCCCATACTGAAGAGCTCAGTGACTTTCAAAGTGGCACTGTCATTGGATGCCACCTTTCCAACAAGACAGTTCGTCAAATTTCTGCCCTGCTAGAGCCGCCCCGGGCAACTGTAAGTGCTGTTATTGTGAAGTGGAAACGGCTCAGCTGCGAAGTGGTAGGCCACATAAGCTCACAGGGACCCGCCGAGTGCTGAAGGCCGCCGCATAAATCATCCTGTCCTCGCTGCAACACTCACCAATGAGTTCCAAACTGCCTCTGGGAGACAAAGTCAGCACAGAACTGTTCGTCCGAGTTTCATGAAATGGGTTTCCATGGAGCAGCCGTCAGTCACAAGCACACAAGCCTAAAATCACCATGCAGAATGCCAAGCATCGATTGGAGTGGTGTAATGCTCGCCGCCATTGGACTCTGGACCAGTGGAAATGCGTTCTCTGGAGTGATTAATCACACTTCCCCATCTGGCAGTCCGACTGATTAATCTGTGTTTGGCGGATGCCAGGAGAACACTACCTGCCCCAAAGCAAAAGCTTTTGACTCAATTTGGCACAAGGGGTCTGCTATACAAATTGATGGAAATTGGGGGAAAAACATACACAATTATAAAATCACACAAACAACAACAAGTGTGCGGTTAAAATTGGCAATAAACACACAGATGTCTTTCCACAGAGCCGTGGGGTGAGACAGGGATGCAGCTTGAGTCCCACCCTCTTCAACATACTTTATGTTCCATCCAAGACCAGACTAGCATAGACTGTGGTCCAAAAGGCACTCAAAGTGGGTGTGACATTATTCATTGGGGTGAAAAAAAAGAAATAGCAGAAGTAAAAATGTGATTATAAAATAGACAACATTCTTAACCAAGCAAATTAAATGCCAACCTAATCTAAACCCTACCCACATACCACTCTAATCTAATCCCTACCCACATACCACTCTAATCTAATCCCTACCCACATATCACTCTAATCTAAAATCTACCCACACTCCACTCTAATCTCTACCCACATACCACTCTAATCTAATCCCTACCCACATACCACTCTAATCTAATCCCTACCCACATATCACTCTAATCTAACATCTACCCACATTCCACTCTAATCTCTACCCACATACCACTCTAATCTAATCCCTACCCACATATCACTCTAATCTAAAATCTACCCACATTCCACTCTAATCTCTACCCACATACCACTCTAATCTAATCCCTACCCACATATCACTCTAATCTAAAATCTACCCACATTCCACTCTAATCTCTACCCACATACCACTTAATCTACTCCTACCCACATATCACTCTAATCTAACATCTCACCCACATTCCACTCTCTAATCTCTACCCACATACCACTCTAATCTAATCCCTACCCACATATCACTCTAATCTAAAATCTACCCACATTCCACTCTAATCTCTACCCACATACCACTCTAATCTAATCCCTACCCACATATCACTCTAATCTAACATCTACCCACATTCCACTCTAATCTCTACCCACATACCACTCTAATCTAATCCCTACCCACATATCACTCACCCAATCTAAAAATCTACCCACATTCCAGTACTCTAATCTCTAAATTCACATACCACTCTTAATCTAATCCCCACTCACATATCACTCTAATTCTGTAATCTACCCACATTCCACTCTAATCTCTACCCACATACCACTCTAATCTACTCCCTACCCACATATCACTCTAATCTAACATCTACCCACATTCCACTCTAATCTCTACCCACATACCACTCTAATCTACTCCCTACCCACATATCACTCTAATCTAACATCTACCCACATTCCACTCTAATCTCTACCCACATACCACTCTAATCTAATCCCTACCCACATATCACTCTAATCTAAAATCTACCCACATTCCACTCTAATCTCTACCCACATACCACTTCTAATCTAATTCCTACCCACATATCACTCTAATCTAAAATCTACCCACATACCACTCTAATCTAATTCCTACCCACATATCACTCTAATCTAAAATCTACCCACATTCCACTCCCACCCTACTCCACATAATCTAATTCCTACCCACATATCCCTCTAATCTAATCCCTACCCACATACCACTCTAATCTAATCCCTACCCACATATCACTCTAATCTTATCCCTACCCACATACCACTCTAATCTAATCCCTACCCACATACCACTCTAATCAAATCCCTACCCACATACCACTCTAATCTAATCCCTACCCACATACCACTTTAATCTAATTCCTACCCACAACATTCTTAACATTCTTAACCAAGCAAATTAAATGCCAACCTAATCTCTGTATAGAAAATGTAACCTGTATAGAAATGTAACCTGTATAGAAATGTAACCTGAATAGATGTGTAACCTGTATAGAAATGTAACCTGTATAGATGTGTAACCTGTATAGAAATGTAACCTGTATAGAAATGTAACCTGTATAGATATGTAACCTGTATAGATGTGTAACCTGTTCAGAAATGTAACCTGTATAGAAATGTAACCTGAATAGATGTGTAACCTGTATAGAAATGTAACCTGTATAGATGTGTAACCTGTATAGAAATGTAACCTGTATAGAAATGTAACCTGTATAGATATGTAACCTGTATAGATGTGTAACCTGTTCAGAAATGTAATGCATCTCTTTAACATAAACATCATGCAAAGCTTGTTTTTTTCTCATGTATAGAAATGTGTTTGTGATGGTCATGGCTGGGAGCTATAGCCCATAAATGAACCCTGCTTCAGACTGCAAATCACTGCAGACACAAGACTTGCACGCGACAGCCAACAACATGACGTGGAATTAACGTTACCAAAAGCACATTAACCAAAACAGGTAGATTACACAAGGAAACTAAAACTACAAAATCACAGAAATACATTGGGCTATTCTAGGTTTCAGCACATTTCTGTCTTTCTGTATCAGTATCTCTATGAATCTCTCTGAATCCCTGTATCTCTGTATATCTCTCTGTCTCTCTCTCTGTCTCTCTCTCTGTCTGGGTCTCTCTCTCTGTCTCTCTCTCTGTTGCTCTGTCTCTCTCTGTCTCTCTGTCTGTCTCTCTCTCTCTCTCTTATATTAATAACAGTATATACAGTAGGTATTATATTCATAACAGTAGTTACAGTAGGTATTATATTAATAACAGTAGGTATTATATTAATAACAGTAGTTACACTAGGTATTATATTAATAACAGTAGTTACACTAGGTATTATATTAATAACAGAAGTTACAGTAGGTATTATATTAATAACAGTAGTTACACTAGTGATATTATATTAATAACAGTAGTTATATAGGTTTTTTTATTAATAACAGTAGTTACACTAGGTATTATATTAATAACAGTAGGTATTATATTAATAACAGTAGTTACACTAAGGTATTATATTAATAACAGTAGGTTATTATATTAATAACAAAGTAGTAGTATTATATTAATAACAGTAGTTACACTAGGTATTATATTAATAACAGTAGGTATTATATTAATAACAGTAGTTACACTAGGTATTATATTAATAACAGTAGTTACACTAGGTATTATATTAATAACAGTAGGTATTATATTAATAACAGTAGTTACAGTAGGTATATTTAATAAATTAGTAGCTACAGTAGGTATTATATTAATAACACAGTAGCTACAATAGGTATTATATTAATAACTGTAGTTACACTAGGTATATATTAATAACCAATAGTCTCTGTCTAATATGTATATTAATAACGATATAGTAGGTATTATATTAATAACAGTAGTTACAGTAGGTATTAGATTAATAACAGTAGTTACAGTAGGTATTAGATTAATAACAGTAGTTACACTAGGTATTATATTAATAACAGTAGGTATTATATTAATAACAGTAGTTACAGTAGGTATTATATTAATAACAGTAGTTACAGTAGGTATTATATTAATAACAGTAGTTACAGTAGGTATTATATTAATAACAGTAGTTACAGTAGGTATTATATTAATAACAGTAGTTACACTAGGTATTATATTAATAACAGTAGTTACACTAGGTATTATATTAATAACAGAAGTTACAGTAGGTATTATATTAATAACAGTAGTTACACTAGATATTATATTAATAACAGTAGTTACAGTAGGTACTTTATTAATAACAGTAGTTACACTAGGTATTATATTAATAACAGTAGGTATTATATTAATAACAGTAGTTACAGTAGGTATATTATTAATAACAGTAGCTACAGTAGGTATTATATTAATAACAGTAGCTACAATAGGTATTATATTAATAACTGTAGTTACACTAGGTATTATATTAATAACAGTAGCTACAGTAGGTATTAGATTAATAACAGTAGTTACAGTAGGTATTATATTAATAACAGTAGTTACAGTAGGTATTAGATTAATAACAGTAGTTACACTAGGTATTATATTAATAACAGTAGGTATTATATTAATAACAGTAGTTACAGTAGGTATTATATTAATAACAGTAGTTACAGTAGGTATTATATTAATAACAGTAGATACAGTAGGTATTATATTAATAACAGTAGTTACACTAGGTATTATATTAATAACAGTAGTTACACTAGGTATTATATTAATAACAGTAGTTACAGTAGGTACTTTATTAATAACAGTAGGTATTATATTAATAACAGTAGTTACAGTAGGTATTATATTAATAACAGTAGTTACAGTAGGTATTATATTAATAACAGTAGTTACACTAGGTATTATATTAATAACAGTAGGTATTATATTAATAACAGTAGTTACAGTAGGTATTATATTAATAACAGTAGTTACAGTAGGTATTAGATTAATAACAGTAGTTACAGTAGGTATTATATTAATAACAGTAGTTACACTAGGTATTATATTAATAACAGTAGTTACAGTAGGTATTATATTAATAACAGTAGTTACACTAGGTATTATGTTAATAACAGTAGTTACACTAGGTATTATATTAATAACAGTAGTTACAGTAGGTATTATATTAATAACAGTAGTTACAGTAGGTATTATATTAATAACAGTAGTTACAGTAGGTATTATATTAATAACAGTAGTTACACTAGGTATTATATTAATAACAGTAGGTATTATATTAATAACAGTAGGTATTATATTAATAACAGTAGTTACAGTAGGTATTATGTTAATAACAGTAGGTATTATATTAATAACAGTAGCTACAGTAGGTATTATATTAATAACAGTAGTTACAGTAGGTATTATATTAATAACAGTAGTTACAGTAGGTATTATATTAATAACAGTAGTTACACTAGGTATTATGTTAATAACAGTAGTTACAGTAGGTATTATATTAATAACAGAAGGTATTACATTAATAACAGTAGCTACAGTAGGTATTATATTAATAACAGTAGGTATTATATTAATAACAGTAGTTACAGTAGGTATTATATTAATAACAGAAGGTATTATATTAATAACAGTAGCTACAGTAGGTATTATATTAATAACAGTAGGTATTATATTAATAACAGTAGTTACAGTAGGTATTATATTAATAACAGAAGGTATTATATTAATAACAGTAGCTACAGTAGGTATTATATTAATAACAGTAGGTATTATATTAATAACAGTAGCTACAGTAGGTATTATATTAATAACAGTAGCTACAATAGATAGTAATTTAATAACAGTAACTACAGTAGGTCAGTGACACAAGCCAGGTGTGACAGAGAGACAATACTGCATGACAATACTAATCCTATACTAATCCTATTTACAGTAAGATCCAGTAACCTTGCCGTGTGTGTGTGTAGTATTAATGGACAGTGGCGTAAAACCTCATCACACAAAAGTGTCCTCAGGCTACTCCACTAGACACAGCAGAGAGACTACCACCCTAACAGTAGACACAGCAGAGAGACTACCACCCTAACAGTAGACACAGCAGAGAGACTACCACCCTAACAGTAGACACAGCAGAGAGACTACCACCCTAACAGTAGACACAGCAGAGAGACCACCACCCTAGCAGTAGACACAGCAGAGAGACTACCACCCTAGCAGTAGACACAGCAGAGAGACTACCACCCTAACAGTAGACACAGCAGAGAGACTACCACCCTAGCAGTAGACACAGCAGAGAGACTACCACCCTAGCAGTAGACACAGCAGAGAGACTACCACCCTAGCAGAAGACACAGCAGAGAGACTACCACCCTAGCAGTAGACACAGCAGAGAGACTACCACCCTAACAGTAGACACAGCAGAGAGACTACCACCCTAACAGTAGACACAGCAGAGAGACTACCACCCTAACAGTAGACACAATTCATATTCCATATCCTGCTGCACTACACACAGGAGAGGAAGTGTGTTTGATGTTATGCCAATCTCAATTTGTCTCTGGTGACTTTGCAGTCTCGCCCAATATCTTAGAGTCTTGGGAAACACTGTTGGGGTACTGGAGGACTGGAGTTGGGAAACACTGTTGGGGTACTGGAGGACTGGAGTTGGGACCCACTGTTGGGGTACTGGAGGACTGGAGTTGGGAAACACTGTTGGGGTACTGGAGGACTGGAGTTAGGACCCACTGTTGGGGTACTGGAGGACTGGAGTTGGGAAACACTGTTGGGGTACTGGAGGACTGGAGTTGGGAAACACTGTTGGGGTACTGGAGGACTGGAGTTGGGAAACACTGTTGGGGTACTGGAGGACTGGAGTTAGGACCCACTGTTGGGGTACTGGAGGACTGGAGTTGGGAAACACTGTTGGGGTACTGGAGGACTGGAGTTGGGAAACACTGTTGGGGTACTGGAGGACTGGAGTTGGGACCCACTGTTGGGGTACTGGAGGACTGGAGTTGGGAAACACTGTTGGGGTACTGGAGGACTGGAGTTGGGAAACACTGTCGGGGTACTGGAGGAATGGAGTTGGGACCCACTGTTGGGGTACTGGAGGACTGGAGTTGGGAAACACTGTTGGGGTACTGGAGGACTGGAGTTTGGAAACACTGTTGGGGTACTGGAGGACTGGAGTTGGGACCCACTGTTGGGGTACTGGAGGACTGGAGTTGGGACCCACCGTTGGGGTACTGGAGGACTGGAGTTGGGAAACACTGTTGGGGTACTGGAGGACTGGAGTTGGGAAACACTGTTGGGGTACTGGAGGACTGGAGTTGGGACCCACTGTTGGGTTACTGGAGGACTGGAGTTAGGACCCACTGCCTTAAGTTGCATCATTAATGGAACCCTATTCCCTATATAGAACACTACTGTTGACCAGAGCCCTATTCCCTATATAGTGCACTACAGTAGACCAGGGCCCGATTCCCTATGTAGTGCACTACTTTTGACCAGGGCCCTTAGGGTGCACTATAGAGGGAAAAGAGGGCCATTTAGGACAAGTCCTTAGTACATCAGTAAACCCTAGATGGGACCTCCAGGGACGGATCAGTAGACCCTAGATGGGTCCTCCAGGGACGGATCAGTAGACCCTAGATGGGTTCTGCAGGGATGGATCGGTAACCCCTAGATGGGTCCTGCAGGGATGGATCGGTAACCCCTAGATGAGACCTGCAGGGATGGATCGGTAACCCCTAGATGGGTTCTGCAGGGATGGATCGGTAACCCCTAGATGGGTCCTGCCGGGATGGATCGGTAACCCCTAGATGACACCTGCAGGGATGGATCGGTAACCCCTAGATGGGTTCTGCAGGGATGGATCGGTAACCCCTAGATGGGTCCTGCCGGGATGGATCGGTAACCCCTAGATGAGACCTGCAGGGATGGATCGGTAACCCCTAGATGAGACCTGCAGGGATAACAGTAACTTGTTAGCCAGGGTTCGTGAAGATAACCAAGAATTCTACGATGTTCAGACGAGACTGAAATAAGGTGACGATTAATAATTGACTGCTGTTGATGTAAAAGATGACCAGGTCTTTAAGAGTTTATTCGGAAGATAACAGCTCTATAAACATCATTCCGTAGTGCCCCCGACTTTCCAGTTAATTACATTTACATGATTAGTTTAATCAGGTCATATTAATTACAGATAAATGATTTATATAAAATAGCATGTCATATCACTTAATCCGGCATAGCCAAAGACACGACGCACAACAACACACTCGTGCTCAAACATACATTTGCTCACACTCGGAAGCAGACACAGACACATACACACGTCACACACACACCCACCCACCCATATCCCACACTCTCATAAGACATGCCAGGCACAATCACAGTGGGTGAGAGAAAGGCTCTTCTGGAGAAACAGGCTTCCTAGAAAACATCAGAGAGACACAGAGACAGAGGCAGCATCCTAATTTAGCACCCTATTGTCTATGTAGTGCAGAACCTGCTCAAAGGTAGTGCACAATACAGGGAAGGGTTGTTGTCATTTGGGACACAGCCAGAGACAGGCAAGGAGCGGTAGGACTGTAGGTGGAGGGAGGACTATAGGTGGAGGGGGGGAGGACTATAGGTGGAGGGAGGGGGACTATAGGTGGAGGGAGGGGACTATAGGTGGAGGGAGGGAGGACCCTAGGTGGAGGGAGGGAGGACTATAGGTGGAGGGAGGAGGGACTATAGGTGGAGGGAGGGGGACTATAGGTGGAGGGAGGGGACTATAGGTGGAGGGGGGGACTATAGGTGGAGGGAGGGAGGACTATAGGTGGAGGGAGGGGGACTATAGGTGGAGGGAGGAGGGACTATAGGTGGAGGGAGGGGACTATAGGTGGAGGGAGGGAGGACTATAGGTGGAGGGAGGGGACTATAGGTGGAGGGAGGAGGGACTATAGGTGGAGGGAGGGGGACTATAGGTGGAGGGAGGGGGACTATAGGTGGAGGGAGGGGGACTATAGGTGGAGGGAGGGGACTATAGGTGGAGGGAGGGGACTATAGGTGGAGGGAGGGGACTATAGGTGGAGGGAGGAGGGACTATAGGTGGAGGGAGGGAGGACTATAGGTGGAGGGAGGAGGGACTATAGGTGGAGGGAGGGGACTATAGGTGGAGGGAGGGGGACTATAGGTGGAGGGAGGGGACTATAGGTGGAGGGAGGGGACTATAGGTGGAGGGAGGGAGGACTATAGGTGGAGGGAGGGAGGGAGGGGGGACTATAGGTGGAGGGAGGGAGGACTATAGGTGGAGGGAGGACTATAGGTGGAGGGAGGGACTATAGGTGGAGGAAGGGAGGACTATAGGTGGAGGGGGACTATAGGTGGAGGGGGGACTATAGGTGGAGGGGGACTATAGGTGGAGGGAGGACTATAGGTGGAAGGAGGGGGACTATAGGTGGAGGGAGGGAGGGGACTATAGGTGGAGGGGACTATAGGTGGAGGGAGGGAGGACTATAGGTGGAGGGAGGGAGGGAGGGGGACTATAGGTGGAGGGAGGGAGGGAGGGGACTATAGGTGGAGGGAGGGAGGACTATAGGTGGAGGGAGGGGGACTATAGGTGGAGGGAGGGGGGCTATAGATGGAGGGAGGGAGGACTATAGGTGGAGGGAGGGGGAGGACTATAGGTGGAGGGGGAGGACTATAGGTGGAGGGAGGGAGGACTATAGGTGGAGTGGGGGAGGACTATAGGTGGAGGGAGGGAGGACTATAGGTGGAGGGGGAGGACTATAGGTGGAGGGAGGGAGGGAGGACTATAGGTGGAGGGAGGGGGGGAAATTCCATATTTATATTCCAGAAACATTGAATTGCATTTATCTACGTCCTCATAAACATTATTGGTTCAGTTGTGTTTTTTATGGACAACAGTAGATGTTTTCATTGTCTTTAGGAGAGAGAGAGAGAGAGAGAGAGAGAGAGAGAGAGAGAGAGAGAGAGAGAGAGAGAGAGAGAGAGAGTGCCGCAGTGGAGCTGAGGGGAGTACTGAGCTGAGGCTGCTGTACCATTTCCTCTATGTATGGGCTGTGTGGGATTCCCCCGAGAGAGAGAGAGAGAGAGAGAGAGAGAGAGAGAGAGACAGTGAGAGGGAGAGAGAGAGAGAGAGAGAGAGAGAGAGAGAGAGAGAGAGAGGGAGAGCGAGAGACAGTGAGACAGAGAGAGAGAAAGAGAGAGAGAGAGAGAGAGAGAGAGAGAGAGAGAGAGAGAGAGAGAGAGAGAGAGAGAGAGAGAGAGAGAGAGAGAGAGACAGTGAGAGGGAGAGACAGAGAGAGGGAGAGAGAGAGAGAGACAGCGTGAGGGAGAGACACAGACACACAGAGCCGGCGATGCTTGCTGAATCATCCGCAGCCTATTAGCTGCTAGCGCTAGTCACCGCCCTCATGTCACACACACAGCAGCGCGCCACAAAAACAACCACCAAGGAAGGGACGGGGGAGAGTTAGAGACTAAACATTCTCTCAAACTCTGTCTTCATCTTGATGCTCTCCTTCTCTCCCTCTCTACATCTTTCTCCATCTATCTCTCCTTCTCTCCTTCTCTCCATCGTTCTCCCTCCATTTCTCCTTCTCTCCCTCTCTACATCTTTCTCCATCTATCTCTCCTTCTCTCCCTCTCTACATCTTTCTCCCTCTATCTCTCCTTCTCTCCCTCTACATCTTTCTCCCTCCATCTCTCCTTCTCTCCCTCTCTACATCTTTCTCCATCTATCTCTCCATCGTTCTCCCTCCATCTCTCCTTCTCTCCCTCTCTACATCTTTCTCCATCTATCTCTCCTTCTCTCCTTCTCTCCATCGTTCTCCCTCCATCTCTCCTTCTCTCCCTCTCTACATCTTTCTCCATCTATCTCTCCTTCTCTCCTTCTCTCCATCGTTCTCCCTCCATCTCTCCTTCTCTCCCTCTCTACATCTTTCTCCATCTATCTCTCCTTCTCTCCTTCTCTCCATCTTTCTCCCTCCATCTCTCCCTCTCTACAGTCGTGGCCAAAAGTTTTGAGAATGACACAAATATTAATTTCCACAAAGTTTGCTGCTTCAGTGTCTTTAGATGTTTTTGTCAGATGTTACTATGGAATACTGAAGTATAATTACAAGCATTTCATAAGTGTCAAAGGCTTTTATTGACAATTACATGAAGTTGATGCAAAGAGTCAATATTTGTTGACCCTTCTTTTTCAAGACCTCTGCAATCCGCCCTGGCATGCTGTCAATTAACTTCTGGGCCACATCCTGACTGATGGCAGCCCATTCTTGCATAATCAATGCTTGGAGTTTGTCCGAATTTGTGGGTTTTTGTTTGTCCACCCGCCTCTTGAGGATTGACCACAAGCTCTCAATGGGATTAAGGTCTGGGGAGTTTCCTGGCCATGGACCCAAAATATCGATGTTTTGTTCCCCGAGCCACTAAGTTATCACTTTTGCCTTATGGCAAGGTGCTCCATCATGCTGGAAAGGGCATTGTTCGTCACCAAACTGTTCCTGGATGGTTGGGGAAGTTGCTCTCGGAGGATGTGTTGGTACCATTCTTTATTCATGGCTGTGTTCTTAGGCAAAATTGTGAGTGAGCCCACTCCCTTGGCTGAGAAGCAACCCCACACATGAATGGTCTCAGGATGCTTTACTGTTGACATGACACAGGACTGATGGTAGCGCTCACCTTGTCTTCTCCGGACAAGCTTTTTTCCAGATGCCCCAAGCAATCGGAAAGGGGATTCATCAGAGAAAATGACTTTACCCCAGTCCTCAGCAGTCCAATCCCTGTACCTTTTGCAGAATATCAGTCTGTCCCTGATGTTTTTCCTGGAGAGAAGTGGCTTCTTTGCTGCCCTTCTTGACACCAGGCCATCCTCCAAAAGTCTGCGCCTCACTGTGCATGCAGATGCACTCACACCTGCCTGCTGCCATTCCTGAGCAAGCTCTGTACTGGTGGTGCCCCGATCCCTCAGCTGAATCAACTTTAGGAGACGGTCCTGGCGCTTGCTGGACTTTCTTGGGCGCCCTGAAGCCTTCTTCACAACAATTGAACCGCTCTCCTTGAAGTTCTTGATGACCCGATAAATGGTTGATTTATGTGCAATCTTACTGGCAGCAATATACTTGCCTGTGAAGCCCTTTTTGTGCAAAGCAATGATGACAGCACGTGTTTCCTTGCAGGTAACCATGATTGACAGAGGAAGAACAATTATTCCAAGCACCACCCTCCTTTTGAAGCTTCCAGTCTGTTATTCAAACTCAATCAGCATGACAGAGTGATCTCCAGCCTTGTCCTCGTCAACACTCACACCCGTGTTAACGAGAGAATCACTGACATGATGTCAGCTGGTCCTTTTGTGGCAGGGCTGAAATGCAGTGGAAATGTTTTTTGGGGATTCAGTTCATTTGCATGGCAAAGAGGGACTTTGCAATTAATTGCAATTCATCTGATCACTCTTCATGACATTCTGGAGTATATGCAAATTGCCATCATACAAACTTTGTGAAAATGTATATTAGTGTAACATGTTTAGAACCATAGAACTGAAAAGGTTTTTTTTACCGTCACTATTGTGACTGATGGGATTAAATAGGTTAACATTACTACCTGTGTTTCACCTGTAGAGACAGCCAGTAGAACAACCAATCAGATCATTAACATTACTACCTGTGTGTTTCACCTGTAGAGACAGCCAGTAGAACAACCAATCAGATCATTAACATGACTACCTGTGTTTCACCTGTAGAGACAGCCAGTAGAACAACCAATCAGATCATTAACATTACTACCTGTGTGTTTCACCTGTAGAGACAGCCAGTAGAACAACCAATCAGATCATTAACATGACTACCTGTGTTTCACCTGTAGAGACAGCCAGTAGAACAACCAATCAGATCATTAACATTACTACCTGTGTGTTTCACCTGTAGAGACAGCCAGTAGAACAACCAATCAGATCATTAACATGACTACCTGTGTGTTTCACCTGTAGAGACAGCCAGTAGAACAACCAATCAGATCATTAACATGACTACCTGTGTGTTTCACCTGTAGAGACAGCCAGTAGAACAACCAATCAGATCATTAACATGACTACCTGTGTGTTTCACCTGTAGAGACAGCCAGTAGAACAACCAATCAGATCATTAACATTACTACCTGTGTGTTTCACCTGTAGAGACAGCCAGTAGAACAACCAATCAGATCATTAACATTACTACCTGTGTTTCACCTGTAGAGACAGCCAGTAGAACAACCAATCAGATCATTAACATTACTACCTGTGTGTTTCACCTGTAGAGACAGCCAGTAGAACAACCAATCAGATCATTAACATGACTACCTGTGTGTTTCACCTGTAGAGACAGCCAGTAGAACAACCAATCAGATCATTAACATTACTACCTGTGTTTCACCTGTAGAGACAGCCAGTAGAACAACCAATCAGATCATTAACATTACTACCTGTGTTTCACCTGTAGAGACAGCCAGTAGAACAACCAATCAGATCATTAACATTACTACCTGTGTTTCACCTGTAGAGACAGCCAGTAGAACAACCAATCAGATCATTAACATGACTACCTGTGTTTCACCTGTAGAGACAGCCAGTAGAACAACCAATCAGATCATTAACATTACTACCTGTGTTTCACCTGTAGAGACAGCCAGTAGAACAACCAATCAGATCATTAACATTACTACCTGTGTGTTTCACCTGTAGAGACAGCCAGTAGAACAACCAATCAGATCATTAACATTACTACCTGTGTGTTTCACCTGTAGAGACAGCCAGTAGAACAACCAATCAGATCATTAACATGACTACCTGTGTGTTTCACCTGTAGAGACAGCCAGTAGAACAACCAATCAGATCATTAACATTACTACCTGTGTGTTTCACCTGTAGAGACAGCCAGTAGAACAACCAATCAGATCATTAACATTACTACCTGTGTGTTTCACCTGTAGAGACAGCCAGTAGAACAACCAATCAGATCAAACAGTTGCCCTGCTGATAGGTCAACAGAGAGGAACAACACACACAGAGACACACAAACACAGGGAGCAATGTAATGAGAGTGACCGAGAGGCATGTGAGAGACTTGGAAGCATTCAATCATCTGTCAATCAATGGCAGCATGCCAGGGCCATGAGAAGCCATCATTGAGGCACCTCTCCCCTCTCCCCTCTGTTCTCTCCCCCTGGTGACTAACACCTGTCCCCTCTGTTCTCTCCCCCTGGTGACTAACACCTGTCCCCTCTGTTCTCTCCCCCTGGTGACTAACACCTGTCCCCTCTGTTCTCTCCCCCTGGTGACTAACACCTGTCCCCTCTGTTCTCTCCCCCTGGTGACTAACACCTGTCCCCTCTGTTCTCTTCTCCTGGTGACTAACACCTGTTACGGATCCAATCCCGCGAGCGGGATCGATTTTGACAACATCCGGTGAAATTGCAGAGCGCCAAATTCAAATTACAAAAATACTAATTTCAAACATTCATGAAAATACAAATGCTGCACACCCTTCAAAAGCTTAGATTCTTGTTAATCTAACAGCGTTGTCAGATTTCAAAAAGGCTTTACGGCGAAAGCAGAACATTTGATTGTCTGAGGACAGCACCCCCACTCAAAAACTCAATTAGCATAATAACATAACCAGCAGAGGTGTCACAAAACTCAAAAATAGCATTAAAATAAATTGCTTACCTTTGATGATCTTCCTCTGATGGCATATCAAAGCATCCAGGTTACACAATAAAAGGTCCTTTTGTTCGATAAAGTTCCTCTTTATATGCATATAGCTCCGTTTGGTTGGGGGCGTTTTGTTCAGCAATCCACCTGCAAAAAGGCGTTCATCCATGCAGACAAACAATATCCCAAAAGTACCGGTAAAGTTCGTTGAAACAAGTCAAACAGCATTTCTAATCAATACTCAGATACCCTAAAATGAATATACACTATAATATTTCAGACGGAATATAACCTGCTGAATAGAAGAGATAAAGAGCTGAGCGCGCATTCCCTGTTACGCGCAAAATCCAAAACAGGACACTTGACGTGAACTCAGAAACAAGTGGTCTTACTCCCTTGATTTTCATGATTGAAGCTTCAAACCTTTTTCTAAAGACTGTTGACATCTAGTGGAAGCCATAGGAAGTGCAATCTGAGGGTTAAACTATGAGGCTTTGAATAGCTGGCCTATTGAAAACAGTGTGACATGACATGATTCAGACATCCCAGATGGATTTTGCTCGGGTTTTTGCCTGCCATATCAGTACTTTTGTACTCACAGACAATATTTTAACAGTTTTAGTAACTTCAGAGTGTTTTCTATCCATAGCTCCTAATTATATGCATATCCTAGCTTCTGGGCCTGAGTAACAGCCAGTTTACTTTGGGCACGTTTTTCATCCGAACTTCAAAATACTGCCCCCTAGCCCTAAGAAGTTTTAACAGCTCTCCCCTCATCAACCACATACAATACAGACCTTCTACTGTCAACCCACCTCTAAAATACAGACCTTCTACTGTAAACCCACCTCTACAATACAGACCTTCTAATGTCAACCCACCTCTACAATACAGACCTTCAACTGTCAACCCACCTCTACAATACAGACCTTCTATTGTCAACCCACCCGTACAATACAGACCTTCCATTGTCAACCCACCACTACAATACAGACATTCTATTGTCAACCCAACCCTACAATACAGACCTTCTATTGTAACACCCAGACCCAGTCCAGCTCTATAGACCCAGTAACATCCAGACCCAGTCTAGTACTATAAACCCAGTAATATCCAGACCCAGTCCAGTACTATAAACCCAGTAACATCCAGACCCAGTCCAGTACTATAAACCCAGTAACATCCAGACCCAGTCCAGTACTATAAACCCAGTAATATCCAGACCCAGTCCAGTACTATAAACCCAGTAACATCCAGACCCAGTCCAGTACTATAAACCCAGTAACATCCAGACCCAGTCCAGTACTATAAACCCAGTAACATCCAGACCCAGTCCAGTACTATAAACCCAGTAACATCCAGACCCAGTACTATAAACCCAATAAGATCCAGACCCAGTACTATAAACCCAGTAACATCCAGACCCAGTCCAGTACTATAAACCCAGTAACATCCAGACCCAGTCCAGTACTATAAACCCAGTAACATCCAGACCCAGTCCAGTACTATAAACCCAGTAACATCCAGACCCAGTACTATAAACCCAATAAGATCCAGACCCAGTACTATAAACGCAGTAACATCCAGACCCAGTCCAGTACTATAAACCCAGTAACATCCAAACCCAGTACTATAAACCCAGTAACGTCCAGACCCAGTCCAGTACTATAAACCCAGTAACATCCAGTCCAGTGCTAAGCCTCCATCTCTGGGATGACCATCTATTATGTAGGTTCCATCTGCTTTGCTGGGCAACAAACACGGACAGCCAGTCATGTGAGGGAAGGACGGAGGCCCTTCTCATAGCAGGACAACATGAGACTACAATCTCAGACTGGCATTTCAGAAGGATGCTATGATGTCAATTAGGTCAATCAGATCTGCATTGATTAATGAATTAAAATGATAATAAACTATTATTGATAAATGATGCATCTCCTGCGGCAGGGGTTTAGGAGAATGGATTACCCAGAATTCCTCTTCCATGACTACAGCCTAACAGTACTGTTTCCATCAGTAGGGCTTCCTCTCCCGTGACTACAGCCTAACAGTACTGTTTCCATCAGTAGGGCTTCCTCTTCCGTGACTACAGCCTATCAGTACTGTTTCCATCAGTAGGGCTTCCTCTTCCATGACTACAGCCTAACAGTACTGTTTCCATCAGTAGGGCTTCCTCTTCCATGACTACAGCCTAACAGTACTGTTTCCATCAGTAGGGCTTCCTCTTCCATGACTACAGCCTAACAGTACTGTTTCCATCAGTAGGGCTTCCTCTTCCATGACTACAGCCTATCAGTACTGTTTCCATCAGTAGGGCTTCCTCTCCCGTGACTACAGCCTAACAGTACTGTTTCCATCAGTAGGGCTTCCTCTTCCATGACTACAGCCTATCAGTACTGTTTCCATCAGTAGGGCTTCCTCTTCCATGACTACAGCCTAACAGTACTGTTTCCATCAGTAGGGCTTCCTCTTCCATGACTACAGCCTAACAGTACTGTTTCCATCAGTAGGGCTTCCTCTTCCATGACTACAGCCTATCAGTACTGTTTCCATCAGTAGGGCTTCCTCTCCCATGACTACAGCCTAACAGTACTGTTTCCATCAGTAGGGCTTCCTCTTCCATGACTACAGCCTAACTGTACTGTTTCCATCAGTAGGGCTTCCTCTTCCATGACTACAGCCTAACAGTACTGTTTCCATCAGTAGGGCTTCCTCTTCCATGACTACAGCCTAACAGTACTGTTTCCATCAGTAGGGCTTCCTCTTCCATGACTACAGCCTAACAGTACTGTTTCCATCAGTAGGGCTTCCTCTTCCACGAGAAGCCTCTCCCCAAATCTCCTAATTTCCTCCTAATCTGTGTGTAATCCCTTTAAGTAGACACATAGCATGACAATGGAGTCTGGCCTCCCGTGCCCTACTGTCTACACTGTCTTCTAATCCTGCTCAGAATGGAACGGGATAACGTTTGGCACTATCGGTCTGCTACAGAATGGACCCAGCCACTTACTATGCTAACATGCTAATGCTATGTTCCCATACTTAAAGAATGAATGTACCCAGCCACTTACTATGCTAATGCTATGTTCCCATACTTAAAGAATGAATGTACCCAGCCACTTACTATGCTAACATGCTAATGCTATGTTCCCATACTTAAAGAATGAATGTACCCAGCCACTTACTATGCTAACATGCTAATGCTATGTTCCCATACTTAAAGAATGAATGTACCCAGCCACTTACTATGCTAACATGCTAATGCTATGTTCCCATACTTAAAGAATGAATGTACCCAGCCACTTACTATGCTAACATGCTAATGCTATGTTCCCATACTTAAAGAAAGAATGTACCCAGCCACTTACTATGCTAACATGCTAATGCTATGTTCCCATACTTAAAGAAAGTACAATCCCTTCAGAACGTATTCATACCACGTTAATTATTCAATTTATTTTATTGTTGTTCCAGCTTGAATTCAAAAATAGATAAAGTGACAAATTGAAAACATGTTTTTAGAAATGTTTGCAAATGGATTGAAAATTAAATACATTCACATCTCATTGACATAAGTCACACCCCTTTTTCCCTTTGATCCTCCGTGAGACGTCACTGCAACTTGATTGGACAAGATTTAGAAAGAAACACAGCTGTCTATAATAAAAAGTCAGACGGTTGACAGTGCATGTCAGAGCAGAGACTATACCATAAAGTCCAAGGGAACTGTCTGTAAATCTCTGAGAAAGTATTGTGATGAGGCATATGTAGTACCCTGGGAGAAGGTATAAAACAAGTCCTAGAGTGTTGAAAGTTTCCAAGAGCACAGGGATCTCCATCACTTGTAAATAAAATAATATGGGAACTACCCCGACTCTGCCTAGAGCTGGCCGTCGACCAAACTGAGCTACCGGACAAGAAAGATCTTGGTCAAAGAGGTGGCCAGAAACCCAATGACCACTCTGACAGAACTACAGAGTTCCTTGCCACACACACTGGCTCTACACTACCACACACACTGGCTCTACACTACCACACACACTGGCTCTACACTACCACACACACTGGCTCTACACAACCACACACACTGGCTCTACACTACCACACACACTGGCTCTACACTACCACACACACTGGCTCTACACTACCACACACACTGGCTCTACACCACCACACACACTGGCTCTACACTACCACACACACTGGCTCTACACTACCACACACACTGGCTCTACACTACCACACACACACTGGCTCTACACTACCACACACACACTGGCTCTACACTACCACACACACTGGCTCTACACTACCACACACACACTGGCTCTACACTACCACACACACTGGCTCTACACTACCACACACACTGGCTCTACACTACCACACACACACTGGCTCTACACTACCACACACACTGGCTCTACACTACCACACACACTGGCTCTACACTACCACACACACTGGCCTCTACACTACCACACACACACTGGCTCTACACTACCCCACACACTGGCTCTACACTACCACACACACTGGCTCTACACTACCACACACACACTGGCTCTACACTACCACACACACACTGGCCTCTACACTACCACACACACTGGCTCTACACTACCACACACACTGGCTCTACACTACCCCACACACTGGCTCTACACTACCACACACACTGGCTCTACACTACCACACACACTGGCTCTACACTACCACACACTGGCTCTACACTACCACACACTGGCTCTACACTACCCCACACACTGGCTCTACACTACCACACACACTGGCTCTACACTACCACACACACTGGCTCTACACTACCACACACACTGGCTCTACACTACCACACACACTGGCTCTACACTACCACACACACTGGCTCTACACTACCCCACACACTGGCTCTACACTACCACACACACTGGCTCTACACTACCACACACACACTGGCTCTACACTACCCCACACACTGGCTCTACACTACCACACACACACTGGCTCTACACTACCACACACACTGGCTCTACACTACCACACACACACTGGCTCTACACTACCCCACACACTGGCTCTACACTACCACACACACTGGCTCTACACTACCACACACACACTGGCTCTACACTACCACACACACTGGCTCTACACTACCACACACACACACTGGCTCTACACTCACCACACACACTGGCCTCTACACTACCCACACACACTGGCTCTACACTACCACACACACTGGCTCTACACTACCACACACACACTGGCTCTACACTACCACACACACTGGCTCTACACTACCACACACACTGGCTCTACACTACCACACACACTGGCTCTACACTACCACACACACTGGCTCTACACACTACCACACACACTGGCTCTACACTACCACACACACTGGCTCTACACTACCACACACACTGGCTCTACACTACCACACACACTGGCTCTACACTACCACACACACTGGCTCTACACTACCACACACACTGGCTCTACACCACCACACACTGGCTCTACACTACCACACACACTGGCTCTACACTACCACACACACTGTCCTCTACACTACCACACACACTGGCTCTACACTACCACACACACTGGCCTCTACACTCACCACACACACTGGCTCTACACTACCACACACACTGGCTCTACACTACCACACACACTGGCTCTACACTACCACACACACTGGCTCTACACTACCACACACACTGGCTCTACACTACCCCACACACTGGCTCTACACTACCACACACACTGGCTCTACACTACCACACACACTGGCTCTACACTACCACACACACTGGCTCTACACTACCACACACACTGGCTCTACACTACCACACACACTGGCTCTACACCACCACACACACTGGCTCTACACCACCACACACACTGGCTCTCTACACTACCACACACACTGGCTCTACACTACCACACACACTGGCTCTACACTACCACACACACTGGCTCTACACTACCACACACACTGGCTCTACACTCACCACACACACTGGCTCTACACTACCCACACACACTGGCTCTACACTACCACACACACTGGCTCTACACTACCACACACACTGGCTCTACACTACCACACACACTGGCTCTACACTACCACACACACACTGCCTCTACACTACCACACACACACTAGCTCTACACTACCACACACACTGGCTCTACACTACCACACACACACTGGCTCTACACCACCACACACACTGGCTCTACACTACCACACACACTGGCTCTACACTACCACACACACTGGCTCTACACTACCACACACACACACTGGCTCTACACTACCACACACACTGGCCTCTACACTACCACACACACTGGCTCTACACTCACCACACACACTGGCTCTACACTACCACACACACTGGCTCTACACCACCACACACACTGGCTCTACACTACCACACACACTGGCTCTACACTACCACACACACACTGGCTCTACACTACCACACACACTGGCTCTACACTACCACACACACTGGCTCTACACTACCACACACACTAGCTCTACACTACCACACACACTGGCTCTACACTACCACACACACTAGCTCTACACTACCACACACACTGGCTCTACACTACCACACACACTGGCTCTACACTACCACACACACTGGCTCTACACAACCACACACACTGGCTCTACACTACCACACACACACTAGCTCTACACTACCACACATACTGGCTCTACACTACCACACACACACTGGCTCTACACCACCACACACACTGGCTCTACACTACCACACACTGGCTCTACACTACCACACATACTGGCTCTACACTACCACACACACACTGGCTCTACACTACCACACACACTGGCTCTACACTACCACACACACTGGCTCTACACAACCACACACACTGGCTCTACACTACCACACACACTGGCTCTACACTACCACACACACACTAGCTCTACACTACCACACATACTGGCTCTACACTACCACACACACACTGGCTCTACACCACCACACACACTGGCTCTACACTACCACACACTGGCTCTACACTACCACACATACTGGCTCTACACTACCACACACTCAGCCAGGGAGAGGACCGACTGCCAATGATGAAGAGCAGAGGTCTATAAAATGCTTTATCAGCGTTTCGTCTGGAATGACCTCCAACATCACAAAATACTACTTCTTGTTACCCTAGTGCTGAGCACTGCTTCCTGTCCCTTACTCTAGTGCTGAGCACTGCTTCCTGTCCCTTACTCTAGTGCTGAGCACTGCTGACGCTGCACCAAACTACACTCCCGCTGTCTGCTGCTCCCTGTCCCCTTGCTCCCTGTCCCTTGCTCCCTGTCCCCTTGCTCCATGTCCCCTTGCTCCCTGTCCCCTTGCTCCCTGTCCCCTTGCTCCCTGTCCCCTTGCTCCCTGTCCCCTTGCTCCATGTCCCTTGCTCCCTGTCCCCTTGCTCCCTGTCCCCTTGCTCCCTGTCCCCTTGCTCCCTGTCCCCTTGCTCCCTGTCCCCTTGCTCCCTGTCCCTTGCTCCCTGCTTCCTCTACAGACAGATTCAGACAGAGAGAGACAGTCACACTGCAGACACACAGAGACACAAGGAGACAGAGAGAGACAGTCACACTGCAGACACACAGAGACACAAGGAGACAGAGAGAGACAGTCACACTGCAGACACACAGAGACAGAGAGAGACAGTCACACTACAGACACACAGAGACACAAGGAGACAGAGAGAGACAGTCACACTGCAGACACACAGAGACACAAGGAGACAGAGAGAGACAGTCACACTGCAGACACACAGAGACACAAGGATAGAGTGTCAGACAGTTAAAGAAGACAGGACAGAGCATGTCACTGCAGTGACCCCCTGTATTCCTCACCCTCTGACTGGCTACTGCCCAGCCTTCACATAAACAGCTGATCATCTCTGACTGGCTGTCTGAATGATGTGTCATCTCATCCTCTGAGTCCCACCGGATCGTGACCCCTACCCTACTCTTGTCATGACACCTCTACAGGTAGACCAAGGCCAGGAAATACAATACAGCGGGGGTGTGTGTGTGTGTGTGTGTGTGTGTGTGTGTGTGTGTGTGTGTGTGTGTGTGTGTGTGTGTGTGTGTGTGTGTGTGCGTGCGTGCGTGTGTGTGTTTGGTGAGGATAGAGGAGAAGAGAGGTAGATTGTGTGTGGGTTTGGGCACCACAATTAATCAAATTCACATCAAAATTATAATATTGACATATCGCAAGCAATATTAAGAAAAGCCATTTGGCCCTGTGTAACCATATGACGCAGCCCTAGTGTGGGGAAACCCTCCCAGTCACACAGAGAAGGAACTAGAGAATCACGTAGAACCATGGTTGATGAGATCCAGTCCAACACAGGGAGAGAGGGGAGGTGGGGAGAGAGGGGAGGGAGGAGAGGGGAGGAGGGAGGAGGGAGAGGGAGGAGGGAGAGAGGAGGAGGGGAGAGAGAGGGGAGGGGGAGAGGGGAGGAGGGAGAGAGGGGAGGGGGGAGAGAGGAGAGGGAGGGAGGAGGGAGAGGGGAGAGAGGAGAGGAGGAGAGGGGAGGAGGGAGAGAGGGAGGGAGAGAGGGGGGAGGGAGAGAGGGAGAGGAGGGAGAGAGGGGAGGAGAGAGAGAGAGAGGAGGGAGAGGGGGGAGAGAGGGGGAGGAGGGGAGAGAGGGAGGGGGAGAGGGGAGAGGGGGAGAGAGGGGAGGAGGGAGAGGGGAGGAGGGAGAGGGGGAGGAGAGAGGAGGGAGGGGGAGAGAGGGAGAGGGGAGGAGGGAGAGAGGGGAGGGGGGAGAGAGAGGAGAGGGGAGAGGTGGGGAGACAGGGTGGGAAGGGGAGAGGTGGGGAGGGGGTGGGGGGAGGGGGGAGGGGTGAGAGGTGTGAATCCTATTACCAGCCATGCTGAATTTGAACAACTGTTAGTTGTTAATCACCTGCACCGCTAGCCACAGAAGGCAGCAAGAGGGACGGGGAGCATGTTACTGTGTTTATAACTAATACTAACAGAACTATAATAACCTTGGTGGTTAACAGAGAGTTCATCTCATGTTACTGTGTTTACAACTAATACTAACAGAACTATAATAACCTTGGGGTTAACAGAGAGTTCATCTCATGTTACTGTGTTTATAACTAATACTAACAGAACTATAATAACCTTGGGGTTAACAGAGAGTTCATCTCATGTTACTGTGTTTATAACTAATACTAACAGAACTATAATAACCTTGGGGTTAACAGAGAGTTCATCTCATGTTACTGTGTTTACAACTAATACTAACAGAACTATAATAACCTTGGTGGTTAACAGAGAGTTCATCTCATGTTACTGTGTTTACAACTAATACTAACAGAACTATAATAACCTTGGTGGTTAACAGAGAGTTCATCTCATGTTACTGTGTTTACAACTAATACTAACAGAACTATAATAACCTTGGGGTTAACAGAGAGTTCATCTCATGTTACTGTGTTTACAACTAATACTAACAGAACTATAATAACCTTGGTGGTTAACAGAGAGTTCATCTCATGTTACTGTGTTTACAACTAATACTAACAGAACTATAATAACCTTGGGGTTAACAGAGAGTTCATCTCATGTTACTGTGTTTACAACTAATACTAACAGAACTATAATAACCTTGGGGTTAACAGAGAGTTCATCTCATGTTACTGTGTTTATAACTAATACTAACAGAACTATAATAACCTTGGGGTTAACAGAGAGTTCATCTCATGTTACTGTGTTTATAACTAATACTAACAGAACTATAATAACCTTGGTGGTTAACAGAGAGTTCATCTCATGTTACTGTGTTTATAACTAATACTAACAGAACTATAATAACCTTGGTGGTTAACAGAGAGTTCATCTCATGTTACTGTGTTTATAACTAATACTAACAGAACTATAATAACCTTGGGGTTAACAGAGAGTTCATCTCATGTTACTGTGTTTATAACTAATACTAACAGAACTATAATAACCTTGGGGTTAACAGAGAGTTCATCTCATGTTACTGTGTTTATAACTAATACTAACAGAACTATAATAACCTTGGGGTTAACAGAGAGTTCATCTCATGTTACTGTGTTTATAACTAATACTAACAGAACTATAATAACCTTGGGGTTAACAGAGAGTTCATCTCATGTTACTGTGTTTATAACTAATACTAACAGAACTATAATAACCTTGGGGGTTAACAGAGAGTTCATCTCATGTTACTGTGTTTATAACTAATACTAACAGAACTATAATAACCTTGGGGTTAACAGAGAGTTCATCTCATGTTACTGTGTTTATAACTAATACTAACAGAACTATAATAACCTTGGGGTTAACAGAGAGTTCATCTCATGTTACTGTGTTTACAACTAATACTAACAGAACTATAATAACCTTGGGGTTAACAGAGAGTTCATCTCATGTTACTGTGTTTATAACTAATACTAACAGAACTATAATAACCTTGGGGTTAACAGAGAGTTCATCTCATGTTACTGTGTTTATAACTAATACTAACAGAACTATAATAACCTTGGGTTAACAGAGAGTTCATCTCATGTTACTGTGTTTACAACTAATACTAACAGAACTATAATAACCTTGGGGTTAACAGAGAGTTCATCTCATGTTACTGTGTTTATAACTAATACTAACAGAACTATAATAACCTTGGTGGTTAACAGAGAGTTCATCTCATGTTACTGTGTTTATAACTAATACTAACAGAACTATAATAACCTTGGGGTTAACAGAGAGTTCATCTCATGTTACTGTGTTTATAACTAATACTAACAGAACTATAATAACCTTGGTGGTTAACAGAGAGTTCATCTCATGTTACTGTGTTTATAACTAATACTAACAGAACTATAATAACCTTGGGGTTAACAGAGAGTTCATCTCATGTTACTGTGTTTACAACTAATACTAACAGAACTATAATAACCTTGGGGTTAACAGAGAGTTCATCTCATGTTACTGTGTTTATAACTAATACTAACAGAACTATAATAACCTTGGTGGTTAACAGAGAGTTCATCTCATGTTACTGTGTTTATAACTAATACTAACAGAACTATAATAACCTTGGGGTTAACAGAGAGTTCATCTCATGTTACTGTGTTTATAACTAATACTAACAGAACTATAATAACCTTGGGGTTAACAGAGAGTTCATCTCATGTTACTGTGTTTATAACTAATACTAACAGAACTATAATAACCTTGGGTTAACAGAGAGTTCATCTCATGTTACTGTGTTTATAACTAATACTAACAGAACTATAATAACCTTGGGGTTAACAGAGAGTTCATCTCATGTTACTGTGTTTATAACTAATACTAACAGAACTATAATAACCTTGGGGTTAACAGAGAGTTCATCTCATGTTACTGTGTTTATAACTAATACTAACAGAACTATAATAACCTTGGGGTTAACAGAGAGTTCATCTCATGTTACTGTGTTTATAACTAATACTAACAGAACTATAATAACCTTGGGGTTAACAGAGAGTTCATCTCATGTTACTGTGTTTATAACTAATACTAACAGAACTATAATAACCTTGGGGTTAACAGAGAGTTCATCTCATGTTACTGTGTTTATAACTAATACTAACAGAACTATAATAACCTTGGGGTTAACAGAGAGTTCATCTCATGTTACTGTGTTTATAACTAATACTAACAGAACTATAATAACCTTGGGGTTAACAGAGAGTTCATCTCATGTTACTGTGTTTATAACTAATACTAACAGAACTATAATAACCTTGGGGTTAACAGAGAGTTCATCTCATGTTACTGTGTTTATAACTAATACTAACAGAACTATAATAACCTTGGGGTTAACAGAGAGTTCATCTCATGTTACTGTGTTTATAACTAATACTAACAGAACTATAATAACCTTGGGGTTAACAGAGAGTTCATCTCATGTTACTGTGTTTATAACTAATACTAACAGAACTATAATAACCTTGGGGTTAACAGAGAGTTCATCTCATGTTACTGTGTTTATAACTAATACTAACAGAACTATAATAACCTTGGGGTTAACAGAGAGTTCATCTCATGTTACTGTGTTTATAACTAATACTAACAGAACTATAATAACCTTGGGGTTAACAGAGAGTTCATCTCATGTTACTGTGTTTACAACTAATACTAACAGAACTATAATAACCTTGGGGTTAACAGAGAGTTCATCTCATGTTACTGTGTTTATAACTAATACTAACAGAACTATAATAACCTTGGGGTTAACAGAGAGTTCATCTCATGTTACTGTGTTTATAACTAATACTAACAGAACTATAATAACCTTGGGGTTAACAGAGAGTTCATCTCATGTTACTGTGTTTATAACTAATACTAACAGAACTATAATAACCTTGGTGGTTAACAGAGAGTTCATCTCATGTTACTGTGTTTATAACTAATACTAACAGAACTATAATAACCTTGGGGTTAACAGAGAGTTCATCTCATGTTACTGTGTTTATAACTAATACTAACAGAACTATAATAACCTTGGGGTTAACAGAGAGTTCATCTCATGTTACTGTGTTTATAACTAATACTAACAGAACTATAATAACCTTGGGGTTAACAGAGAGTTCATCTCATGTTACTGTGTTTACAACTAATACTAACAGAACTATAATAACCTTGGTGGTTAACAGAGAGTTCATCTCATGTTACTGTGTTTATAACTAATACTAACAGAACTATAATAACCTTGGGGTTAACAGAGAGTTCATCTCATGTTACTGTGTTTATAACTAATACTAACAGAACTATAATAACCTTGGGTTAACAGAGAGTTCATCTCATGTTACTGTGTTTATAACTAATACTAACAGAACTATAATAACCTTGGGGTTAACAGAGAGTTCATCTCATGTTACTGTGTTTATAACTAATACTAACAGAACTATAATAACCTTGGGGTTAACAGAGAGTTCATCTCATGTTACTGTGTTTATAACTAATACTAACAGAACTATAATAACCTTGGGGTTAACAGAGAGTTCATCTCATGTTACTGTGTTTATAACTAATACTAACAGAACTATAATAACCTTGGGGTTAACAGAGAGTTCATCTCATGTTACTGTGTTTATAACTAATACTAACAGAACTATAATAACCTTGGGGTTAACAGAGAGTTCATCTCATGTTACTGTGTTTATAACTAATACTAACAGAACTATAATAACCTTGGGGTTAACAGAGAGTTCATCTCATGTTACTGTGTTTACAACTAACTAATACTAACAGAACTATAATTAACAGAGTTCATCTCATGTTACTGTGTTTACAACTAATACTAACAGAACTATAATAACCTTGGGGTTAACAGAGAGTTCATCTCATGTTACTGTGTTTATAACTAATACTAACAGAACTATAATAACCTTGGGGTTAACAGAGAGTTCATCTCATGTTACTGTGTTTATAACTAATACTAACAGAACTATAATAACCTTGGGGTTAACAGAGAGTTCATCTCATGTTACTGTGTTTATAACTAATACTAACAGAACTATAATAACCTTGGGGTTAACAGAGAGTTCATCTCATGTTACTGTGTTTATAACTAATACTAACAGAACTATAATAACCTTGGGGTTAACAGAGAGTTCATCTCATGTTACTGTGTTTATAACTAATACTAACAGAACTATAATAACCTTGGGGTTAACAGAGAGTTCATCTCATGTTACTGTGTTTATAACTAATACTAACAGAACTATAATAACCTTGGGGTTAACAGAGAGTTCATCTCATGTTACTGTGTTTATAACTAATACTAACAGAACTATAATAACCTTGGGGTTAACAGAGAGTTCATCTCATGTTACTGTGTTTATAACTAATACTAACAGAACTATAATAACCTTTGGGGTTAACAGAGAGTTCATCTCATGTTACTGTGTTTATAACTAATACTAACAGAACTATAATAACCTTGGGGTTAACAGAGAGTTCATCTCATGTTACTGTGTTTACAACTAATACTAACAGAACTATAATAACCTTGGGGTTAACAGAGAGTTCATCTCATGTTACTGTGTTTACAACTAATACTAACAGAACTATAATAACCTTGGGGTTAACAGAGAGTTCATCTCATGTTACTGTGTTTACAACTAATACTAACAGAACTATAATAACCTTGGGGTTAACAGAGAGTTCATCTCATGTTACTGTGTTTATAACTAATACTAACAGAACTATAATAACCTTGGTGGTTAACAGAGAGTTCATCTCATGTTACTGTGTTTATAACTAATACTAACAGAACTATAATAACCTTGGGGTTAACAGAGAGTTCATCTCATGTTACTGTGTTTATAACTAATACTAACAGAACTATAATAACCTTGGTGGTTAACAGAGAGTTCCTCTCATGTTACTGTGTTTATAACTAATACTAACAGAACTATAATAACCTTGGGGTTAACAGAGAGTTCATCTCATGTTACTGTGTTTATAACTAATACTAACAGAACTATAATAACCTTGGGGTTAACAGAGAGTTCATCTCATGTTACTGTGTTTATAACTAATACTAACAGAACTATAATAACCTTGGTGGTTAACAGAGAGTTCATCTCATGTTACTGTGTTTATAACTAATACTAACAGAACTATAATAACCTTGGGGTTAACAGAGAGTTCATCTCATGTTACTGTGTTTACAACTAATACTAACAGAACTATAATAACCTTGGGGTTAACAGAGAGTTCATCTCATGTTACTGTGTTTACAACTAATACTAACAGAACTATAATAACCTTGGGGTTAACAGAGAGTTCATCTCATGTTACTGTGTTTACAACTAATACTAACAGAACTATAATAACCTTGGGGTTAACAGAGAGTTCATCTCATGTTACTGTGTTTATAACTAATACTAACAGAACTATAATAACCTTGGTGGTTAACAGAGAGTTCATCTCATGTTACTGTGTTTATAACTAATACTAACAGAACTATAATAACCTTGGGGTTAACAGAGAGTTCATCTCATGTTACTGTGTTTATAACTAATACTAACAGAACTATAATAACCTTGGTGGTTAACAGAGAGTTCCTCTCAATATTTGACAGAAGAAATTCACTGCAGAACGGAGTTGCTACCCTCCTTGGTTGCTAGAGAGCGGAGAAGCCTAGCAACAGCTAGGTAACCGAAGGCAGCGTCAGTGTCGGCGTCACTACAGTACGATGCAGAGGGAATCACTCAGCACCATCAGCAGTCCACAGCTGACTGTTATACAACACGCGTTATACAACACACACACACACACACACACACACACACACACACACACACACACACACACACACACAATACACAGATTCCCTCTGTTATGACTGAAACACATCTCAGCAGACCATGTGCCTGAACAGCTACCGATTACAACCACACAGTAACAGTGTGTGGTGTCCAGTAAACCCCACAGTAACAGTGTGGTGTCCAGTAAACCCCACAGTAACAGTGTGTGGTGTCCAGTAAACCCCACAGTAACAGTGTGGTGTCCAGTAAACCCCACAGTAACAGTGTGGTGTCCAGTAAACCCCACAGTAACAGTGTGTGGTGTCCAGTAAACCCCACAGTAACAGTGTGTGGTGTCCAGTAAACCCCACAGTAACAGTGTGTGGTGTCCAGTAAACCCCACAGTAACAGTGTGTGGTGTCCAGTAAACCCCACAGTAACAGTGTGGTGTCCAGTAAACCCCACAGTAACAGTGTGGTGTCCAGTAAACCCCACAGTAACAGTGTGGTGTCCAGTAAACCCCACAGTAACAGTGTGGTGTCCAGTAAACCCCACAGTAACAGTGTGTGGTGTCCAGTAAACCCCACAGTAACAGTGTGTGGTGTCCAGTAAACCCCACAGTAACAGTGTGTGGTGTCCAGTAAACCCCACAGTAACAGTGTGTGGTGTCCAGTAAACCCCACAGTAACAGTGTGTGGTGTCCAGTAAACCCCACAGTAACAGTGTGTGGTGTCCAGTAAACCCCACAGTAACAGTGTGGTGTCCAGTAAACCCCACAGTAACAGTGTGGTGTCCAGTAAACCCCACAGTAACAGTGTGTGGTGTCCAGTAAACCCCACAGTAACAGTGTGTGGTGTCCAGTAAACCCCACAGTAACAGTGTGTGGTGTCCAGTAAACCCCACAGTAACAGTGTGTGGTGTCCAGTAAACCCCACAGTAACAGTGTGGTGTCCAGTAAACCCCACAGTAACAGTGTGTGGTGTCCAGTAAACCCCACAGTAACAGTGTGGTGTCCAGTAAACCCCACAGTAACAGTGTGTGGTGTCCAGTAAACCCCACAGTAACAGTGTGTGGTGTCCAGTAAACCCCACAGTAACAGTGTGTGGTGTCCAGTAAACCCCACAGTAACAGTGTGTGGTGTCCAGTAAACCCCACAGTAACAGTGTGTGGTGTCCAGTAAACCCCACAGTAACAGTGTGGTGTCCAGTAAACCCCACAGTAACAGTGTGTGGTGTCCAGTAAACCCCACAGTAACAGTGTGTGGTGTCCAGTAAACCCCACAGTAACAGTGTGTGGTGTCCAGTAAACCCCACAGTAACAGTGTGGTGTCCAGTAAACCCCACAGTAACAGTGTGGTGTCCAGTAAACCCCACAGTAACAGTGTGTGGTGTCCAGTAAACCCCACAGTAACAGTGTGTGGTGTCCAGTAAACCCCACAGTAACAGTGTGTGGTGTCCAGTAAACCCCACAGTAACAGTGTGGTGTCCAGTAAACCCCACAGTAACAGTGTGGTGTCCAGTAAACCCCACAGTAACAGTGTGGTGTCCAGTAAACCCCACAGTAACAGTGTGTGGTGTCCAGTAAACCCCACAGTAACAGTGTGTGGTGTCCAGTAAACCCCACAGTAACAGTGTGTGGTGTCCAGTAAACCCCACAGTAACAGTGTGTGGTGTCCAGTAAACCCCACAGTAACAGTGTGGTGTCCAGTAAACCCCACAGTAACAGTGTGGTGTCCAGTAAACCCCACAGTAACAGTGTGTGGTGTCCAGTAAACCCCACAGTAACAGTGTGGTGTCCAGTAAACCCCACAGTAACAGTGTGTGGTGTCCAGTAAACCCCACAGTAACAGTGTGTGGTGTCCAGTAAACCCCACAGTAACAGTGTGTGGTGTCCAGTAAACCCCACAGTAACAGTGTGTGGTGTCCAGTAAACCCCACAGTAACAGTGTGGTGTCCAGTAAACCCCACAGTAACAGTGTGTGGTGTCCAGTAAACCCCACAGTAACAGTGTGTGGTGTCCAGTAAACCCCACAGTAACAGTGTGGTGTCCAGTAAACCCCACAGTAACAGTGTGTGGTGTCCAGTAAACCCCACAGTAACAGTGTGTGGTGTCCAGTAAACCCCACAGTAACAGTGTGTGGTGTCCAGTAAACCCCACAGTAACAGTGTGGTGTCCAGTAAACCCCACAGTAACAGTGTGGTGTCCAGTAAACCCCACAGTAACAGTGTGTGGTGTCCAGTAAACCCCACAGTAACAGTGTGGTGTCCAGTAAACCCCACAGTAACAGTGTGGTGTCCAGTAAACCCCACAGTAACAGTGTGTGGTGTCCAGTAAACCTGACCTTGTCTACTCTGTGACATAGTCAGTGCTTCTTTCTAAGTCAGAACTAGGCAAGTTCTGCCCCTGAACAAGTCATTTAACTAGGCAAGTTAAGAACAAATTCTTATTTACAATGACGGCCTACTGGGGAACAGTGGGTTAACTGCCTTGTTCAGGGGCAGAACGATAAGATTCTTACCTTGTCAGCTCAGGGATTCGAACTAGCAACCTTTCAGGTACTGGCCCAACGCTTTAACCACTAGACTACCACCCGCCCCAAGCCACTGTAGTAGGATCCGGTTGTGTTTCTGTGTGGGCATGATTCTATTGTTACTGGGCTTCCCAACACTCTCCCAGTGGAGGAACATTAGATACACACAGTAATTACAACACTTTCCCAATGTACAAAAGGCTGTGTCTCAAATGACACCCCTTTCCCTATATAGTGCACTACCGTTGACCACAGCCCTATGGGCCCTTGTGCACTACAAAGAGAACAGGGTGCCATTTGGGTCACAGCCTAAATCCCTGAAAAGACTAAGCCGGCCTGCCAGTGGACATGGGAGTTGAAGCTAGATAGAATGGACCAACCCAGGAAGGGGAAATGACATCTGGTGTATAATAAGGCATTAAATGACAGAGTAGAGTAGCAGAGCATATGGTTAATATTAATACTGATAATGTAGCAGAGCATATGGTTAATATTAATACTGATAATGTAGCAGAGCATATGGTTAATATTAATACTGATAATGTAGCAGAGCATATGGTTAATATTAATACTGATAATGTAGCAGAGCATATGGTTAACATTAATACTGATAATGTAGCAGAGCATATGGTTAATATTAATACTGATAATGTAGCAGAGCATATGGTTAATATTAATACTGATAATGTAGCAGAGCATATGGTTAACATTAATACTGATAATGTAGCAGAGCATATGGTTAATATTAATACTGATAATGTAGCAGAGCATATGGTTAATAGTAATACTGATAATGTAGCAGAGCATATGGTTAATATTAATACTGATAATGTAGCAGAGCATATGGTTAATATTAATACTGATAATGTAGCAGAGCATATGGTTAATATTAATACTGATAATGTAGCAGAGCATATGGTTAATATTAATACTGATAATGTAGCAGAGCATATGGTTAATATTAATACTGATAATGTAGCAGAGCATATGGTTAATATTAATACTGATAATGTAGCAGAGCATATGGTTAACATTAATACTGATAATGTAGCAGAGCATATGGTTAATATTAATACTGATAATGTAGCAGAGCATATGGTTAATATTAATACTGATAATGTAGCAGAGCATATGGTTAATATTAATACTGATAATGTAGCAGAGCATATGGTTAATATTAATACTGATAATGTAGCAGAGCATATGGTTAATAGTAATACTGATAATGTAGCAGAGCATATGGTTAATATTAATACTGATAATGTAGCAGAGCATATGGTTAATATTAATACTGATAATGTAGCAGAGCATATGGTTAATATTAATACTGATAATGTAGCAGAGCATATGGTTAATATTAATACTGATAATGTAGCAGAGCATATGGTTAATATTAATACTGATAATGTAGCAGAGCATATGGTTAATATTAATACTGATAATGTAGCAGAGCATATGGTTAATATTAATACTGATAATGTAGCAGAGCATATGGTTAATATTAATACTGATAATGTAGCAGAGCATATGGTTAATATTAATACTGATAATGTAGCAGAGCATATGGTTAATATTAATACTGATAATGTAGCAGAGCATATGGTTAATATTAATACTGATAATGTAGCAGAGCATATGGTTAATATTAATACTGATAATGTAGCAGAGCATATGGTTAATATTAATACTGATAATGTAGCAGAGCATATGGTTAATAGTAATACTGATAATGTAGCAGAGCATATGGTTAATATTAATACTGATAATGTAGCAGAGCATATGGTTAATATTAATACTGATAATGTAGCAGAGCATATGGTTAATATTAATACTGATAATGTAGCAGAGCATATGGTTAATATTAATACTGATAATGTAGCAGAGCATATGGTTAATATTAATACTGATAATGTAGCAGAGCATATGGTTAATATTAATACTGATAATGTAGCAGAGCATATGGTTAATATTAATACTGATAATGTAGCAGAGCATATGGTTAATATTAATACTGATAATGTAGCAGAGCATATGGTTAATATTAATACTGATAATGTAGCAGAGCATATGGTTAATATTAATACTGATAATGTAGCAGAGCATATGGTTAATATTAATACTGATAATGTAGCAGAGCATATGGTTAATATTAATACTGATAATGTAGCAGAGCATATGGTTAATATTAATACTGATAATGTAGCAGAGCATATGGTTAATATTAATACTGATAATGTAGCAGAGCATATGGTTAATATTAATACTGATAATGTAGCAGAGCATATGGTTAATATTAATACTGATAATGTAGCAGAGCATATGGTTAATATTAATACTGATAATGTAGCAGAGCATATGGTTAATATTAATACTGATAATGTAGCAGAGCATATGGTTAATATTAATACTGATAATGTAGCAGAGCATATGGTTAATATTAATACTGATAATGTAGCAGAGCATATGGTTAATATTAATACTGATAATGTAGCAGAGCATATGGTTAATATTAATACTGATAATGTAGCAGAGCATATGGTTAATATTAATACTGATAATGTAGCAGAGCATATGGTTAATATTAATACTGATAATGTAGCAGAGCATATGGTTAATATTAATACTGATAATGTAGCAGAGCATATGGTTAATATTAATACTGATAATGTAGCAGAGCATATGGTTAATATTAATACTGATAATGTAGCAGAGCATATGGTTAATATTAATACTGATAATGTAGCAGAGCATATGGTTAATATTAATACTGATAATGTAGCAGAGCATATGGTTAATATTAATACTGATAATGTAGCAGAGCATATGGTTAATATTAATACTGATAATGTAGCAGAGCATATGGTTAATATTAATACTGATAATGTAGCAGAGCATATGGTTAATATTAATACTGATAATGTAGCAGAGCATATGGTTAATATTAATACTGATAATGTAGCAGAGCATATGGTTAATATTAATACTGATAATGTAGCAGAGCATATGGTTAATATTAATAATGTAGCAGAGCATATGGTTAATATTAATAATGTAGCAGAGCATATGGTTAATATTAATATTAATAATGTAGCAGAGCATATGGTTAATATTAATACTAATAATGTAGCAGAGCATATGGTTAATATTAATATTAATAATGTAGCAGAGCATATGGTTAATATTAATAATGTAGCAGAGCATATGGTTAATATTAATACTGATAATGTAGCAGAGCATATGGTTAATATTAATATTAATAATGTAGCAGAGCATATGGTTAATATTAATACTGATAATGTAGCAGAGCATATGGTTAATATTAATATTAATAATGTAGCAGAGCATATGGTTAATATTAATATTAATAATGTAGCAGAGCATATGGTTAATATTAATACTGATAATGTAGCAGAGCATATGGTTAATATTAATACTGATAATGTAGCAGAGCATATGGTTAATATTAATACTGATAATGTAGCAGAGCATATGGTTAATATTAATACTGATAATGTAGCAGAGCATATGGTTAATATTAATATTAATACTGATAATGTAGCAGAGCATATGGTTAATATTAATACTGATAATGTAGCAGAGCATATGGTTAATATTAATATTAATAATGTAGCAGAGCATATGGTTAATATTAATACTGATAATGTAGCAGAGCATATGGTTAATATTAATACTGATAATGTAGCAGAGCATATGGTTAATATTAATACTGATAATGTAGCAGAGCATATGGTTAATATTAATACTGATAATGTAGCAGAGCATATAGTTAATATTAATACTGATAATGTAGCAGAGCATATGGTTAACATTAATACTGATAATGTAGCAGAGCATATGGTTAATATTAATATTAATAATGTAGCAGAGCATATGGTTAATATTAATACTGATAATGTAGCAGAGCATATGGTTAATATTAATACTGATAATGTAGCAGAGCATATGGTTAATATTAATACTGATAATGTAGCAGAGCATATGGTTAATATTAATATTGATAATGTAGCAGAGCATATGGTTAATATTAATAATGTAGCAGAGAATATGGTTAATATTAATATTAATAATGTAGCAGAGCATATAGTTAATATTAATACTGATAATGTAGCAGATCATATGGTTAATATTAATAATGTAGCAGAGCATATGGTTAATATTAATATTAATAATGTAGCAGAGCATATGGTTAATATTAATACTAATAATGTAGCAGAGCATATGGTTAATATTAATACTGATAATGTAGCAGAGCATATGGTTAAAATTAATACTGATAATGTAGCAGAGCATATGGTTAATATTAATATTAATAATGTAGCAGAGCATATGGTTAACATTAATACTGATAATGTAGCAGAGCATATGGTTAACATTAATATTAATAATGTAGCAGAGCATATGGTTAATATTAATACTGATAATGTAGCAGAGCATATGGTTAATATTAATACTGATAATGTAGCAGAGCATATATGGTTAATATTAATACTGATAATGTAGCAGAGCATATGGTTAACATTAATACTAATAATGTAGCAGAGCATATGGTTCATATTAATATTAATAATGTAGCAGAGCATATGGTTCATATTAATACTGATAATGTATCAGAGCATATGGTTAATATTAATACTGATAATGTAGCATAGCATATGGTTAATATTAATATTAATAATGTAGCAGAGCATATGGTTAATTTTAATACTGATAATGTAGCAGAGCATATAGTTAATATTAATACTGATAATGTAGCATAGCATATGGTTAATATTAATATTAATAATGTAGCAGAGCATATGGTTAATATTAATACTGATAATGTAGCAGAGCATATGGTTAATATTAAAACTGATAATGTAGCAGAGCATATGGTTAATATTAATACTGATAATGTAGCAGAGCATATGGTTAATATTAATATTAATAATGTAGCAGAGCATATGGTTAATTGTTAGTTGCACTTCAGAATGAGCATCATACACAGGCAGCAGGAAAGGCTGCTGTTTCGTGTCTTATATCCACTCTGTCAGACTGAATACCTCCTCAGATGATGAACTCTGAGGTAATGACAGAGAGGCAATCTAACTAAATATCTGGATATCAAAAAGTGGATTTCAATTCTTTAAAAGAAAGATGGAAGGAGAACAAAAAGAGAGACATTAAAAAACAGAAGGGGAACAGAAAGACAGAGTAATTAAAAGACAGCACCCCTAGGTTCATTCTAGGGAGTTTTTCCTAACCACAGTGCTTCTACACCTGCATTGCTTGCTGTTTGGGGTTTTAGGCTGGGTTTCTGTACAGCACTCTGTGACATCTCGCTGATGTACGAAGGGCTTTATAAATACATTTAATTCATTGATTGAGGAGAGTAGGGGGTAAATAGCTGGGGCAGCAGTGTTAGGGGGAGTGACTGAGGGGTGTTGGACTGTGAGCCTGTGTCCCAAATGTCACCATGTTCCCTATTTAGTGCAAAGGACTCTGGTCAAAAGTAGTGCACTGTATAGGGAATAGGGCTGTAGTATAAAGAAGGGCACTATATAGGGAATAGGGCTGTAGTATAAAGAAGGGCACTACATAGGGAATAGGGCTGTAGTATAAAGTAGTGCACTATACAGGGAATAGGACTGTAGTATATAGTGCACTATATAGGGAATAGGGCTGTATTATAAAGTAGTGCACTATATAGGGAATAGGACTGTAGTATATAGTGCACTATATAGGGAATAGGACTGTAGTATATAGGGCACTATATAGGGAATAGGGCTGTATTATAAAGTAGTGCACTATACAGGGAATAGGACTGTAGTATATAGTGCACTATATAGGGAATAGGGCTGTAGTATAAAGTAGTGCACTATACAGGGAATAGGACTGTAGTATATAGGGCACTATATAGGGAATAGGGCTGTATTATAAAGTAGTGCACTATACAGGGAATAGGGCTGTATTATAAAGTAGTGCACTATACAGGGAATAGGGCTGTAGTATAAAGTAGTGCACTATACAGGGAATAGGACTGTAGTATATAGTGCACTATACAAGGAATAGGGCTGTATTATAAAGTAGTGCACTATACAGGGAATAGGGCTGTATTATAAAGTAGTGCACTATATAGGGAATAGGGCTGTATTATAAAGTAGTGCACTATACAGGAGGTCCAAGGCTACCTCTCCCTGGGAAACAACCAGAGCAGCGCCGGGACAAATGATTAATCAACTGGCTCTGGCAGAGAACCTGTAGCTCCGTCAGAGAATGAGCCACAGCCACTACCTCACTACTAGGCACACAGAAACGGTCCCCCAGCTAAATATCCCTCCAGTCACAGCCACTACCTGTCCCCCAGCTAAATATCCCTCCAGTCACAGCCACTACCTGTCCCCCAGCTAAATATCCCTCCAGTCACAGCCACTACCTGTCCCCCAGCTAAATATCCCTCCAGTCACAGCCACTACCTGTCCCCCAGCTAAATATCCCTCCAGTCACAGCCACTACCTGTCCCCCAGCCATGTAATCTCCATAGACAAACATTGGCAGTAGAATGGCCTTACTGACTTTCAACATGGCACTGTCATAGGATGCCACCTTTCCAACAAGTCAGTTCGTCAAGTTTCTACCCTGCTAGAGCCGCCCCAGTCAACTGTAAGTGCTGTTATTGTTAAGTGGAAACATCTAGGAGCAACAATGTCTCAGTCACAAAGTGGTAGGCCACACAAGCTCACAGAATGGGACAACAGACTACTCAAACACGTAGCGTGTAAAAATCATCTGTCCTCGGTTGCAACACTCACTACCGAGTTTGAAACTGCCTCTGGAAGCAACGTCAGCACAAGAACTGTTCGTCGGAAGCTTCACGAAATGGGTTTCTATGGCCGAGCAGCGGCACACAAGCCTAAGATCACCATGTGCAATGGCAAGCTTCGCCTGGAGAGGTGTAAACCTCGTCGCCATTGGACTGTGGGCAGTGGAAACGCGTTCTCTGGAGTGATGAATCACGCTTCACCATGTGGCAGTCCGACATACGAATCTGTGTTTGGCGGATGCCAGGAGAACGCTACCTGACCCAATGCATAGTGCTAACTGTAAAGTTTGGTGGAGGAGGAATAATGGTCTGGGGCTGTTTTTCATGGTTTGGGCCCCTAAGTTCTAGTGAAGGGAAATCTTAACGCTACAGCATACAATGACATTCTAGATGATTCTGTGCTTCCAACTTTGTGTCAACAGTTGGAGGAAGGCCCTTTCCTGTTTCAGCATGACAATGTTCCCGTGCACGAAGCGAAGTCCATACAGAAATGGTTTGTCGAGATCGGTGTGGAAGAACTTGACTGGCCTGTACAGAGCCCTGACCTAAACCCCATCTGACACCTTTGGGATGAATAGGAACTCCGACTACGAGCCAGGCCTAATCGCCCAACATCAGTGCCCGACCTCACTAATTCTCTTGTGGCTGAATGGAAACAAGTCCCTGTAGCAACGTTCCAACATCTAGTGGGAAGCCTTCCCAGAAGAGTGGAGGCTGTTATAGCAGCTATGCTCCAACATCTAGTGGAAAGCCTTGCCAGAAGAGTGGAGGCTGTTATAGCAGCAATGTTCCAACATCTAGTGGAAAGCCTTGCCAGAGGAGTGGAGGCTGTTATAGCAGCAATGTTCCAACATCTAGTGGAAAGCCTTCCCAGAAGAGTGGAGGCTGTTATAGCAGCAGTGTTCCAACATCTAGTGGAAAGCCTTCCCAGAAGAGTGGAGGCTGTTATAGCAGCAATGTTCCAACATCTAGTGGAAAGCCTTCCCAGAAGAGTGGAGGCTGTTATAGCAGCAGTGTTCCAACATCTAGTGGAAAGCCTTGCCAGAAGAGTGGAGGCTGTTATAGCAGCAATGTTCCAACATCTAGTGGAAAGCCTTCCCAGAAGAGTGGAGGCTGTTATAGCAGCTATGCTCCAACATCTAGTGGAAAGCCTTGCCAGAAGAGTGGAGGCTGTTATAGCAGCAATGTTCCAACATCTAGTGGAAAGCCTTCCCAGAAGAGTGGAGGCTGTTATAGCAGCAATGTTCCAACATCTAGTGGAAAGCCTTCCCAGAAGAGTGGAGGCTGTTATAGCAGCAATGTTCCAACATCTAGTGGAAAGCCTTCCCAGAAGAGTGGAGGCTGTTATAGCAGCAATGTTCCAACATCTAGTGGAAAGCCTTCCCAGAAGAGTGGAGGCTGTTATAGCAGCAATGTTCCAACATCTAGTGGAAAGCCTTCCCAGAAGAGTGGAGGCTGTTATAGCAGCAAAGAGGGGACCAACTCCATATTAATGCCCATGATTTTCGAATGAGATGTTGGGTGAGCATGTGTCCACATAGTGTAGATGGGACAACCACATACCACAGTCATTCACTGCTGAGGCCCTTTAATTCACCAGGAGCTAAAGGGAATATGTTATTTACATTTATTTAGCAGACTCTCTTATCCAGACCCACTTACAGTTAGTATATTCATCTTCAGACAGCTAGGTGGGACAACCACATATCCCAGTAGTCAGTATATTCATCTACAGATAGCTAGGTGGGACAACCACATATCCCAGTAGTTAGTATATTCATCTACAGATAGCTAGGTGGGACAACCACATATCCCAGTAGTTAGTATATTCACAACCATCAACACCTAGAGACCCCATATAGGACCATGTTACATAACAACCATCAACACCTCCTAGAGACCCCATATAGGACCATGTTACATAACAACCATCAACACCTAGAGACCCCATATAGGACCATGTTACATAACAACCATCAACACCTCCTAGAGACCCCATATAGGACCATGTTACATAACAACCATCAACACCTAGAGACCCCATATAGGACCATGTTACATAACAACCATCAACACCTCCTAGAGACCCCATATAGGACCATGTTACATAACAACCATCAACACCTAGAGACCCCATATAGGACCATGTTACATAACAACCATCAACATCTCCTAGAGACCCCATATAGGACCATGTTATATAACAACCATCAACACCTCCTAGAGACCCCATATAGGACCATGTTACATAACAACCATCAACATCTCCTAGAGACCCCACATAGGACCATGTTACATAACAACCATCAACACCTCCTAGAGACCCCATATAGGACCATGTTACAAAACAACCATCAACACCTAGAGACCCCATATAGGACCATGTTACATAACAACCATCAACACCTCCTAGAGACCCCATATAGGACCATGTTACAAAACAACCATCAACACCTAGAGACCCCATATAGGACCATGTTACATAACAACCATCAACACCTAGAGACCCCATATAGGACCATGTTACATAACAACCATCAACACCTCCTAGAGACCCCATATAGGACCATGTTACATAACAACCATCAACACCTCCTAGAGACCCCATATAGGACCATGTTACATAACAACCATCAACACCTCCTAGAGACCCCATATAGGACCATGTTACATAACAACCATCAACACCTAGAGACCCCATATAGGACCATGTTACAAAACAACCATCAACACCTCTTAGAGACCCCACATAGGACCATGTTACATAACAACCATCAACACCTCCTAGAGACCCCATATAGGACCATGTTACATAACAACCATCAACACCTCCTAGAGACCCCATATAGGACCATGTTACATAACAACCATCAACACCTAGAGACCCCATATAGGACCATGTTACATAACAACCATCAACATCTCCTAGAGACCCCATATAGGACCATGTTATATAACAACCATCAACACCTCCTAGAGACCCCATATAGGACCATGTTACATAACAACCATCAACACCTAGAGACCCCATATAGGACCATGTTACATAACAACCATCAACATCTCCTAGAGACCCCATATAGGACCATGTTACATAACAACCATCAACACCTCCTAGAGACCCCATATAGGACCATGTTACATAACAACCATCAACACCTCCTAGAGACCCCATATAGGACCATGTTATATAACAACCATCAACAACTAGAGACCCCATATAGGACCATGTTATATAACAACCATCAACACCTAGAGACCCCATATAGGACCATGTTACATAACAACCATCAACACCTAGAGACCCCATATAGGACCATGTTACATATAACCATCAACACCTAGAGACCCCACATAGGACCATGTTACAAAACAACCATCAACACCTCCTAGAGACCCCATATAGGACCATGTTACATAACAACCATCAACACCTCCTAGAGACCCCATATAGGACCATGTTACAAAACAACCATCAACACCTAGAGACCCCATATAGGACCATGTTACATAACAACCATCAACACCTCCTAGAGACCCCATATAGGACCATGTTACAAAACAACCATCAACACCTAGAGACCCCATATAGGACCATGTTACAAAACAACCATCAACACCTAGAGACCCCATATAGGACCATGTTACAAAACAACCATCAACACCTCCTAGAGACCCCATATAGGACCATGTTACATAACAACCATCAACACCTAGAGACCCCATATAGGACCATGTTACATATAACCATCAACACCTAGAGACCCCACATAGGACCATGTTACAAAACAACCATCAACACCTCCTAGAGACCCCATATAGGACCATGTTACATAACAACCATCAACACCTCCTAGAGACCCCATATAGGACCATGTTACAAAACAACCATCAACACCTAGAGACCCCACATAGGACCATGTTACATAACAACCATCAACATCTCCTAGAGACCCCATATAGGACCATGTTATATAACAACCATCAACACCTAGAGACCCCATATAGGACCATGTTACATAACAACCATCAACACCTAGAGACCCCATATAGGACCATGTTACAAAACAACCATCAACACCTCCTAGAGACCCCATATAGGACCATGTTATATAACAACCATCAACACCTAGAGACCCCATATAGGACCATGTTACATAACAACCATCAACACCTAGAGACCCCATATAGGACCATGTTACAAAACAACCATCAACACCTAGAGACCCCATATAGGACCATGTTACATAACAACCATCAACACCTCCTAGAGACCCCATATAGGACCATGTTACAAAACAACCATCAACACCTAGAGACCCCAGGTAGACACCCCCAGGCAGGGAGACAGACCTACTCAGCCAGGGAGACACCCCCAGGCAGGAAGACAGACCTACTCAGCCAGGTAGCCACCCCCAGGAAGGAGACAGACCTACTCAGCCAGGTAGCCACCCCCAGGCAGGGAGACAGACCTACTCAGCCAGGGAGACACCCCCAGGAAGGGAGACAGACCAGAGAGGCAATAGCAGAGAAACAAGACACACCCAAAGCAATGCTAAACCAGTTCACTGGCAATCTAATTCCCCTCTCATGGAACCAACCCATGCACTTCCATCTAGTTGCTGACTTAAGGTCCAACTTACACCCTTGAGGGATCTTCTAATGGACTAATGAAAAGCTGTAACCAAGGGGAACTAAATCAGAACTGTGGATGGACCTCGATTAAATCTAGGTCACTTACTAGTTGGAACACGCAAAATGAGGCCTAATATATATTTAATTTCCACCCTGCCTACATCCATCTACTCATCTCATCTACTGGAGGTGGGCTGGTTGTGGAGTGTTACACTAGCTGGGTTATATGCAGACAAATCAATATGCTAGAGGTCATACGCTCCCACACACATCCCACACCCAGCTACACTTTAATACTCCTCCTCATACAGGCCTTATACAGCAGAGGAGAGGAGGAGTGGAGGAGAGAGGAGGGCAGGGCAGGAGGAGAGGAGGGCAGGGGAGGAGGAGAGGGGAGGGGAGGGGAGGAGGGGGAGAGGAGAGAGGAGGGCAGGGGAGGAGGAGAGGAGGAGAGGGGAGAGGAGGGCAGGAGGAGAGGAGGGCAGGGGAGGAGGAGGAGAGGAGGAGAGGGCGGGAGGAGAGGAGAGCAGGGCAGGGCAGGAGGTCTCTCTCTCTCCCCAGCCAGTAGGATAGTGTGGGTCTCTCCCCCCAGCCAGTAGGATAGTGTGGGTCTCTCTCCCCAGCCAGTAGGATAGTGTGGGTCTCTCTCCCCAGCCAGTAGGATAGTGTGGGTCTCTCTCCCCAGCCAGTAGGATAGTGTGGGTCTCTCTCCCCAGCCAGTAGGATAGTGTGGGTCTCTCTCCCCAGCCAGTAGGATAGTGTGGGTCTCTCTCCCCAGCCAGTAGGATAGTGTGGGTCTCTCTCCCCAGCCAGTAGCATAGTGTGGGTCTCTCTCCCCAGCCAGTAGCATAGTGTGGGTCTCTCTCCACAGCCAGTAGCATAGTGTGGGTCTCTCTCCCCAGCCAGTAGCAGTGTGGGTCTCTCTCCCCAGCCAATAGCATAGTGTGGGTCTCTCTCCCCAGCCAGTAGCATAGTGTGGGTCTCTCTCCCCAGCCAGTAGCATAGTGTGGGTCTCTCTCCCCAGCCAGTAGGATAGTGTGGGTCTCTCTCCCCAGCCAGTAGGATAGTGTGGGTCTCTCTCCCCAGCCAGTAGCATAGTGTGGGTCTCTCTCCCCAGCCAGTAGGATAGTGTGGGTCTCTCTCCCCAGCCAGTAGCATAGTGTGGGTCTCTCTCACCAGCCAGTAGGATAGTGTGGGTCTCTCTCCCCAGCCAGTAGCATAGTGTGGGCTAGTGTGCGTGTTTGGTGTGGAGGTTTAAACTGGTTATACAACACAGTGACTCTCTAACTCATGAAACAGCAGGCATCAAGTGGCCATGTTTAACGAGGCAGCACAACAACACACCAACCACTTAGAGGACCTGCCAACCAGCTGATATGGGACCGTCTACCCCTCTCTACACACAAACACAGTATAGTTCCTCTCTCTCTCTCTCTCTCTCTCTCTCTCTCTCTCTCTCTCTCTCTCTCTCTCTCTCTCTCTCTCTCTCTCTCTCTCTCGATAAAAACCATCCTATTGAATGTCCCCGTTTGCTTTAGCTACAGGGTAAATATCCCTGCTGTGTGTTTTAACCACGCTGTGATGGTCAACGCAGTACGGTACTACAGCGCAGTGATAGAGCAGTAGGATCCGGGTTGTTCACTAGTTCTAGGACACAAACTAACAGGTTTTAGATACACTGTGTACACTATGTTTGAGTCATTGTTTTAATCCACCAGAGAGATTGAGTTATAATGTGTTAAGCGATTGCTCTCTCTTTCCTCATTTCACAATTCCTTCTCCCTCTCTGTCCTCAATTCCCCATTCCTTCTCCTTCTCTGTCCTCATTTCCTCTCTCTCTCTCTCTCTCTCTCTCTCTCTCTCTCTCTCTCTCTCTCTCTCTCTCTCTCTCTCTCTCTCTCTCTCTCTCTCTCTCTCTCTCTCTCTCTCTCTCTCTCTCTCTCTCTCTCTCTCTCTCTCTCTCTCTCTCTCTCTCTCTCTCTCTCTCTCTCTCTCAATTCAATTTGCTTTATTGGCATGACGTAACAATGTACATATTGCCAAAGCTTACATTTGATATTTATAATATGAACATAATTAATAATCAAAATTGTCAACAGGACAACAGTAACAACAATAACCACATTGAACAACAACAATAAGCATATAGTAGAAGACATGTGCAGGTTGATTGGTCTGTCAGACACTGTCCCTCATCTTATGGCAGGCAGCAATGTAGTGCGCTGCCAACCCACAGCTTTCTGCTTCCTCCCCCAACAGGATGGGTAGCTTACTCTCATCAGGGAGGTCTTTGAAACCTTGAATATGGGTTTCAAATTTGGGGAAATGACACTCTCTAATTGTTTTATATTTTTGACATTTTGTCAGGAAATGCAGCTCTGTCTCAGGTTCTGCTGTGGTGCAGTGGTGCAGTCTCTCTCTCTCTCTCTCTCTCTCTCTCTCATAGCTATCGACTGTTAACATGGAGACACATAGCTAACGACTGTTACCATGGAGAGACACATAGCTAACGACTGTTAACATGGAGACACATAGCTAACGACTGTTAACATGGAGACACATAGCTAACGACTGTTAACATGGAGACACATAGCTAACGACTGTTAACATGGAGAGACACATAGCTAACGACTGTTAACATGGAGACACACATAGCTAACGACTGTTAACATGGAGACACATAGCTAACGACTGTTAACATGGAGACACATAGTTAACGACTGTTAACATGGAGAGACACATAGCTAACGACTGTTAACATGGAGAGACACATAGCTAACGACTGTTAACATGGAGACACATAGTTAACGACTGTTAACATGGAGACACACATAGCTAACGACTGTTAACATGGAGACACACATAGCTAACGACTGTTAACATGGAGAGACACATAGCTAACGACTGTTAACATGGAGAGACACATAGCTAACGACTGTTAACAGGGAGACACATAGCTAACGACTGTTAACATGGAGAGACACATAGCTAACGACTGTTAACATGGAGACACATAGCTAACGACTGTTAACACGGAGACACATAGCTAACGACTGTTAACATGGAGAGACACATAGCTAACGACTGTTAACATGGAGACACATAGCTAACGACTGTTACCATGGAGAGACACATAGCTAACAACTGTTACCATGGAGACACATAGCTAACGACTGTTAACATGGAGACACATAGCTAACGACTGTTACCATGGAGACACATAGCTAACGACTGTTAACATGGAGAGACATAGCTAACGACTGTTACCATGGAGAGACACATAGCTAACGACTGTTAACATGGAGAGACACATAGCTAACGACTGTTAACATGGAGACACATAGCTAACGACTGTTAACACGGAGACACATAGCTAACGACTGTTAACATGGAGAGACACATAGCTAACGACTGTTAACATGGAGACACATAGCTAACGACTGTTACCATGGAGAGACACATAGCTAACAACTGTTACCATGGAGACACATAGCTAACGACTGTTACCATGGAGACACATAGCTAACGACTGTTAACATGGAGACACATAGCTAACGACTGTTAACATGGAGAGACATAGCTAACGACTGTTACCATGGAGAGACACATAGCTAACGACTGTTAACATGGAGAGACACAGCTAACGACTGTTAACATGGAGAGACACATAGCTAACGACTGTTAACATGGAGACACATAGCTAACGACTGTTACCATGGAGAGACACATAGCTAACAACTGTTACCATGGAGACACATAGCTAACGACTGTTAACATGGAGACACATAGCTAACGACTGTTAACATGGAGAGACACAAAGCTAACGACTGTTAACATGGAGAGACACATAGCTAACGACTGTTAACATGGAGACACATAGTTAACGACTGTTAACATGGAGACACATAGTTAACGACTGTTAACATGGAGACACACATAGTTAACGACTGTTAATATGGAGAGACACATAGCTAACGACTGTTAACATGGAGAGACACATAGCTAACGACTGTTAACATGGAGACACATAGCTAACGACTGTTAACATGGAGACACATAGCTAACGACTGTTAACATGGAGACACATAGCTAACGACTGTTAACATGGAGACACATAGCTAACGACTGTTAACATGGAGACAAATAGCTAACGACTGTTAACATGGAGAGACACATAGGTAACGACTGTTAACATGGAGACACATAGCTAACGACTGTTACCATGGAGACACATAGCTAACGACTGTTAACATGGAGACACATAGCTAACGACTGTTAACATGGAGACACATAGCTAACGATTGTTAACATGGAGACAAATAGCTAACGACTGTTAACATGGAGAGACACATAGCTAACGACTGTTAACATGGAGAGACACATAGCTAACGACTGTTAACATGGAGAGACACATAGCTAACGACTGTTAACATGGAGAGACACATAGCTAACGACTGTTACCATGGAGAGACACATAGCTAACGACTGTTAACATGGAGACACATAGCTAACGACTGTTAACATGGAGAGACACATAGCTAACGACTGTTAACATGGAGAGAGACATAGCTAACGACTGTTACCATGGAGAGACACATAGCTAACGACTGTTAACATGGAGAGACATAGCTAACGACTGTTAACATGGAGAGACACATAGCTAACGACTGTTAACATGGAGACACACATAGCTAACGACTGTTAACATGGAGAGACACATAGCTAACGACTGTTAACATGGAGACACACATAGCTAACGACTGTTAACATGGAGAGACACATAGCTAACGACTGTTAACATGGAGACACATAGCTAACGACTGTTACCATGGAGAGAGACATAGCTAACGACTGTTAACATGGAGACACATAGCTAACGACTGTTAACATGGAGACACATAGCTAACGACTGTTAACATGGAGACACATAGCTAACGACTGTTAACATGGAGAGACACATAGCTAACGACTGTTAACATGGAGACACACATAGCTAACGACTGTTAACATGGAGACACATAGCTAACGACTGTTAACATGGAGACACATAGTTAACGACTGTTAACATGGAGAGACACATAGCTAACGACTGTTAACATGGAGAGACACATAGCTAACGACTGTTAACATGGAGACACATAGTTAACGACTGTTAACATGGAGACACACATAGCTAACGACTGTTAACATGGAGACACACATAGCTAACGACTGTTAACATGGAGAGACATAGCTAACGACTGTTAACATGGAGAGACACATAGCTAACGACTGTTAACATGGAGACACACATAGCTAACGACTGTTAACATGGAGAGACACATAGCTAACGACTGTTAACATGGAGACACACATAGCTAACGACTGTTAACATGGAGAGACACATAGCTAACGACTGTTAACATGGAGAGACACATAGCTAACGACTGTTAACATGGAGACACATAGCTAACGACTGTTACCATGGAGAGACACATAGCTAACAACTGTTAACATGGAGACACATAGCTAACGACTGTTAACATGGAGACACATAGCTAACGACTGTTACCATGGAGACACATAGCTAACGACTGTTAACATGGAGAGACACATAGCTAACGACTGTTAACATGGAGAGACACATAGCTAACGACTGTTAACATGGAGAGACACATAGCTAACGACTGTTAACATGGAGACACATAGCTAACGACTGTTACCATGGAGAGACACATAGCTAACAACTGTTACCATGGAGACACATAGCTAACGACTGTTAACATGGAGACACATAGTTAACGACTGTTAACATGGAGAGACACATAGCTAACGACTGTTAACATGGAGAGACACATAGCTAACGACTGTTAACATGGAGACACATAGCTAACGACTGTTAACATGGAGACACATAGCTAACGACTGTTAACATGGAGACACATAGCTAACGACTGTTAACATGGAGACACATAGCTAACGACTGTTAACATGGAGACAAATAGGTAACGACTGTTAACATGGAGAGACACATAGGTAACGACTGTTAACATGGAGACACATAGCTAACGACTGTTACCATGGAGACACATAGCTAACGACTGTTAACATGGAGACACATAGCTAACGACTGTTAACATGGAGACACATAGCTAACGATTGTTAACATGGAGACACATAGCTAACGACTGTTAACATGGAGAGACACATAGCTAACGACTGTTAACATGGAGAGACACATAGCTAACGACTGTTAACATGGAGAGACACATAGCTAACGACTGTTAACATGGAGAGACACATAGCTAACGACTGTTACCATGGAGAGACACATAGCTAACGACTGTTAACATGGAGACACATAGCTAACGACTGTTAACATGGAGAGACACATAGCTAACGACTGTTAACATGGAGAGACATAGCTAACGACTGTTACCATGGAGAGACACATAGCTAACGACTGTTAACATGGAGAGACATAGCTAACGACTGTTAACATGGAGAGACACATAGCTAACGACTGTTAACATGGAGACACACATAGCTAACGACTGTTAACATGGAGAGACACATAGCTAACGACTGTTAACATGGAGACACATAGCTAACGACTGTTAACATGGAGAGACACATAGCTAACGACTGTTAACATGGAGACACATAGCTAACGACTGTTACCATGGAGAGAGACATAGCTAACGACTGTTAACATGGAGACACACATAGCTAACGACTGTTAACATGGAGAGACATAGCTAACGACTGTTAACATGGAGACAAATAGCTAACGACTGTTAACATGGAGAGACACATAGCTAACGACTGTTAACATGGAGACACATAGCTAACGACTGTTAACATGGAGAGACACATAGCTAACGACTGTTAACATGGAGACACACATAGCTAACGACAGTTAACATGGAGACAAATAGCTAACGACTGTTAACATGGAGAGACACATAGCTAACGACTGTTAACATGGAGAGACACATAGCTAACGACTGTTAACATGGAGACACATAGCTGACGACTGTTAACATGGAGACGCATAGCTGACGACTGTTACCATGGAGACACATAGCTAACGACTGTTAACATGGAGAGATACATAGCTAACGACTGTTAACATGGAGACACATAGCTAATGACTGTTAACATGGAGACACATAGCTAACGACTGTTAACATGGAGACACATAGCTAACGACTGTTAACATGGAGACACATAGCTAACGACTGTTAACATGGACAGACTCATAGCTAACGACTGTTAACATGGAGAGACACATAGCTAACGACTGTTACCATGGAGAGAGACATAGCTAACGACTGTTACCATGGAGAGAGACATAGCTAACGACTGTTAACATGGAGACACACATAGCTAACGACTGTTAACATGGAGAGACATAGCTAACGACTGTTAACATGGAGACAAATAGCTAACGACTGTTAACATGGAGAGACACATAGCTAACGACTGTTAACATGGAGAGACACATAGCTAACGACTGTTAACATGGAGAGACACATAGCTGACGACTGTTAACATGGAGAGACACATAGCTGACGACTGTTAACATGGAGACACATAGCTGACGACTGTTACCATGGAGACACATAGCTAACGACTGTTAACATGGAGAGATACATAGCTAACGACTGTTAACATGGAGACACATAGCTAATGACTGTTAACATGGAGACACATAGCTAACGACTGTTAACATGGACAGACTCATAGCTAACGACTGTTAACATGGAGAGACACATAGCTAACGACTGTTAACATGGAGACACATAGCTAATGACTGTTAACATGGAGAGACACATAGCTAACGACTGTTAACATGGAGAGACACATAGCTAACGACTGTTAACATGGAGAGACACATAGCTAACGACTGTTAACATGGAGAGACACATAGCTAACGACTGTTAACATGGAGACACATAGCTAACGACTGTTAACATGGAGAGACACATAGCTAACGACTGTTAACATGGAGACACATAGCTAACGACTGTTAACATGGAGAGACACATAGCTAACGACTGTTAACATGGAGAGACACATAGCTAACGACTGTTAACATGGAGACACATAGCTAACGACTGTTAACATGGAGACACATAGCTAACGACTGTTAACATGGAGACACATAGTTAACGACTGTTAACATGGAGAGACACATAGCTAACGACTGTTAACATGGAGACACATAGCTAACGACTGTTAACATGGAGACACATAGCTAACGACTGTTAACATGGAGACACATAGCTAACGACTGTTAACATGGAGACACATAGCTAACGACTGTTAACATGGAGACACATAGCTAACGACTGTTAACATGGAAACACATAGCTAACGACTGTTACCATGGAGACACACATAGCTAACGACTGTTAACATGGAGAGACACATAGCTAACGACTTAATATGGAGAGACACATAGCTAACGACTGTTAACATGGAGACACATAGCTAACGACTGTTACCATGGAGACACATAGCTAACGACTGTTAACATGGAGAGACACATAGCTAACGACTGTTAACATGGAGAGACACATAGCTAACGACTGTTAACATGGAGAGACACATAGCTAACGACTGTTAACATGGAAACACACATAGCTAACGACTGTTAACATGGAGAGACACATAGCTAACGACTGTTAACATGGAGAGACACATAGCTAACGACTGTTACCATGGAGAGACACATAGCTAACGACTGTTAACATGGAGACACACATAGCTAACGACTGTTAACATGGAGACACACATAGCTAACGACTGTTAACATGGAGACACACATAGCTAACGACTGTTAACATGGAGAGACACATAGCTAACGACTGTTAACATGGAGAGACACATAGCTAACGACTGTTAACATGGAGACACATAGCTAACGACTGTTAACATGGAGAGACACATAGCTAACGACTGTTAACAGGGAGACACATAGCTAACGACTGTTAACATGGAGAGACACATAGCTAACGACTGTTAACATGGAGAGACACATAGCTAACGACTGTTAACATGGAGACACATAGCTAACGACTGTTAACATGGAGAGACACATAGCTAACGACTGTTAACATGGAGACACATAGCTAACGACTGTTACCATGGAGACACATAGCTAACGACTGTTAACATGGAGAGACACATAGCTAACGACTGTTAACATGGAGAGACACATAGCTAACGACTGTTAACATGGAGAGACACATAGCTAACGACTGTTAACATGGAAACACACATAGCTAACGACTGTTAACATGGAGAGACACATAGCTAACGACTGTTAACATGGAGAGACACATAGCTAACGACTGTTAACATGGAGACACACATAGCTAACGACTGTTAACATGGAGACACACATAGCTAACGACTGTTAACATGGAGAGACACATAGCTAACGACTGTTAACATGGAGAGACACATAGCTAACGACTGTTAACATGGAGAGACACATAGCTAACGACTGTTAACATGGAGAGACACATAGCTAACGACTGTTAACATGGAGACACATAGCTAACGACTGTTAACATGGAGAGACATAGCTAACGACTGTTAACATGGAGAGACACATAGCTAACGACTGTTAACATGGAGACACATAGCTAACGACTGTTAACAGGGAGACACATAGCTAACGACTGTTAACATGGAGACACATAGCTAACGACTGTTAACATGGAGAGACACATAGCTATCGACTGTTAACATGGAGAGACACATAGCTAACGACTGTTAACATGGAGACAAATAGCTAACGACTGTTAACATGGAGAGACACATAGCTAACGACTGTTAACAGGGAGACACATAGCTAACGACTGTTAACATGGAGACACATAGCTAACGACTGTTAACATGGAGAGACACATAGCTAACGACTGTTAACATGGAGAGACACATAGCTAACGACTGTTAACATGGAGACACATAGCTAACGACTGTTAACAGGGAGACACATAGCTAACGACTGTTAACATGGAGAGACACATAGCTAACGACTGTTAACATGGAGAGACACATAGCTAACGACTGTTAACATGGAGACACATAGCTAACGACTGTTAACATGGAGACACATAGCTAACGACTGTTACCATGGAGACACATAGCTAACGACTGTTACCATGGAGACACATAGCTAACAACTGTTACCATGGAGAACTCCTCCCACTCTCTCCCCCTTCCTCTCTTCCTCCCTCTCCCCTCGTCACCTCTCTCTCTCCCTCCAACCCATAGTTCCCGCTCTCTCTCTCTCTCTCTCTCTCTCTCTCTCTCTCTCGCCATGCTTTCCTGCCTCCCTCCACTCTCTCCCTCCATCACATACTAGATCCCCCACTGCCACACACAGTGTTAATTTTTTATTTATATTTATTTATCAAGGCGAGTCAGTTAAGAACAAATTCTTATTTATAATGACGGCCTAGCCCCCCCCCGGGCCAAACCCTAACCCGTATGACGCTGAGCCACTTGTGCGCCGCCCTATTGGACTCCCAATCATGGCCGGTTTTTGATACAGCCTAGAATCGAACCACGGTCTGTAGTGACCGCCTCTAGCGCTGAGATGCAGTGCCTTAGTCCGCTGTGATACAGTCTGGAATCGAACCGCGGTCTGTAGTGACGGCCTCTAGCGCTGAGATGCGGTGCCTTAGTCCGCTGCGCCACTCGGGAGACCCAGAAGTATTGGGACAGCGATTCATTCAGGACTATCCATAGTCACAATAGACTATCCATGTGTGCTAGTGTATATGGGACACAATAATACACTTTTGACTACTTTTAATAGACGTGTAAGTGAATTTATCCCAATACTTTTGGTCCCCTAAATTCGGGGGACTATGTACATAAAGTGGTGTAATTTATAAACGGTTCACCCGATATGGATGAAGATACCCTCAAATTAAAGCTGACAGTCTGACTATTGACCTCATAGGCATTGTATAATTTCACAAACAACAAGACTGTCCCAAAACTTTTTGCAGCTCATCTTCCATGCTATAGCTATAGCGTGGGCTGACCAAATCACGCTTTACAATCACATTGCTATTCTATAACCAGAGCAGAGCAGAGCAGAGCAGAGCAGAGCAGGGGAGACAAGAAGTGTCATCCAACAGCTCGGAACATACAGGGATCTCCTGAAGTAGAGCGTGATTTCCCTGTTACACCCACAGATGCCCACACATGCAGAAGGAACAGCCCCGAGGCACTGGCAGAGAGCTGGCAAGGCTGGCATGGTTGGCCCGAGCCCTGGTCTCTCCTCTTGGCCCCAGCCCTGGTCTCTCTCCTCTCCTCTTGGCCCCAGCCCTGGTCTCTCCTCTTGGCCCAAGCCCTGGTCTTTCTTCTTGGCCCCAACCCTGGTCTCTCTCTCTCTCCTCTTGGCCCCAGCCCTGGTCTCTCCTCTTGGCCCCAGCCCTGGTCTCTTCTCTTGGCCCCAGCCCTGGTCTCTCCTCTTGGCACCAGCCCTGGTCTCTCCTCTTGGCCCCAACCCTGGTCTCTCTCTCTCCTCTTGGCCCCAGCCCTGGTCTCTCCTCTTGGCCCCAGCCCTGGTCTCTCCTCTTGGCCCCAGCCCTGGTCTCTCCTCTTGGCCCCAGCCCTGGTCTCTCCTCTTGGCCCCAACCCTGGTCTCTCCTCTTGGCCCCAGCCCTGGTCTCTCCTCTTGGCCCCAGCCCTGGTCTCTCCTCTTAGCCCCAACCCTGGTCTCTCCTCTTGGCCCCAACCCTGGTCTCTCTCTCTCCTCTTGACCCCAGCCCTGGTCTCTCCTCTTGGCCCCAGCCCTGGTCTCTTCTCTTGGCCCCAGCCCTGGTCTCTCCTCTTGGCCCCAGCCCTGGTCTCTCCTCTTGGCCCCAGCCCTGGTCTCTCCTCTTGGCCCCAGCCCTGGTCTCTCCTCTTGGCCCCAGCCCTGGTCTTTCCTCTTGGCCCCAGCCCTGGTCTCTCCTCTTGGCCCCAACCCTGGTCTCTCCTCTTAGCCCCAACCCTGGTCTCTCCTCTTGGCCCCAACCCTGGTCTTTCTCTCTCTCCTCTTGACCCCAGCCCTGGTCTCTCCTCTTGGCCCCAGCCCTGGTCTCTCCTCTTGGCACCAGCCCTGGTCTCTCCTCTTGGCCCCAGCCCTGGTCTCTCCTCTTGGCCCCAGCCCTGGTCTCTCCTCTTGGCCCCAGCCCTGGTCTCTCCTCTTGGCCCCAGCCCTGGTCTCTCCTCTTGGCCCCAGCCCTGGTCTCTCCTCTTGGCCCCAGCCCTGGTCTCTCCTCTTGACCCCAACCCTGGTCTCTCCTCTTGGCCCCAGCCCTGGTCTCTCCTCTTAGCCCCAACCCTGGTCTCTCCTCTTGGCCCCAACCCTGGTCTCTCTCTCTCCTCTTGACCCCAGCCCTGGTCTCTCCTCTTGGCCCCAGCCCTGGTCTCTTCTCTTGGCCCCAGCCCTGGTCTCTCCTCTTGGCCCCAGCCCTGGTCTCTCCTCTTGGCCCCAGCCCTGGTCTCTCCTCTTGGCCCCAGCCCTGGTCTCTCCTCTTGGCCCCAGCCCTGGTCTCTCCTCTTGGCCCCAGCCCTGGTCTCTCCTCTTGGCCCCAGCCATGGTCTCTCCTCTTGACCCCAGCCCTGGTCTCTCCTCTTGGCCCCACCTGACTGCTGTCCTTTGGTCTCTGTCTCTCTAACGCCGTGTAGAGATGTCCATGAGTACTGGAAGCAACCGTTTAAAAATTAGTGTGTCCGATATAGCACTCTATTCCCTACATAGGCTAGTGCACTAATTTTGACCAGGCCCATACAGGTAGTGCACTATATAGTTAGTGCACTATATAGGGAGTGCAGTATTCAGACATATACCAGGGGTCTGCCCTCTGGGGATCTAGACAGACAGGTACTATCGCCCTCCAACCTACAGGCCATGGCAGGGATCTTTACAGCCCTGAACGACTGAGGACTCAAGAGGCAGTTCGCAGATCCAATTATAGGCCAGCAGCCTACACTGCTGACGCACCCATCACGGCTGGCCGGCCAGAAGCAGAACAATCACATCACATGTTATGTCACATGCGCCCGAATACAACAGGTGTAGACCTTACAGTGAAATGCTGAATACAACAGGTGTAGACCTTACAGTGAAATGCTGAATACAACAGGTGTAGACCTTACAGTGAAATGCTTACTGACAAGCCCTTAACCAACAATGCAGTTTTAAGAAACAGAGTCAATGTGGAGACTATATACAGGGGGTATCGGTACAGAGTCAATGTGGAGGCTATACACAGGGGGTACCTGTACAGAGTCAATGTGGAGGCTATATACAGGGGGTACCGCTACAGAGTCAATGTGGAGGCTATATACAGTGGGTACCGGTACAGAGTCAATGTGGAGGCTATATACAGGGGTACCGGTACAGAGTCAATGTGGAGGCTATATACAGGGGGTACCGGTACAGAGTCAATGTGGAGGCTATATACAGGGGGTACCGGTACAGAGTCAATGTGGAGGCTATATACAGGGGGTACCGGTACTGAGTCAATGTGCGGGGGAACAGGTTAGTCGAGGTAATTGAGGTAATATGTACATGTATGTAGAGTTATTAAAGTGACTATGCATAGATAATAACAGAGAGTAGCAGCAGCGTGGGGGAGGGGGGGTAGCCATTTGATTAGATGTTCAGCAGTCTTATGGCTTGGGGGGGTAGAAGCTGTTTAGGATCCTCTTGGACCTAGACTTGGTGCTCCGGTACCGCTTGCCATGCGGTAGCAGAGAGAACAGTCTATGACTAGGGTGGCTGGATTCTTTGACAATTTTTAGGGCCTTCCTCTGACACCGCCTGGTATAGAGGTCCTGGACGGCAGGAAGCTTGGCTCCAGTGATGTACTGGGCCGTTCGCACTACCCTCTGTAGTGCCTTGCGGTCGGAGGCCGAGCAGTTGCCATACCAGGCAGTGATGCAACCAGTCAGGATGCTCTCACAGACCCAGCTAACTGGCTAGCAGCGGAATGAAACAAAAGACAACGTCCATTACTGTTATCTCCCTGTTGGTTTCTCACTGTGGTCATCACTGTTATCTCCCTGTTGGTTTCTCACTGTGGTCATCATTATCTCCCTGATGGTTTCTCACTGTGGTCATCACTGTTAACTCCCGGATGGTTTCTCACTGTGGTCATCATTATCTCCTTGATGGTTTCTCACTGTGGTCATCACTGTTATCTCCCTGTTGGTTTCCCACTGTGGTCATCACTGTTAACTCCCGGATGGTTTCTCACTGTGGTCATCACTGTTAACTCCCTGTTGGTTTTTCACTGTGGTCATCACTGTTAACTCCCTGATGGTTTCTCACTGTGGTTATCACTGTTATCTCCCTGATGGTTTCTCACTGTGGTCATCACTGTTATCTCCCGGATGGTTTCTCACTGTGGTCATCATTATCTCCCTGTTGGTTTCTCACTGTGGTCATCACTGTTATCTCCCTGTTGGTTTCTCACTGTGGTCATCATTATCTCCCTGATGGTTTCTCACTGTGGTCATCATTATCTCCCTGATGGTTTCTCACTGTGGTTATCACTGTTATCTCCCTGATGGTTTCTCACTGTGGTCATCACTGTTAACTCCCTGTTGGTTTCTCACTGTGGTCATCACTGTTATCTCCCTGATGGTTTCTCACTGTGGTCATCACTGTTAACTCCCTGTTGGTTTCTCACTGTGGTTATCACTGTTATCTCCCTGTTGGTTTCTCACTGTGGTCATCACTGTTATCTCCCTGATGGTTTCCCACTGTGGTCATCATTATCTCCCTGATGGTTTCTCACTGTGGTCATCACTGTTATCTCCCTGTTGGTTTTTCACTGTGGTCATCACTGTTATCTCCCTGATGGTTTCTCACTGTGGTCATCACTGTTATCTCCCTGATGGTTTCTCACTGTGGTCATCACTGTTATCTCCCTGTTGGTTTCCCACTGTGGTCATCATTATCTCCCTGATGGTTTCCCACTGTGGTCATCACTGTTATCTCCCTGTTGGTTTCTCACTGTGGTCATCACTGTTATCTCCCTGTTGGTTTCTCACTGTGGTCATCACTGTTAACTCCCTGTTGGTTTCTCACTGTGGTCATCACTGTTATCTCCCTGTTGGTTTCTCACTGTGGTCATCACTGTTATCTCCCTGATGGTTTCCCACTGTGGTCATCACTGTTATCTCCCTGTTGGTTTCTCACTGTGGTCATCATTATCTCCCTGATGGTTTCTCACTGTGGTCATCACTGTTAACTCCCGGATGGTTTCTCACTGTGGTCATCATTATCTCCTTGATGGTTTCTCACTGTGGTCATCACTGTTATCTCCCTGTTGGTTTCCCACTGTGGTCATCACTGTTAACTCCCGGATGGTTTCTCACTGTGGTCATCACTGTTAACTCCCTGTTGGTTTTTCACTGTGGTCATCACTGTTAACTCCCTGATGGTTTCTCACTGTGGTTATCACTGTTATCTCCTGATGGTTTCTCACTGTGGTCATCACTGTTATCTCCCGGATGGTTTCTCACTGTGGTCATCATTATCTCCCTGTTGGTTTCTCACTGTGGTCATCACTGTTATCTCCCTGATGGTTTCTCACTGTGGTCATCACTGTTAACTCCCTGTTGGTTTTTCACTGTGGTCATCACTGTTAACTCCCTGATGGTTTCTCACTGTGGTTATCACTGTTATCTCCCTGATGGTTTCTCACTGTGGTCATCACTGTTATCTCCCGGATGGTTTCTCACTGTGGTCATCATTATCTCCCTGTTGGTTTCTCACTGTGGTCATCACTGTTATCTCCCTGTTGGTTTCTCACTGTGGTCATCACTGTTATCTCCCTGTTGGTTTCTCACTGTGGTCATCACTGTTATCTCCCTGTTGGTTTCTCACTGTGGTCATCACTGTTAACTCCCTGATGTTTTCTCACTGTGGTTATCACTGTTATCTCTCTGTTGGTTTTTCACTGTGGTCATCACTGTTATCTCCCTGATGGAGGGGATCGAGGTGGAGGAGAAGAGAGGAGAGGGGATCGAGGTGGAGGAGAAGAGAGAAGAGAGGAGAGGGGGTGGAGGAGAGGAGAGGAGAGAGGAGAGGGGATGGAGGTGGAGGAGAAGAGAGGAGAGAGGAGAGGGGATGGAGGTGGAGGAGAGGAGAGAGGAGAGAAGAGAGGAGAGGGGATAGGTGGAGGAGAGGAGAGGAGATCAAGGTGGAGGAGAGGAGAGAGGATGGAGGTGGAGGAGAGGAGAGAGGAGAGAAGAGAGGAGAGGGGATAGGTGGAGGAGAGGAGATCGAGGTGGAGGAGAGGAGAGGAGAGGGGATGGAGGTGGAGGAGAGGAGAGAGGAGAGGGGATGGAGGTGGAGGAGAAGAGAGGAGAGGGGAGGAGAGGGGATAGAGGTGGAGGAGAGGAGAGAGGAGAGAAGAGAGGAGAGAAGAGCGGCGAGGGGATGGAGCTGTAGGAGGAGGGACGTGGTGTTAAAACGGGGGCAGCTGCCCGGAACACGGTCGAGGGGAGAGAGATTGAGGAGAGGAGTTTTCTGGGGTATGTCTTGGAGAGGACTGCTAGGTAGGGAACCAACCTTGAGAATAATACATCATGATCTCTAGCATCCATTTCTGTTGTAGGTCCACTATAAATAGAGAGCCTGTCTCTGCATCAGCAACACTGTGAGAGGTAGAGCATTCTCCCCATTATTCAAACCCTTACCTTATTCTGTCCCATCCTGTTCTACTCTGTCCCGCCCTCTTCTACTCTGTCCCGTTCTGTTCTACTCTGGCCCGCCCTGTTCTACTCTGGCCCGCCCTGTTCTACTCTGGCCCGTTCTGTTCTGCTCTGGCCCGCCCTGTTCTGCTCTGGCCCGCCCTGTTCTGCTCTGGCCCACCCTGTTCTGCTCTGGCCCGCCCTGTTCTGCTCTGGCCCGCCCTGTTCTGCTCTGGCCCGTTCTACTCTACTCTGGCCCGTTCTACTCTACTCTGGCCCGTTTTACTCTGGCCTGCTTGGAACGCTGAATGTAGGTTGCGGTGTACTGTTGAGGGTTCGACTGTGTGAAAAATAAAGTTCTCACTACTTGTTATTTTTTTTAGGCCAGCCAATAGCTGGAAAAGAGGAAACACTTCGTCCTATTCTGACCGCTCCCTGAAGGAGAGAAATGAGGTACAACATCACTATGGCGGGCTGGATGCTTTCACGCCTTCAACTGAAGAACTTTTCTCTCGCCTGTCAAGGCCAATGAATAACCGTGCCTCTCGCTGGAAGCCCCGCCTTCCACAGCTGATAACACCGAGGCTCGGATTCATTCCATCAATTCTGACACTCTTTACCTGACGGGGACACCCGGAGTGACCCGGTTTAGGAGGTGAGACGTGCCCAGGCAAGCGGCTTTCACCCAGTGATGTAAATGACGCATCAGCAACAGCCCGAGGGGAACGACGGAAGCCATCATCAAATCACATGTTATTTGTCACATGCGCCGAATAGAACAGGTGTAGACCTTACAGTGAAATGCTGACTGACCAGCCCTTAACCAACAGGTGTAGACCTTACAGTGAAATGCTGACTGACCAGCCCTTAACCAACAGGTGTAGACCTCACAGTGAAATGCTGACTGACCAGCCCTTAACCAACAGGTGTAGACCTTACAGTGAAATGCTGACTGACAAGCCCTTAAACAGCAATGCAGTTCAAGAAATAGTTGTACTAAATAAACTATATACAGGGGGTACCGGTACTGAGTCAATGTGGAGGCTATATACAGGGGGTACCGGTACCGAGTCAATGTGGAGGCTATATACAGGGGGTACCGGTACCGAGTCAATGGGGAGACTATATACAGGGGGTACCGGTACAGAGTCAATGTGGAGACTATATACAGGGGGTACCGGTACAGAGTCAATGTGGAGGCTATATACAGGGTACTGCACAGAGTCAATGTGGAGACTATATACAGGGGGTACCGGTACAGAGTCAATGTGGAGACTATATACCGGGGGTACCGGTACAGAGTCAATGTGGAGGCTATATACAGGGGGTACCGGTACAGAGTCAATGTGGAGGCTATATACAGGGGGTACCGGTACAGAGTCTATGTGCGGGGGTACAGGTTAGTCAAGGTAATTTGTACATGTAGGTAGTGGTAAAGTGACTATGCATAAATAATAAACAGTGAGTAGCAGCAGCGGGGGGTCAATGCAAATAGTCAGGGGGGGCAGTTTAGAATAACCAAGCGACTGAACACTTCAAATACTAAACGAGAGAGAATTTCCACCGTGGGGAGGCAGGAATAGCTAGTAGCAGTAGTTAGCTCACCTTGGTGAGTTAGCTAACCTGGTTAGCATGCTATGCAGAGCTTGTTTAGCTAGCCTGGTCTCGAAAGTCTACGCAGTTGTACCGGACCCTTCATCGACCAAGTCTGGGAAGAGAGGTAAGTGATGCCTGACCCGACCTGTCCTCCCTCTCCCTTCGAGTAGCCTTCCATAACTGGCGACGGAGCGCACAGGAGCCGGGCTGAGCGATGGCAGCTACCTTACGCACCACGGCCAGGCAGACAAGACATTTGGTTAGACCAAAGACCCAATCCATCCCTGTGTCCCGCAACTCAGACTCAGCCGAGGTACGGGCATCCGGGAGCAGAAATCACTATTGCCTGTTCTACTCTGCCCCGCTCTGTTCTACTCTGGCCCGCTCTGTTCTACTCTGGCCCGCTCTGTTCTGCCCTGGCCCGCCCTGTTCTGCTAGTGAAATCACTAAACCAAGCTTCCTCTGTGGACTAAGGAAACAGTGCCAGCCGTGGGCAAGCCACTGTTACTGACAATGTCCCATAGTACGGCAAACAAACTGATTGGAGTGAGGGCAGCCAGAGCAGGCACCGAGCCAAGTGTAAAGCATGACAACTAACGTTGAATACTTATCGTTACTAGTGAGATTCCAGTAACCAATCATATTACACTATATTGCTATTGATATGTTTAAGTTGACAGTGTAGGTGAAAATTCATGACTGTGGTTGATTTTCCAGTATCTAGACTGTTCTCCCAGAAGTATTGAGACAGAAAACATAGGGTTAATTAATAGACATGTGTAAGCAGAATCCGTGGGAGTGTACAGACTGGGTCAATAACCATTGGACATGTAAAAACAGAGCGTAAGCAGAATCCGTGGGAGTGTACAGACTGGGTCAACATGGAGTTAATCACTAGACATGTAAAATAGGAACGTAAGCAGAAAATGTATGCCTGTGCTGTTATAAACCCGAGGGAAGTCATTACCTGGTCCTGTGACTGGCTTTAGGGCATGTAGTTATATTGTATATGTATGTCTGTGCCATTACAGGCTTGGGGAGAGCCATTGTGCAGTCCTATGAGTAACACTGGACAGACACCTGCATTATGTGTATGGATACGCCACCAATAGAATCTGTCAACAAGCAAGAATTGAGACAGAAAGATCATGTTGGCGAGAGGCCAAGGGGGTGTTGATCATCTACATAGAGGGGAGTGACCATGTGGGTTATCTGAAGGTGGAAACCTATAAAGGCCTGAGGTCTGTGGCAAAATAACTGAGTTCTTCCATGGAATTGCTCGGCGTTGTTACTTTTGAAATAAAGTCTAATTGAATTCACAAGCTCCGGGAATCTGAGAAATATCTGATTCAATATTTCCACGACAACAGCTATAACAAATCAGCTGTCAGAAGCTGCATGACGAGCAGTTTATTTTGAGCCAATAAAAAAACTCAATCCTCTCTTACCAGTCGGCGCCAACGTGCTGAAAAAGAGCTAGGAGGGAACGTGAAGAGCTGCCGCCATTCCATGGAAGAAAAACTAAGTTTGGAATCGTTGAGAAGTTGTACATAACTGAACTGAAAAGAGAGAACTGGATAGGGGTGGTAACCATCTAGAGCAGGGTGCAACAGGTCACAACAGGGTTTTGGAAATAGTCACAACAGGGCTTTGGAAATAGTCACAACAGGGCTTTGGAAATAGTCACAACAGGGCTTTGGAAATAGTCACAACAGGGCTTTGGCAATAGTCACAACAAGGCTTTGAAAATAGTCACAACAGGGCTTTGGAAATAGTCACAACAGGGCTTTGGAAATAGTCACAACAGGGCTTTGGCAATAGTCACAACAAGGCTTTGAAAATAGTCACAACAGGGCTTTGGAAATAGTCACAACAAGGCTTTGGAAATAGTCACAACAAGGCTTTGGAAATAGTCACAACAGGGTTTTGGAAATAGTCACAACAAGGCTTTGGAAATAGTCACAACAGGGCTTTGGAAATAGTCACAACAAGGCTTTGGAAATAGTCACAACAGGGCTTTGGAAATAGTCACAACAAGGCTTTGGAAATAGTCACAACAGGGCTTTGGAAATAGTCACAACAGGGCTTTGGCAATAGTCACAACAGGGCTTTGGAAATAGTCACAACAGGGCTTTGGAAATAGTCACAACAGGGCTTTGGAAATAGTCACAACAGGGCTTTGGAAATAGTCACAACAGGGCTTTGGAAATAATCACAACAGGGCTTTGGAAATAGTCACAACAGGGCTTTGGCAATAGTCACAACAAGGCTTTGAAAATAGTCACAACAAGGCTTTGAAAATAGTCACAGTTTTCCACTTATCCAAGTCCAAAAGGTCCCATGTGGCTCAGTTGGTAGAGCAGGGTCCTTGCAACACCAGGGCTGTGGGTACGATTCCCCACGGGGGGGACCGGTACAAAAATGTATGAACTCACTACTGTAAGTTGCTCTGGATGAGAACGTCTGGTATATGTAAATGTCCATACTGTACGTGCAAGTCAAACCAATTACAATGCAAGTCCAGCAATATAATCGTCTTTCATTCCACTAATGCATTTTGAATATGAATTGACTGACTCCCTGCGACACTATTAAATAATATAAAAGCTACTGATGACGGATCAGAATCCTGTAAGTGAATGTTTCAAGATAAGCAGACAAGCAGTCTGTAGACTACAGAGAAGAAGTTCTGATCTGCAGCCAAGTCTGTCTGAGCTCCTCTCCTCTTCCTCTGGCTCCACTTTCTCCTCCTCTCCTCCAGCCCTTCTCCTCCTCTCCTTTCCTCTGGCTCTACTTTCTCCTCCCCTCATCTAGCCCTTCTCCTCCTCTCCTTTCCTCTGGCTCTACTTTCTCCTCCCCTCATCTAGCCCTTCTCCTCCTCTCCTTTCCTCTTCCTCTACTTTCTCCTCCTCTCCTCCAGCCCTTCTCCTCCTCTCCTTTCCTCTCAGCTGCCGCTTGTATGCACACCAGCACATTCCCCTAAAATCAATCAGATTACATAAGATAACTGCAGAGAGAGAGAGAGAGAGGGAGAGAGAGGAAAAGAGGGAGAGAAAACAGGCAATAACTTCACAGTTGTGTGCTGGCCCTCTCTCTCTCTCCTGACCCATGGCAGGCCTCTGCAGTGATGGTCACTTTCAAAGGACTGCCCCGTCAGTGCAGCAGGTGGACAGAGCAGCCTGACTAGAAAGACATAGTGGTTTGATAGTGAATCACGCCTGTATAATATGTTCAGCGGAGCTGCTAGAGATGCTACATGGTCATCTGTCCTTCTCTGTCCACAGACAGAAAGCAGAAAGAAACATTGACAGACAATAATATAACCCGACTCATCATGATTATACGTGTAGAGGAACACCAAAGGACCAGTCTGTCAAGAGAACAACATCACTAGTGTCAATAACAAATATAGGCTATTTGCTAACTGGCCAAACCCATTTTACCAATCCCATTCGTTTACCCTTGTTTTCCATAAAGAATCCCTCTGTCTGTCAGCCGGCCTGTCTGTCTTCCTGTTTGTCTGCCTGACTGTCTGAGTGCCTTCCTGTCTGTCTTTCTGTCTGTCTGTCCACCCACGAGCAGCAGGATACTGAAGCAGAGATCAATACCTCAGGACATCCGTGTGTCCAATCTGGCAGAGCACCAGCTGAACATACCACACAGAGAGGCATGGCAGAGCACCAGCTGAACATACCACACAGAGAGGCATGGCAGAGCACCAGCTGAACATACCACACAGAGAGGCATGGCAGAGTACCAGCTGAACATACCACACAGAGAGGCATGGCAGAGCACCAGCTGAACATACCACACAGAGAGGCATGGCAGAGCACCAGCTGAACATACCACACAGAGAGGCATGGCAGAGTACCAGCTGAACATACCACACAGAGAGGCATGGCAGGGCACCAGCTGAACATAACACACAGAGAGGCATGGCAGAGTACCAGCTGAACATACCACACAGAGAGGCATGGCAGAGTACCAGCTGAACATACCACACAGAGAGGCATGGCAGAGTACCAGCTGAACATACCACACAGAGAGGCATGGCAGAGTACCAGCTGAACATACCACACAGAGAGGCATGGCCGAGTACCAGCTGAACATACCACACAGAGAGGCATGGCCGAGTACCAGCTGAACATACCACACAGAGAGGCATGGCAGAGTACCAGCTGAACATACCACACAGAGAGGCATGGCCGAGTACCAGCTGAACATACCACACAGAGAGGCATGGCCGAGTACCAGCTGAACATACCACACAGAGAGGCGTTACTAGTCCATCCACACTAACAATAGACACAGTATAACCGTCTGTATCCCAAATGTCCCCCCTATTACCTTGTAGTGCACTACTAGTGAACTATGTAGGGATGCAGCCAGTGACTGATTGGCTGATGAGGAAAGCCATCTGCATACTGATTGGCTGTTTAAGGACCATAGAGCTCTGGGAAAAAGCGATTGTAATAAAACGTTGTGTTTTCTATTTTCCGTTCAGCGCCCCCCCGAACAACGGCGACTTGTCCGCCCGCCGTTCCAACGCACACTGCCAAGGGAGAGCAAATCACAGAACGATCACTTAGTCACATCGTCCCCCCCAGTAGAAGAGAGGAGAACATAAAACCAAAAGGCATGTTGAACGCGCGGACCTTTACAGGTGGAGGTCTAGGCTGCTTCCTGAACGGCCCTATAGGGTCCCACGACAGGGTGACATTGAGGATGCAGGTCTGTTCTTAAAAAAACGTGGAGCTGACCGCGTTTTAACTACCACGCAGATACGAAACAAACTGAACATTTGGAAATAATACCAGGTTAAAAATATCAAATTCCCAGTTTATGCTACAGAACCGACTTGATAAAGAGGGTTTTAAAAATAGGTCGTATTTGACTCAGCGCTCCATGGCGTACACTAAGGTATTGTTAGCGGAATAGATGGATGAAGTCTAACGCATTAATAATATAACTAGCCAATACATGCCTTGGTAAAATACCCCCCCCAAAAATACTGCTGTCAGGTTGTAAATCACAGCTGGCCTGATACATTGTTTCCTGCCTCCACCTATTCGGGATGCACTGTTTTAGTTTTAATGACTCAATATTTTTAGACCCCAACAACAACAACAACAACAACAAAACCTGACAAATGTAACTAAGGCTGGGAATGTCAATACAATCAGACTAGCAAAATGCAACGATCACAAGTCAGTCATAACGTGGCTAATAGGCTTAGCGTAGCTATTTATGTAGCAAGCTAAAAACACGGAGCCTACCGTTCGCTAGCTAGCTGCTGGGAGGATGTCATTGGAGGAGTGGGTGAACGACCGACTTTTTCTCCTCGTATGATTTTCCGGCGGCTACAGCTAGAGATGCAGGCGTCGGTCGGTTAGCTACGCTGAACTTGGAACGACTGTTACCCTGTTAGCATGTCTCCTGCGTTCGAAAATTCACTCCGATTTCTACTCCGATCTGGCTACCTACTCCGACTTCTACTCCGATCTGGCTACCTACTCCGACTTCTACTCCGATCTGGCTACCTACTCCGACTTCTACTCCGATCTGGCTACCTACTCCGACTTCTACTCCGATCTGGCTACCTACTCCGATCTGGCTACCTACTCCGACTTCTACTCCGATCTGGCTACCTACTCCGACTTCTACTCCGATCTGGCTACCTACTCCGATCTGGCTACCTACTCCGATTTCTACTCCGATCTGGCTACCTACTCCGACTTCTACCCCGATCTGGCTACCTACTCCGATTTCTACTCCGATCTGGCTACCTACTCCGATTTCTACTCCGATCTGGCTACTTACTCCGATTTCTGTTCCGATCTGGCTACCTACTCCGATTTCTACTCCGATCTGGCTACCTACTCCAATTTCTACTCCGATCTGGCTATCTACTCCAATTTCTACTCCGATCTGGCTATCTACTCCGTGTGCCAGAGAGCAGAATAACTGATGAATTTACGAACAAGATTGGCTGAGATAATGGATGGGCTGGACATGCCGAGAGATGAGTTCGGATTGGTCTACCATGTAGCATGCTTCTGTCTATAACATGAGCAGCTCAGTGTGTGTAGATAATCCTTGCTACCGCAGCTATTTTGTTGAAAGATATAACGTTATAACGCCATGAAGAACTACAAAAGTGTTTCTACTTTTCTTAACAACGTTGCTGCCCTGAATTTAACAGGCCCAATCGACAGATCAGTTGGGAAAAGTTGTGATGGGCTACTTTCTGCACACGGCACAGTCAGTGTGAACTGGAGTGACTGGACACAACGGCGACCAAACAAACAAACAAAACAGAGTCAAAGCGTGAAGCGTTCGTCCATGTATACGTGTAGCGTGGCTTGTTCTGCATTGTGTATTTTTATTTACCAAACAAACAAACAAACAAGCTGTACAAACAAAGCGTTCGTCCATGTATACGGGTCTAGCTACATTTTCATGATATTATACGTTTCTAATTTTGTCAGAACGTCGTTTTCATTGCAAGTCAAAAGACAAAGGTTCACTCATTTTGAATGTTATATTGTTCTTGTGCATCTCTAAATGATTTTATATATCGATTCCCTGGGTCATTTCATGTGTTCACGTGTATCGACGTTATCGGCGTTCAAACAGGCAGAAATACACCTTCTGTATCCTGTGCATGTGACAAATAAACTTTGATTATATTTGATAAAGTGTGTGTTTACCAGAGACGGTCATGTGAAGAACAACAACTACCTGCACTAAAGTCAGATTAGGATGTAGGCCAGGGACTAGATGAAGTGTATTTTTACCTGGAGTTTTTCTTTATTGTAGGCGACTACTTTCACCACCTTTAGTCTACTCCCTCTGTTTAGCACATGGCCTCACATGGGAATCCTTAAAGAGATGGGCGGGGCTAAGGTTTAAGAGGGTGTGAACGATGCTGAATGGGTGGAGACAAAGAAGAGCTCCTCCAGGAGGTGTACCAAAAACATTCAAGGGCCATTTTCTCAAAAGTGAGGTTACAAGTTTATCAACTTTCAAAGCAGAATTAATTACCCATTGTTCCTCAACTGCAGTGTCCGATACACCATTTTCCAGCTCTTCTACTTTTATCCAAATGTAAAAAAAAAAAAAAAACACTTCAAATTTTGCTACAAAGGACTGAATCCTGGTGGTCACATAAGTCCACTCCTCCCCCTTTCTGTAATCTGTCACATCTCAATACATTATAGTACATTTACTTCAATGTCTTTATCATCCTACATTCTATTCTCCAGGTCACCAGGTCACAAATACGGTATAATACCGGTACCATTTCAGTTCCCTCCGGCTCGGCCATACGATCACAGGTTGATGTAAAAGGCCATTCCATCAGCTCCGCCTCCTCCTCCTCCTCCTCCTCCTCCTCCTCCTCCGCCTCCTCCGCCTCCTCCTCCGCCTCCTCCTCCTCCTCCTCCTCCTCCTCCTCCTCCTCCTCCTCCTCCCGTCAGTCAGCCAGAGAAAGGTCAGGTTCGAAGCGTGTTGCTCTTCAAAGGCCTCCATGTGGCAAGAACCTCTGCTGTGATACCCCCTCCACCTCCTCCTCCCTCCCCACTTCCTTCTCCCTCCCCACTTCCTCCTTTCCACTTCCACCCAACATGTAAAGTGTTGGTTTCATGAGCCAGAAGATCCCATAAAATGTCCATATGCACAAAAAGCTTTGTGTTTCCATTGTGTTAGTGAGCATTTCCCCTTTTTGCCAAAATAATCCATCCCCCGACAGGTGTGGCATATCAAGAAGCTGATTATACAGTGTGATCATTACACCAGGTGCACCTTGTGCTGGGGGACAATAAAAGGCCACTCTAAAATGTGCAGTTTTGTCACACAACACAATGCCACAGACGTCCCAATTGTTGAGGGAGCGTGCAATTGGCATGCTGACTGCAGGAATGTCCACCAGAGCTGTTGCCAGAGAATTTAATGTTCATTTCGATTCTATAAGCCGCCTCCAACGTTGTTTTAGAGGATTTGGCAGCACGTCCAACTGGCCTCACAACCCCAAACCACGTGTAACCACGCCAGCCAAGGACCTCCACATTCGGCTTCTTCACCCTCGGGATCGTCTGAGACCAGCCACCCGGACAGCTGATGAAACTGTGGGTTTGTACAACTGAAGACTTTCTGCACAAACTGTCAGAAACCGTCTCAAGGAACCTCATCTGCTCGTCGTCCTCACCAGGGTCTTAACCTGACTGCAGTTCTGCATCGTAACCAACATTAGTGGCCAAATGCTCACCTTCGATGGCCACTGGCACACTGTAGTAGGTTACAGTAATATAATGTCTCAATGTGTTTCCGTGTCCAGATGACCCATTCTGTTGGACCAAACCTCTTCATGGATGAATCCCGGTTTCAACTGTACCGGGCAGATTGCGTTGTGTGGGCGAGCGGTTTGCTTATGCCATCGTTGTGAACAGAATTCCCCATGGTGGCGGTAGGGTTATGGTATGGGTAGGTATAAGCTACGGACAACGAACACAATTGCATTTTATCGATGACAATTTGAAATGCACAGAGATACCGTGACGAGATCCCGAGGCCCATTGTCGTGCCATTCATCCGCCGCCATCACCTCATGTTTCAGCATGATAATGCACGGCCCCGTGTGGTAACGTACACAATTCCTGGAAGCTGAAAATGTCCCAGTTCTTCCATGGCCTGCATACCCACCAGACATGTCACTCATTGAGCATGTGTGAGATGCTCTGGATCAACGTGTACTGCAGCGTGTTCCAGTTCCCGCAAATATCCAAGAACTTCACACAGCCATTGAAGAGGAGTAGGACAACATTCCCACAGGCCACAGTCAACCAGCCTGATCAACTCTATGTGAAGGAGATGTGTCTCACTACATGAAGCAGATGGAGGTCACCAGATACTGACTGGTATTCTGATCCACGCCCCCTTCTTTTTTAAAAGGTATCTGTGACCAACAGATGCATATCTGTATTCCCAGTCATGTGAAATCCATAGATTAGGGTCTCATGAATTTATTTAAATTGACCGATTTCCTTCTATGAACTGTAACCTCAGTCAAATCTTAGAAGTCGTTGCATGTTGCGTTTTATATTTTTGTTCAGTGTACTTTATTTTAAGTTTAGCCAACGTGGATCTAAGGCTAACTTCTCCTCTGTTACAGTAATATAATGTCTCAATGTGTTTCCGTGTCCAGATGACCCATTCTGTTGGACCAAACCTCAAATGCGGACAGCGAGTTGAAACCACTTCTTCTGAGGCTAATCTTTGTTGGTGTGAGTGGTAGGGGGAGGGGCTTGGTGGATGTGGAAGGGGGAGGGGCTTGGTGGAAGTGGTAGGGGGAGGGACTTGGTGGAAGTGGAAGGGGGAGGGGCTTGGTGGAAGTGGTAGGGGGAGGGGCTTGGTGGAAAGGGGAGGGAGAGGGGCTTGGTTGAAGTGGTAGGGGGAGGGGCTTGGTGGAAGTGGAAGGGGCTTGGTAGAAGTGGGAGGGGCTTGGTAGATGTGTGTGTTTAAACAGAGAGGAAGAGGCGAGAGGTTTCACTCTGGACAAAATCTGTCCAAAATCAGGCCAGTGCGTTTCTATGGGCTTATTTTGGACCTCAGCTTGTCGCCTGCCTTCCCGCCTGGGGACAATGACTCACATTGTTAGGGACGGAGACATGAGCATCTCGTCACTATATTCAGATCTCTGGTGTAAATGGGACACAGCACAGAAGGAGCGAAGATGAAAAAAAAATTACTAATTTGAATCTTGCGATACAGGCATTTTGGTATATTTTACTAAAACCAAAATGAGTAGAATGATGTTGATAAATTGCCCAGCCCGAACAGACACACGTTAATGATCACCTCCCCACTGGGCTGGTGAAAGGTATCAGTCATTATGACATCATCATCGGCTGCTACACCACTGCTTCCACTATTTACTGTTGTGTTTCTATTCCCTATATAGTACACTGCTTTGGACCAGAGCCTGGCCCAGTTAGGGCACTATAGCTCTAGTCAACAGTAGTGCACTATATAAGGGCATAGGGTGCCATTTGGGACTCAGGCACAGAGTTTTAATTATTCACAAAAGCCAGGCTGGCTAGCCATGAGAGACCATGTTAGATCTAAACCAGGGCCATGCAGGCAGGCCAAAGAGAGAGAGAGAGAGAGAGAGAGAGAGAGAGAGAGAGAGAGAGAGAGAGAGAGAGAGAGAGAGAGAGAGAGAGAGAGAGAGAGAGAGAGAGAGAGAGTGAAGACATCTGACAGAGGTATCGATGTTACTGCTCTGGTTAGAGGCAGGGGAGTCCACAGGGAGTAGCTGATGGTGGAGATAATTAGCCCTGAGGGACTACAGTACTGGACCTCTGTCATCAACAGTAAGCTACTGGAACATGGACAATGCTAAATGAGAGAAACAATCATTTTAGAATGGCCAAAATAACACTTAGCACAACAGCAACTAGGGCCAGAATACTGTATTCTGTTAAAATTACTGTGGAATATAGGAAAGTCTAAGATGGAGACCTCCTACTCACTGTACCATTAAAAGTAAAGCCTATCCCAGTATTACCCGGTATCCTAGTAAAGACTATCCCAGTATTACCCGGTATCATAGTAAAGCCTATCCCAGTATTACCCGGTATCCTAGTTAAGCCTATCCCAGTATTACCCGGTATCATAGTAAAGACTATCCCAGTATTACCCGGTATCATAGTAAAGCCTATCCCAGTATTACCCGGTATCATAGTAAAGCCTATCCCAGTATTACCCGGTATCATAGTAAAGACTATCCCAGTATTACCCAGTATCCTATTAAAGACTATCCCAGTATTACCCGGTATCATAGTAAAGACTATCCCAGTACCACCCGGTATCCTAGTAAAGACTATCCCAGTATTACCCGGTATCCTAGTAAAGACGATCCCAGTATCCAAGTAGACTATCCCAGTACCACCCAATATCCTAGAAGACTATCCCAGTACCACCCAGTATCCTAGTAGACTATCCCATTACCACCCAGTATTCTAGTAAAGACTATCCCAGTACCACCCAGTATCCTAGTAAAGACTATCCCAATACCACCCAGTGTCCGAGTAAAGACTATCCCAGTACCACCCAGTATCCTAGTAGACTATCCCAGTACCACCCAGTATCCTAGTAAAGACTGTCCCAGTACCACCCAGTATCCTAGTAAAGACTGTCCCAGTACCACCCAGTATCCTAGTAAAGACTATCCCAGTACCACCCAGTATCCTAGTAAAGACTATCCCAGTACCAACCAGTATCAGCCAGTCTCCTAGTAAAGATCCTCCCAGTATCCCAGCAAAGACTGTCCCAGTATCACCCAGTATCCTAGTAAAGACTATCCCAGTACCACCCAGTATCCTAGTAAAGACTATCCCAGTACCACCCAGTATCAGCCAGTATCCTAGTAAAGATCCTCCCAGTATCTTAGTAAAGACTGTCCCAGTATCCCATTAAAGACTATCCCAGTATCAGCCAGTCTCCTAGTAAAGATCCTCCCAGTATCCCAGTAAAGACTATCCCAGTATCACCAAGTATCCTAGTAAATACTATCCCAGTATCAGCCAGTCTCCTAGTAAAGATCCTCCCAGTATCTTAGTGAAGACTGTCCCAGTATCCCATTAAAGACTATCCCAGTATCACCCTGTATCCTAGTAAAGATCCTCCAGTATCCTAGTAAAGATCCTCCCAGTATCACCCAGTATCCTAGTAAAGACTATCCCAGTATCAGCCAGTCTCCTAGTAAAGATCTTCCCAGTATCCCAGTAAAGACTATCCCAGTATCACCCAGTATCCTAGTAAAGACTATCCCAATACCACCCAGTGTCCGAGTAAAGACTATCCCAGTACCACCCAGTATCCTAGTAGACTATCCCAGTACCACCCAGTCTCCTAGTAAAGATCTTCCCAGTATCCCAGTAAAGACTATCCCAGTATCACCCAGTATCCTAGTAAAGACTATCCCAGTGTCAGCCAGTCTCATAGTAAAGATCCTCCCAGTATCCCAGCAAAGACTGTCCCAGTATCACCCAGTATCCTAGTAAAGATCCTCCCAGTATCTTAGTAAAGACTGCCCCAGTATCCCATTAAAGACTATCCCAGTATCAGCCAGTCGCCTAGTAAAGATCCTCCCAGTATCACCCAGTATCCTAGTAAAGACTATCCCAGTATCAGCCAGTCTCCTAGTAAAGATCCTCCCAGTATCTTAGTGAAGACTGTCCCAGTATCCCATTAAAGATTATCCCAGTATCACCGTGTATCCTAGTAAAGATCCTCCCAGTATCCTAGTAAAGATCCACCCAGTATCACCCAGTATCCTAGTAAAGACTATCCCGGTATCAGCCAGTCTCCTAGTAAAGATCCTCCAAGTATCCCAGCAAAGACTGTCCCAGTATCACCCAGTATCCTAGTAAAGACTATCCCAGTATCAGCCAGTCTCCTAGTAAAGATCCTCCAAGTATCCCAGCAAAGACTGTCCCAGTATCACCCAGTATCCTAGTAAAGACTATCCCAGTATCACCCAGTATCCCAGTAAAGACTGCCCCAGTATCACCCAGTATCCCAGTAAAGACTATCCCAGTATCTTAGTGAAGACTGTCCCAGTATTCCATTAAAGACTATCCCGGTATCAGCCAGTCTCCTAGTAAAGATCCTCCCAGTATCCCAGTAAAGACTATCCCAGTATCACCCAGTATCCTAGTAAAGATCCTCCCAGTATCCCAGTAAAGACTATCCCAGTAACACCCAGTATCCTAGTAAAGACTATCCCAGTATCAGCCAGTCTCCTAGTAAAGATCCTCCAAGTATCCCAGTAAAGACTATCCCAGTATCACCCAGTCACCTAGTAAAGACTATCCCAGTATCACCCAGTATCCTAGTCAAGATCCTCCCAGTATCACCCAGTATCCTAGTAAAGATCCTCCCAGTATCCCAGTAAAGACTATCCCAGTATCAGCCAGTCTCCTAGTAAAGACTGTCCCAGTATCTTAGTAAAGACTGTCCCAGTATTCCATTAAAGACTATCCCGGTATCAGCCAGTCTCCTAGTAAAGATCCTCCCAGTATCCCAGTAAAGACTATCCCAGTAACACCCAGTATCCTAGTAAAGATCCTCCAAGTATCCCAGTAAAGACTATCCCAGTATCACCCAGTATCCTAGTAAAGACTATCCCAGTATCACCCAGTATCCTAGTAAAGATCCTCCCAGTATCACCCAGTATCCTAGTAAAGATCCTCCCAGTATCCCAGTAAAGACTATCCCAGTATCAGCCAGTCTCCTAGTAAAGACTGTCCCAGTACCTTAGTAAAGACTGTCCCAGTATCTTAGTAAAGACTGTCCCAGTATTCCATTAAAGACTATCCCGGTATCAGCCAGTCTCCTAGTAAAGTATCCTAGCATCCCAACGTGCTGTGATCAGGTCAGTGCTCTGAGTGCCTCATCACCCTCTGTGAGGTGAGGCATCTCTCTGAGTGTGCATATGAGGTTTGCCTGCTGCTGAAGGCAGTTTTCTCTGCTCTGCATGCAGGCTGCGTTCCCAAACACTTGGCTGGAGGGGGAAGATGACACTGGCCACCGGGGACACCGGGGCTCAGGTGACAGAGAGACAGATAGGGGGACTCAATAAACTTCACACTGACTCAGAAAACACAGACAAGACCAGGGCCCTCCCAGGGGGCCAACAGTCAGCTCTTATACCCCCAGGCTGAGGCCAGGCTGAGGCTGCCAGGGAGACAGGGCAGGAGTAGTCTCCCGGCTGCCTGGGACACAGGACAGGTGTAGTCACACGCTGCCTGGGACACAGGACAGGTGTAGTCTCCCGCTGCCTGGGACACAGGACAGGTGTAGTCTCCCGCTGCCTGGGACACAGGACAGGTGTAGTCTCCCGCTGCCTGGGACACAGGACAGGTGTAGTCTCCCGCTGCCTGGGACACAGGACAGGTGTGGTCTCACGCTGCCTGGGAGACAGGACAGGTGGAGTCTCCCGCTGCCTGGGACACAGGACAGGTGTGGTCTCACGCTGTCTGGAAGAAAGGCCAGGTGCAGCCTCACGCTGCCAGACCATCACACCTGGGCTCAAGGCTAGGGCAGGGGTACAGTCTGTTCTGCTGACTCCCTACACAGATATATGATGTGTTAGATATTACTGCACTGTTGGGGCTAGGAACACAAGCATTTTGCTACACCCACAATAACATCTGCTAAATATTTGATTCCTTGACATGTCACACTAGTGTTCTGGTCTGACTTGCCCAGTAGCAATGTCTATGACCGTCTGAAGACCCATGATGACGTGTATTCTAGAGGCTCACCAGCAGTAAGGAGTAGTCTTTTAGAACACTGCACTACGAGGGGGACAGACAGCCAGACAGACAGAGACCGACAGAGAGAGAGAGAGAGAGTGAGAGAGAGAGAGAGAGAGAGAGAGAGAGAGAGAGAGAGAGAGAGAGAGAGAGAGAGAGAGAGTGAAGAGAGAGAGAGAGAGAGAGAGAGAGAGAGAGAGAGAGAGAGAGAGAGAGAGAGAGAGAGAGAGAGAGAGAGAGAGAGAGAGAGAGAGAGAGAGAGAGAGAGAGAGAGAGAGAGAGAGAGAGACAGACAGACAGACAGTCAGTCACGGAGCTGCTGATGTCTTCTGACAGCTTGATTGATGCTGATCTCTCTATGGTTGCCAGGGTATATAGGGCTCTGCTCAAAAGTAGTGCACTATATAGGGTGCCATTTGGGACACAGATGATGTAAGGCCGGCTCATTCCTCCACCTGAGGCATCACTGCAGGCGATAAAGGCTTTTCAATGCTATTCATAACCATGGAGCCATAATGCCATTCATAAACCACTGGAGAGAGAGAGAGCGAGAGCGAGAGAGAGAGAGAGAGAGAGAGAGAGAGAGAGAGAGAGACTGAAAGGGGACAGAGAGAAGAGACCGTGAGGGAGGGTGGGTGGTAGTGAGTAGGGAAGACAGAGAGAAAGAGAGAAAAGGAGAGAGGCAGCAATTGTGCTCTTACAACAGTGACACACTGCAGTGGGGAAGCTGCCTCCCCACTCGCATGTCCTCAGTTCTCCTCTCCAAACCTCCCCTCCCCTCTCCCTCATCTCCTCTCCCTCTTCCTCCTTGCATCTCCTCTACCCCCTCATCTCCTCTACTCTCTTCTCATCCCCCTCTACCCCCTCATCCCCCTCTACCACCCTCATCCTGTTGCAACTGTAGGTCCTCTCTCGCTGGTCTTAACTACAAAGTAAATCAGAGAACCACTGCAGCCCGTCCAGTCAAGGCCAGCCTCACTGTATTAAGACAGGCAAGCCTAGGAGGACGACAACATATACAGTTGAAGTCGGAAGTTTACATACACTTAGGTTGGAGACATTAAATCTTGTTTTTCAACAACTCCACAAATTTCTTGTTAACAAACTATAGTTTTGGCAAGTCGGTTAGGACATCTACTTTGTGCATGACACAAGTCATTTTTCCAACAATTGTTTACAGACAGATTATTTCACTTATAATTCACTGTATCACAATTCCAGTGGGTCAGAAGTTTACATACACTAAGTTGACTGTGCCTTTAAACAGCTTGGAAAATTCCAGAAAATGATGTAATGGCTTTAGAAGCTTCTGATAGGCTAATTGACATAATTTGAGTCAATTGGAGGTGTACCTGTGGATGTATTTCAAGGCCTACCTTCAAACTCAGTGCCTCTTTGCTTGACATCATGGGGAAAATCAGCCAAGACCTCAGAAAACAAATTCTAGACATCCAGAAGTCTGGTTCATCCTTGGGAGCAATTTCCAAACGCCTGAAGGTACCACGTTCATCTGCACAAACAATAGTACGCAAGTATAAACACCATGGGTCCACGCAGCCGCCATACTGCTCAGGAAGGAGACGCGTTCTGTCTCCTAGAGAGGAACGTACTTTGGTGCAGAAAGTGCAAATCAATCCCAGAACAACAGCAAAGGACCTTGTGAAGATGCTGGAGGAAACCGGTACAAAAGTATCTATATCCACAGGAAAACGAGTCCGATATCGACATAACGTGAAAGGCCGCTCCGCAAGGAAGAAGCCACTCCTCCAAAATCGCCATAAAAGAGCCAGACTACGGTTTGCAACTGCACATGGGGACAAAGATCATACTTTTTGGAGAAATGTCCTCTGGTCTGATGAAACAAAAATAGAACTGTTTGGCCATAATGACCATCGTTATGTTTGGAGGAAAAGGGGGAGGCTTGCAAGCCGAAGAACACCATCCCAACCGTGAATCATGGGGGTGGCAGCATCATGTTGTGGGGGTGCTTTGCTGCAGGAGGGACTGGTGCACTTCACAAAATAGATGGCATCATGAGGAAGGAAAATTATGTGGATATATTGAAGCAACATCTCAAGACATCAGTCAGGAAGTTAAAGCTTGGTCGCAAATGGGTCTTCCAAATGGACAATGACCCCAAGCATACTTCCAAAGTTGTGGCAAAATGGCTTAAGGACTACAAAGTCAAGGTATTGTAGTGGCCATCACAAAGCCATATAGAAAATGTGTGGGCAGAACTGAAAAAGCATTGGTGAGCAAGGAGGCCTACAAACCGGACTCAGTTACACCAGCTCTGTCAGGAGGAATGGGCCAAAATTCACCCAATTTATTATGGGAAGCTTGTGGAAGGCTACCCAAAACGTTTGACCCCAGTTAAACAATTTAAAGGCAATGCTACCAAATACTAATTGAGTGTATGTAAACTTCTGACCCACTGGGAATGTGATGAAAGAAATAAAAGCTGAAATAAATAATTCTCTCTACTATTATTCTGACATTTCACATTCTTAAAATGAAGTGGTGATTCTAACTGACCTAAGACAGCAAATTCTTAATAGGATTAAATGTCAGGAATTGTGAAAAACTTAGTTTAAATGTATTTGGCTAAGTTGTACGTAAACATCCGACTTCAACTGTATCTGGCCAGGCAAGCAACTGTTAGAATGCCTACGAATACAATCCATAGGATGACAATGATTTATGTCATCTGGACTAGGACCTCTGAAGATATGGGTTGTTCTTACGCTACAGTAGACCTCGTGTTAGAGTAGCCTACATTGTATAGATGGAACCCTGTAATAATCAAGTAAGTACCTGGTGGAGTACTTGGTGGAGTACCAGGTGGAGTACCTGGTGGAGTACCTGGTGGAGTACCTGGTGGAGTACCTGGTGTACTTGGTGGAGTACTTGGTGGAGTACCTGGTGGAGTACTTGCCACTTAGAATTAGCATTGTAATGTAAGTGCCCTACCTTCCTAAAACAAGTACTTCAATCTTCTAGAATCGTCCAAAATATTTCCTGCCGTGAAGAAAATGTATATTGTGGTCATAACCAATCATTTTCTGATGACATATGTCAGCTAAGTCAGTCTAACCACTAGGCTACCTGCCTCCCCATTGGACAGAGGGATACCTAGTCAGTCTAACCACTAGGCTACCTGCCTCCCCATTGGACAGAGGGATACCTAGTCAGTCTAACCACTAGGCTACCAGCCGCCCCATTGGACAGAGGGATACCTAGTCAGTCTAACCACTAGGCTACCTGCCGCCCCATTGGACAGAGGGATACCTAGTCAGTCTAACCACTAGGCTACCTGCCGCCCCATTGGACAAAGGGATACCTAGTCAGTCTAACCACTAGGCTACCTGCCGCCCCATTGGACAGAGGGATACCTAGTCAGTCTAACCACTAGGCTACCTGCCTCCCCATTGGACAGAGGGATACCTAGTCAGTCTAACCACTAGGCTACCTGCCGCCCCATTGGACAGAGGGATACCTAGTCAGTCTAACCACTAGGCTACCTGCCGCCCCATTGGACAGAGGGATACCTAGTCAGTCTAACCACTAGACTACCTGCCGCCCCATTGGACAGAGGGCATTGAGTAGATGGGGCTAGAGTCTATCTGAGAACACATCTATTCTAACACACTGTAATGACATGACATGAGGGCCAAAACTCTGCCAAGACCTTCACTCATATCACTATGTATGGAAGTAACACAGCTGCTGCCGGGGACATTGGGTCCTTGGCTCAGCTAGCCTGCAGGGTTGGGACAGAGGAGAGGATGAACCTCTCTCTAGGGTGAGAGTTATGGAGGAAGAACCTCTCTCTAGGGTGAGAGTTATGGAGGATGAGGAAGAACCTCTATGGTGAGAGTTATGGAGGAAGAGGAAGAACCTCTATGGTGAGAGTTATGGAGGATGGACCTCTCTCTATGGTGAGAGTTATGGAGGAAGAACCTCTCTCTAGGGTGAGAGTTATGGAGGATGAGGAAGAACCTCTATGGTGAGAGTTATGGAGGAAGAGGAAGAACCTCTATGGTGAGAGTTATGGAGGATGGACCTCTCTCTAGGGTGAGATTTATGGAGGAAGAACCTCTCTCTATGCTGAGTTATGGAGGATGAACCTCTCTCTAGGGTGAGAGTTATGGAGGAAGAACCTCTCTCTAGGGTGAGAGTTATGGACGAAGAACATCTCTCTAGGGTGAGAGTTATGGAGGAAGAACCTCTCTCTAGGGTGAGAGTTATGGAGGAAGAGGATGGACCTCTCTCTATGGTGAGAGTTATGGAGGAAGAACCTCTCTCTAGGGTGAGAGTTATGGAGGATGAGGAAGAACCTCTATGGTGAGAGTTATGGAGGAAGAGGAAGAACCTCTAGGGTGAGAGTTATGGAGGAAGAACCTCTCTCTATCCTGAGAGTTATGGAGGATGAACCTCTCTCTAGGGTGAGAGTTATGGAGGAAGAACCTCTCTCTAGGGTGAGAGTTATGGAGGATGAGGAAGAACCTCTCTCTAGGGTGAGAGTTATGGAGGAAGAGGATGGACCTCTCTCTATGGTGAGAGTTATGGAGGAAGAGGATGGACCTCTCTCTATGGTGAGAGTTATGGAGGAAGAGGATGGACCTCTCTCTATGGTGAGAATTATGGAGGAAGAGGATGGACCTCTCTCTATGGTGAGAATTATGGAGGAAGAGGATGGACCTCTCTCTATGGTGAGAGTTATGGAGGAAGAGGATGGACCTCTCTCTAGGGTGAGAGTTATGGAGGAAGAGGATGGACCTCTCTCTAGGGTGAGAGTTATGGAGGAATATCTCCAAAGCTCAGTTGTCCTGAGTCTGCACAACACTGCCAGGACCTAGGATCAAGGGAGACACTCAAGTTTTTTAGTACTATTTCTCTTGACACATTGATGAAAATAGTAATGGCCTCTAAACCTTCAAGCTGCATACTGGACCCTATTCCAACTAAACTACTGAAAGAGCTGCTTCCTGTGCTTGGCCCTCCTATGTTGAACATAATAAACAGCTCTCTATCTACCGGATGTGTACCAAACTCACTAAAAGTGGCAGTAATGAAAAAAAAAAAAGCCAAACCTTGACCCAGAAAATATAAAAAACTATCGGCCTATATCGAATCTTCCATTCCTCTCAAACATTTTAGAAAAAGCTGTTGCGCAGCAACTCACTGCCTTCCTGAAGACAAACAATGTATACGAAACGCTTCAGTCTGGTTTCAGTCCACATCATAGCACTGAGACTGCACTTGTGAAGGTGGTAAATGACCTTTCAATGGCGTCAGACCGAGGCCCTGCAACTGTCCTCGTGCTCCTAGACCTTAGTGCTGCTTTTGATACCATCGATCACCACATTCTTTTGGAGAGATTGGAAACCCAAATTGGTCTACACGGACAAGTAGTTCTGGCCTGGTTTAGATCTTATCTGTTGGAAAGATATCAGTTTGTCTCTGTAGATGGTTTGTCCTCTGACAAACCAACTGTAAATTTCGGTGTTCCTCAAGGCTCCGCTTTAGGACTATTGTTTTCACTATATATTTTACCACTTGGTGATGTCATTCGGAAACATAATGTTAACTTTCACTGCTATGTGGACGATACACAGCTGTACATTTCGATGAAAAAATGGTGAAGCCCCAAAATTGCCCTCCCTGGAAGCCTGTGTTTCAGACATAAGGAAGTGGATGGCAGAAAATGTTTTACTTTTAAACTTGGACAAAACAGAGATGCTAGTTCTAGGTCCCAAGAAACAAAGATATCTTCTGTTGGATCTGACAATTAATCATGATGGTTGTACAGACATCTCAAATAAAACTGTGAAGGACCTCGGCGTTACTCCTGACCCTGATCTCTATTTTGACGAACTTATCAAGACTGTTTCAAAGACAGTATTTTTCCATCTACGTAACATTGCAAAAATCAGAAACGTTCTATACAAAAATTATGCAGAAAAATGTATCCATGCTTTTGTAACTTCTAGGTTAGACTACTGCAATGCTCTACTTTCCGGCTAACCGGATAAAGCACTAAATAAACTTCAGTTAGTGCCAAACACGGCTGCTAGAATCTTGACTAGAACCCCAAAATGTTATCACATTACTCCAGCGCTAGCCTCTCTACACTGGCTTCCTGTTAAGGCAAGGCCTAATTTAGAGGTTTTACTGCTAACCTACAAAGCATTACATGGGCTTTCTCCTATCTATCTTTCCGATTTGGTCCTGCCGTACATACCTATACGTACGCTACGGTCACAAGACGCAGGCCTCCTTACTGTCCCTAGAATTTCTAAGCAAACAGCTGGAGGCAGGGCTTTCTCCTATAGAGCTCCATTTTTATGGAATGGTCTGCCTATCCATGTGAGAGACGCAGACTCGGTCTCAATCTTTAAGTCTTTATTGAAGACTCATGTCTGTGTGAATTTAAGTATGCTCTCTCTAATTCTCTCTCTTTCTCTTCTCTCGGAGGACCTGAGCCCTAGGACCATGCCTCAGGACTACCTGGCTTGATGACTCCTTGCTGTCCCCAGTCCACCTGGTCGTGCTGCTGCTCCAGTTTCAACTGTTCTGCCTGCGGCTATGGAACCCTGACCTGTTCACCGGACGTGCTACCTTGTCCCGGACGTCCTGTTTTCGACTCTCTCTCTCTACGGCACCTGCTGTCTCTAACTCTGAATGATCGGCTATGAAAAGCCAACTGACATTTACTCGAGGTGACCCTGCTGGTCATCTATGAACGTTCGAACATCTTGGCCATGTACTGTTATAATTTCCACCCGGCACAGCCAGAAGATGACTGGCCACCCCTCAGAGGCTGGTTCCTCTCTAGGTTTCTTCCTAGTTTCCTGCCTTTCCTAGGGAGTTTTTCCTAGCCACCGTGCTTCTACATCTGCATTGCATGATGTTTGAGGTTTAAGGCTGGGTTTCGGTACAGCGGCTGATGTAAAAAGTGCTTTATAAATACATTTGATTGATTGATTGAAACTCTCTATGGTGAGAGTTATGGAGGAAGAGGAAGAACCTCTATGGTGAGAGATATGGAGGAAGAACCTCTCTCTATGGTGAGAGATATGGAGGAAGAACCTCTCTCTATGCTGAGAGATATGGAGGAAGAACCTCTCTCTATGGTGAGAGTTATGGAGGAAGAACCTCTCTCTATGGTGAGAGTTATGGAGGATGAGGAAGACCTCTCTCTAGGGTGAGAGTCATGGAGGAAGAACCTCTCTCTAGCTCAGTTAGTAGACCTCTGTAGCTCAGTTAGTAGTCCTCTGTAGCTCAGTTAGTAGAGCATGGCTCTTGGTCCTCTGTAGTTCAGTTAGTAGAACATGGTCCTCTGTAGTTCAGTTAGTAGAACATGGTCCTCTGTAGTTCATTTAGTAGAACATGGTCCTCTGTAGTTCAGTTAGTAGAACATGGTCCTCTGTAGCTCAGTTAGTAGAACATGGTCCTCTGTAGTTCAGTTAGTAGAACATGGTCCTCTGTAGTTCAGTTAGTAGAACATGGTCCTCTGTAGCTCAGTTAGTAGAACATGGTCCTCTGTAGTTCAGTTAGTAGAACATGGTCCTCTGTAGCTCAGTTAGTAGAGCATGGCTCTTGGTCCTCTGTAGTTCAGTTAGTAGAACATGGTCCTCTGTAGTTCAGTTAGTAGAACATGGTCCCCTGTAGTTCAGTTAGTAGAACATGGTCCTCTGTCGCTCAGTTAGTAGAACATGGTCCTCTGTAGTTCAGTTAGTAGAACATGGTCCTCTGTAGCTCAGTTAGTAGAGCATGGCTCTTGGTCCTCTGTAGTTCAGTTAGTAGAACATGGTCCTCTGTAGTTCAGTTAGTAGAACATGGTCCTCTGTAGCTCAGTTAGTAGAACATGGTCCTCTGTAGCTCAGTTAGTAGAACATGGTCCTCTGTAGTTCAGTTAGTAGAACATGGTCCTCTGTAGTTCAGTTAGTAGAACATGGTCCTCTGTAGCTCAGTTAGTAGAACCCGGCTCCAGCAGAGTGGGTTCCATTTCCGAGGCCAGCTGTTCATAAAGAACGTCAGTGGCTTTGGATAAAAGCGTCTGGTAAAAGACATCAGGAAGACGTTTCCATGACGATAATAAAAAAGGTGCAGCACACGATCACAACAAACAGATAACGATACGGAATGTTGTGGCTTTTTGGCTAGAACAAGGTTACTATTATAACGTATTAGCATCATACTGATCTGTTGATCTGGCTGAAAGAATTAGAGGCTCAAAAAAATGCTTTCACTTTCTCTACAGTTTGTTTGTTTTACTTCTAAACTACAGCCTAAACTACGTATGATCAATCCTAAACTCGGCAACAAAAAAAAGAAACGTCACACCTGCGGGACAGGTACAGGACGGCACACAACAACTGCCCGAGTTACACCAGGAAGGCACAATCCCTCCATCAGTGCTCAGACTGTCCGCAATAGGCTGAGAGAGGCTGGACTGAGGGCTTGTAGGCCTGTTGTAAGGCAGGTCCTCACCAGACATCACTGGCAACAACGTCGCCTATGGGCACAAACCCACCGTCGCTGGACCAGACAGGACTGGCAAAAAGTGCTCTTCACTGACGAGTCGCGGTTTTGTCTCACCAGGGGTGATGGTCGGATTCGTGCTTATCGTCGAAGGAATGAGCGTTACACCGAGGCCTGTACTCTGGAGCGGGATCGATTTGGAGGTGGAGGGTCCGTCATGGTCTGGGGCGGTGTGTCATCATCGAACTGAGCTTGTCGTCATTGCAGGCAATCTCAACGCTGTGCGTTACAGGGAAGACATCCTCCTCCCTCATGTGGTACCCTTCCTGCAGGCTCATCCTGACATGACCCTCCAGCATGACAATGCCACCAGCCATACTGTTTGTTCTGTGCGTGATTTCCTGCAAGACAGGAATGTCAGTGTTCTGCCATGGCCAGCGAAGAGCCCGGATCTCAATCCCATTGAGCACTTCTGGGACCTGTTGGATCGGAGGGTGAGGGCTGGGGCCATTCCCCCCAGAAATGTCCGGGAACTTGCAGGTGCCTTGGTGGAAGAGTGGGGTAACATCTCACAGCAAGAACTGGCAAATCTGGTGCAGTCCATGAGGAGGAGATGCACTGCAGTACTTAATGCAGCTGGTGGCCACACCAGATACTGACTGTTACTTTTGATTTTGACCCCCTTTGTTCAGAGACACATTATTCCATTTCTGTTAGTCACATGTCTGTGGAACCTGTTCAGTTTATGTCTCAGTTGTTGAATCTTGTTATGTTCATACAAATATTTACACATGTTAAGTTTGCTGAAAATAAACGCAGTTGACAGTGAGAGGACATTTCTTTTTTTGCTGAGTTTATAAACAGCCTGATGCTGAGACTACAGCCTAGACTAGATATGATCAATTCCATAACAGACTACAGCCTAGACTAGATATGACCAATTCCATAACAAACTGACGCGGAGACTCAGATTTGTCCCTTTAAAACGTATGTCAAACAAAAACCCAATGATTGCAAAGTTTAACAAACCATACAACTCCACACACATATATCTGTATTGGTTTGGATTGAATCCCAACCACCAGCCAGTATAACCCTCTCCTGTGTTGAGCCTACAGACAGACATCTCTCCTCCTATTCTCTGTGTTGAGACACAGGGAGAGAGAGAGAGCGAGCGAGCAGGATGCAGAACTTCTGTTCATGAGTGATGCTGCAAGATCAGCCCAGGGCAGAGGAGGGGAGAGGGACTTCTATCTATAAAGGTAGCAATTGGCATTATGTTAAATAATGCAGCCAAACAATTGACAGTGAAAATTAAGATATATATATATATATAAGAAAAATAAATATTAGCTTACAGCACTAAGCAAGCAAACAGACATGTGGACACCAGCTCCCACATTCTGATGGACTGGCATTACAGCCTAGATGGACTGGCATTACAGCCTAGATGTACTGGCATTCCCGCCTAGATGGACTGGCATTACCGCCTAGATGGACTGGCATTACCGCCTAGATGGACTGGCATTACAGCCTAGATGGACTGGCATTCCCGCCTAGATGGACTGGCATTCCAGCCTAGATGGACTGGCATTCCAGCCTAGATGGACTGGCATTCCAGCCTAGATGGCCTGGCATTCCAGCCTAGATGGACTGGCATTACCGCCTAGATGGACTGGCATTCCACCGTAGATGGACTGGCATTCCCGCCTAGATGGACTGGCATTCCCGCCTAGATGGACTGGCATTCCCGCCTAGATGGACTGGCATTCCAGCCTAGATGGACTGGCATTACCGCCTAGATGGACTGGCATTCCCGCCTAGATGGACTGGCATTCCAGCCTAGATGGACTGGCATTACCGCCTAGATGGACTGGCATTACCGCCTAGATGGACTGGCATTACCGCCTAGATGGACTGGCATTACAGCCTAGATGGACTGGCATTACAGCCAAGATGGACTGGCATTACAGCCTAGATGGACTGGCATTACAGCCCAGATGGACTGGCATTCCAGCCTAGACGTAGATTAACAAACACACACTGACCAGGTAGATAACATCGTTGAAACACTTTTGCAGTAGTAGGCTATCAACAAACGGAATATCTATATCGGTCCAATTCATCACCACAACTACCTCCCGGCCATCTCACGGCATGCAGCAGACTGCAGTGGCGGAATCGATAGGATAGAGCAACGTGTTATGAACTCAGCGTTTAGCAGAAGGGCTCTAGAAAGCCTATTGCATAGATATTAGCTACTACCATGTACACAATTCAATCCGTGACATCTAATTAGGGATTTTTTTTTATCCTCTTTATTCGTCCTATTTTCACCACCTCGGCATCCGTATGCTACTTTTACAGTAAAACAAGCTGGAGCGCTCCATCCTTATGACACCCCACGATTTCCAGATGGCACCGTAGACGATGCGACGCCGTCGTGATGAATCACGGTCACCCATTCGCCAAGATCTAAGTCAACTTAAAAGTCTAGATGGATGGATGAGTCCTAAATAACAAAACGTGACACATACGCGGTCGACTGTAGTGTCTGCGCTCAGCTCGGCGCAGCAGCTTTGCGGTAAAACTCTCTGCGCCTACAGCCAGAACCGAACCGGAGGATTCTAACACGATGCAGCACATTGCAGACCGTCTATACAACCCGAACCGAACGGCGGTATCAGCCGACATACATATAAAATCACAACAGCGTAATCGCTTAGCAATGCACTTACGGTTCGTAAGAACTGGATTTCATCTTCCCCGGCTTCTCCCGCATCAGCCATAGTTGCTGTCCGCGACAGGGAGACCGGACAGAGCCGAACGGAGTGTCTCCTTGTGGAGGCGACAGAAGGCAGCGCCGGGGATGCTGCTGACCGGAGCTGGATAATAAACCCGATATGTGCTGCCTCGCTCTCATTGGCCGGTTTACATATTCCACGGGAGGAGTTGTGCAGGTGTGCGTGTGAGCCGAGACTTGAAGATGATCACCGTGCCCCCTCTTCTGGTAGAACTTGGAAAACAGACGGTGCAGCAATATGAACGGACGAAGGAAAATACACGACACTACTGTTACTGAAGAACGGCCTAGTACAGTCGTGGCCAAAGGTTTTTGAGAATGACACAAATATACATTTTCACAAAGTCTGCTGCCTCAGTTTGTATGATGGCCATTTGCATATACTCCAGAATGTCATGAAGAGTGATCAGATGAATTGCAATTAAATTGCAAAGTCCCTCTTTGCCATGCAAATGAACTGAATCCACCCAAAAACATTTCCACTGCATTTCAGCCCTGCCACAAAAAGGACCAGCTGACATCATGTCAGTGATTCTCTCGTTAACACGGGTGTGAGTGTTGACGAGGACAAGGCTGGAGATCACTCTGTCATGCTGATTGAGTTCGAATAACAGACTGGAAGCTTCAAAAGGAGGGTGGTGCTTGGAATAATTGTTCTTCCTCTGTCAATCATGGTTACCTGCAACGAAACACGTGCTGTCATCATTTCTTTGCACAAAATGGGCTTTACAGGCAAGGATATTGCTGCCAGTAAGATTGCACCTAAATTAACCATTTATCTGACCATCAAGAACTTCAAGGAGAGCGGTTCAATTGTTGAGAAGAAGGCTTCAGGGCGCCCAAGAAAGTCCAGCAAGCGCCAGGACCGTCTCCTAAAGTTGATTCAGCTGCGGGATCGGGGCACCACCAGTACAGAGCTTGCTCAGGAATGGCAGCAGGCAGGTGTGAGTGCATCTGCATGCACAGTGAGGCGAAGACTTTTGGAGGATGGCCTGGTGTCAAGAAGGGCAGCAAAGAAGCCACTTCTCTCCAGGAAAACATCAGGGACAGACTGAGATTCTGCAAAAGGTACAGGGATTGGACTGCTGAGGACTGGGGTAAAGTCATTTTCTCTGATGAATCCCCTTTCTGATTGTTTGGGGCATCCGGAAAAAAGCTTGTCCGGAGAAGACAAGGTGAGCGCTACCATCAGTCCTGTGTCATGTCAACAGTAAAGCATCCTGAGACCATTCATGTGTGGGGTTGCTTCTCAGCCAAGGGAGTGGTCTCACTCACAATTTTGCCTAAGAACACAGCCATGAATAAAGAAGGAACAGTTTGGTGACGAACAATGCCTTTTCCAGAATGATGGAGCACCTTGCCATGAGGCAAAAGTGATAACTTAGTGGCTCGGGGAACAAAACATCGATATTTTGGGTCCATGGCCAGGAAACTCCCCAGACCTTAATCCCATTGAGAACTTGTGGTCAATCCTCAAGAGGCGGGTGGACAAACAAAAACCCACAAATTCAGACAAACTCCAAGCATTGATTATGCAAGAATGGGCTGCCATCAGTCAGGATGTGGCCCAGAAGTTAATTGACAGCATGCCAGGGCGGATTGCAGAGGTCTTGAAAAAGAAGGGTCAACACTGCAAATATTGACTCTTTGCATCAACTTCATGTAATTGTCAATAAAAGCCTTTGACACTTATGAAATGCTTGTAATTATACTTCAGTATTCCATAGTAACATCTGACAAAAATATCTAAAGACACTGAAGCAGCAAACTTTGTGGAAATTAATATTTGTGTCATTCTCAAAACTTTTGGCCACGACTGTACACCGAAAGTGGTAGGGGATTCTGGTTGATTGAACCAGTTTGGTTAGCTTGAGGTATGTCAGGAATTTTGCTGTTCGTTTTATCATGGGAGGCATATATCCCGATCAAATCAACCAACTAATCAATCAATATTTCAATACAAGGCCCAGCCAATATAGTAGATACAACTGTTAAGAGTGCTGTAGCTAGTGTTGTTTTGTAATCCTGTAATACAGCAGACATCAAGAGAGCGACATACTGAGCAAATTATTTTTTATATGAAATTAATATGGTTCAGATCAAACATTGTAATCTCAGAACATTCATAAAAAATGTAATACAAAAATCACGACTTCTTTTACAGACCTAGTGGAAACCTCCAGGGTAAACCAATAACATTGCAAATGACAATGATAAGTGGTCAGTCATAGTTTTGGCACATTTCTTTAAGACAAATTGTGAAACAAATCAATCAAATCAAAATCATTCAAATCCGTAAAATTTACAATAACCATTCATAAAAACATGTACCCTTTCAGAGGTTTAGACGTTAATACGGCATGTCAAGTAAAGTCTACATTTTTGTGATTATGACCATGTTACTAATTATAATTGTGTATACAAGTTGTATCTAATTAGCATAAATACAATCTCAAATAAAAATCTGCTGCGGAAAATGTACGTCTTCTAGAAACTAATATGTCCCTAACGATCAAATCAAATTCTGAAATTAACCATACGTATCTGTTAATGATTAAAATCTTAAGATTGGGATTGATTGCCAGAAAAAAAAATAAAGTATAAATGACATTGGCAACAGCTGTTATATTAAAACTGTAAAACGTTAGACCATACAAACAGCTCTATTTCTTAACTTGACAGGTGGCCATTTGAAAATAGATAAAAAAAATTCAAGTTGAGCCTTGGTTCACGTGAAGTCTACATTTTTTTAATCTGGGCCTTTAAGCCAAGACCAGGTCTAGAAGGGATGCAGCTTTTTTCAGAATTTACTTTTCGTAGCAGGTTTGGGAGAATTAACGTAGCAGGTTAGGAGAATTTGGTTAAGGTTGGGAGCATTAACGTAGCAGGTTAGGAGAATTGGGTTAAGGTTGGGAGCATTAACGTAGCAGGTTAGGAGAATTGGGTTAAGGTTGGGAGCATTAACGTAGCAGGTTAGGAGAATTGGGTTAAGGTTGGGAGCATTAACGTAGCAGGTTAGGAGAATTGGGTTACGGTAGGGAGCATTAACGTAGCAGGTTAGGAGAATTGGGTTACGGTAGGGAGCATTAACGTAGCAGGTTAGGAGAATTGGGTTAAGGTTGGGAGCATTAACGTAGCAGGTTAGGAGAATTGGGTTACGGTAGGGAGCATTAACGTAGCAGGTTACGAGAATTGGGTTACGGTAGGGAGCATTAACGTAGCAGGTTAGGAGAATTGGGTTAAGGTTGGGAGCATTAACGTAGCAGGTTAGGAGAATTGGGTTACGGTTGGGAGCATTAACGTAGCAGGTTAGGAGAATTGGGTTACGGTTGGGAAAAGGGTTAGAATTTATGTCAACTTTTGACATCAATTTGACAAAAGCTGTATCCCATCTAGACATGACCATTAACCAGCGCCTCTGTTTTCTAGGTAGTGGTTGTGGATGCAGAAGTGTCGTAGCCCAGGGTTGGTTGAAGCGTCACTGTCAGTCAGTGTCGTAGCCCAGGATTGGCCCCAGCCAGCGTTCCACCTCTGACACCGGCATCTCTTTCCTCCCAGCATAGTCCTCCACCTGTGGTAACATGACATACCACACATTAACATAATGTCACGACATACCACACATTAACATAATGTCATGACATACCGCACATTAACATAATGTCATGACATACCGCACATTAACAACATTAACATAATGTCATGACATACCACACATTAACATAATGTCACGACATACCGCACATTAACATAATGTCACGACATACCGCACATTAACATAATGTCACGACATACCACACATTAACATAATGTCACGACATACCACACATTAACATAATGTCACGACATACCACACATTAACATTATGTCACGACATACCGCACATTAACATAATGTCACGACATACCACACATTAACATAATGTCACGACATACCACACATTAACATAATGTCACGACATACCACACATTAACATAATGCCACGACATACCGCACATTAACATAATGTCACGACATACCACACATTAACATAATGTCACGACATACCGCACATTAACATAATGTCACGACATACCACACATTAACATAATGTCACGACATGCCACACATTAACATAATGTCACGACATACCACACATTAACATAATGTCACGACATACCACACATTAACATAATGTCACGACAAACCACACATTAACATAATGTCACGACAAACCACACATTAACATAATGTCACGACATACCACACATTAACATAATGTCACGACATACCACACATTAACATAATGTCACGACATACCACACATTAACATAATGTCACGACATACCACACATTAACATAATGTCACGACAAACCACACATTAACATAATGTCATGACATACCACACATTAACATAATGTCATGACAAACCACACATTAACATAATGTCACGACATACCACACATTAACATAATGTCACGACATACCACACATTAACATAATGTCACGACATACCACACATTAACATAATGTCATGACATACCGCACATTAACATAATGTCATGACATACCACACATTAACACAATGTCATACCACACATTAACAACATTAACATAATGTCATGACATACCGTACATTAACATAATGTCATGACATACCGCACATTAACATAATGTCATGACATACCGCACATTAACATGTCATGACATACCACACATTAACATAATGTCATGACATACCACACATTAACATAATGTCATGACATACCGCACATTAACATAATGTAATGACATACCGCACATTAACATAATGTCATGACATACCACACATTACCATTAACATGTCATGATATACCACACATTACCATTAACATGTCATGAGGCCTTTTAGTGTTAGATCCCACTGCTGCCACCAAATGGCAAAACGTAGTGTGGTGTGGTGGCCCCAAGGGGGCGCCACATAGGGTTTTAAATGAAATTGTTTCATTTAACCTATATTTAACTAGGCAAGTCAGTTAAGAACAAATTACTTTTTTATTTACAATGACGGCCAACTTCGGGCCAAACCCGGACGACGCTGGGCCAATTGTGCCGCCCTATGGGACTCCCAATCACGGCCGGATGTGTGACAGCCCAGGATTTGAACCAGGCACTGTAGTAGCGCCTGTTGCACTGAGGATGCAATGCCTTAAGACCGCTGCGCCACTCGGGAGCCCAAGTGTCAGTGGGGGTTTGAAAACAGCGCCCCTTGTGTTGGGCTTGTTAATCAGTTACATTAAAAACCGCCCCCAAATGAATCCCATCTGAGCCCTGTGTCAGTACCTGTTCTCTGGTGATCTTTCCCACTGCGAAGTAGGTCGCTTTAGGGTTAGAGAAGTACAGCCCAGAGACAGCAGCTGCTGGGGTCATGGCCAGAGACTCAGTCAACTTGATACCTGGAAAAACAGCAGACAACACGGTCATCAAAACCTCATTTAGAGAGACTTTCTCGAGCGTCAGGATTGGAGTAGTTATCAGTCATAAAAGCCGACCAACATAGAAAGAAGAGTCTACAAATGCAGAAAACGACTCTACGCCACCCCCCCCAGGTGGAAACAATACGGCGGAAGCTCCTCGTTAGGCTGTCTAGTTGGTTAGAGTGTTAGAGTGTTGGACTTGTAACCGGAGGGTTGCAAGTTCGAATCCCCGAGCTGACAAGGTAAAAATCTGTCGTTCTGCCCCCTGAACAAGGCAGTTAACCCACTGTTCCCCGGGCGCCGAAGACGTGGATGTCGATTAAGGCAGCCCCCTGCACCTCTCTGATTAAGAGGGGTTGGGTTAAATGCCGGAAGACACGTTTCAGTTGAAGGCATTCGGTTGTACAACTGACTAATAATGGTGACTTTGACTGACCTGGTCAGACGTTTCAGATCGGTTCAGACGGAGAGCAAGTGAGAAAGAGCCCTACCCGTCTTCTCCTCCACCTCGCCCAGCGTCCACATGGCGGTCTTCTCAGTGTGGTCGGGCTGGGAGGGGTATCCTGCAGCCGGCCTGATGCCGTCGTAACGGATCCTGTGCATGTCCTCGGTCTGGAGATTTTCCTCCGTGCTATAGCCCCACAGCTCCTTACGCACCCTGGCGTGGAGCTCCTCGGCAAACGCCTGGGGGACGGGAGACACACACACCTTTAGCTTCTCATGGACTCTAATGTCACTGTTCACCTGGTCTATTAGTGGCTTCCTATTGGGCTGTAGTTATCAGTCTGTCATGTATACCTCAGCTAGGTGTCAGTACAGTAACACTAGAGTCCATACCTCAGCTAGGTGCCAGTACAGTAACACTAGAGTCCATACCTCAGCTAGGTGTCAGTATATAGTAACACTAGAGTCCATACCTCAGCTAGGTGTCAGTACAGTAACACTAGAGTCCATACCTCAGCTAGGTGTCAGTACAGTAACACTAGAGTCCATACCTCAGCTAGGTGCCAGTACAGTAACACTAGAGTCCATACCTCAGCTAGGTGTCAGTATATAGTAACACTAGAGTCCATACCTCAGCTAGGTGTCAGTACAGTAACACTAGAGTCCATACCTCAGCTAGGTGCCAGTACAGTAACACTAGAGTCCATACCTCAGCTAGGTGTCAGTATAGTAACACTAGAGTCCATACCTCAGCTAGGTGTCAGTATATAGTAACACTAGAGTCCATACCTCAGCTAGGTGTCAGTACAGTAACACTAGAGTCCATACCTCAGCTAGGTGTCAGTACAGTAACACTAGAGTCCATACCTCAGCTAGGTGCCAGTACAGTAACACTAGAGTCCATACCTCAGCTAGGTGCCAGTACAGTAACACTAGTCCATACCTCAGCTAGGTGCCAGTACAGTAACACTAGAGTCCATACCTCAGCTAGGTGCCAGTACAGTAACACTAGAGTCCATACCTCAGCTAGGTGCCAGTACAGTAACACTAGAGTCCATACCTCAGCTAGGTGCCAGTACAGTAACACTAGAGTCCATACCTCAGCTAGGTGTCAGTATATAGTAACACTAGAGTCCATACCTCAGCTAGGTGTCAGTACAGTAACACTAGAGTCCATACCTCAGCTAGGTGTCAGTATAGTAACACTAGAGTCCATACCTCAGCTAGGTGTCCGTATAGTAACACTAGAGTCCATACCTCAGCTAGACGGTCAGTATAGTAACACTAGAGTCCATACCTCAGCTAGGTGCCAGTACAGTAACACTAGAGTCCATACCTCAGCTAGGTGCCAGTACAGTAACACTAGTCCATACCTCAGCTAGGTGTCAGTACAGTAACACTAGAGTCCATACCTCAGCTAGGTGCCAGTACAGTAACACTAGTCCATACCTCAGCTAGGTGTCAGTACAGTAACACTAGAGTCCATACCTCAGCTAGGTGCCAGTACAGTAACACTAGTCTATACCTCAGCTAGGTGTCAGTACAGTAACACTAGAGTCCATACCTCAGCTAGGTGCCAGTACAGTAACACTAGTCCATACCTCAGCTAGGTGCCAGTACAGTAACACTAGAGTCCATACCTCAGCTAGGTGTCAGTATAGTAACACTAGAGTCCATACCTCAGCTAGGTGTCAGTACAGTAACACTAGAGTCCATACCTCAGCTAGACGGTCAGTATAGTAACACTAGAGTCCATACCTCAGCTAGGTGTCAGTATATAGTAACACTAGAGTCCATACCTCAGCTAGGTGTCAGTATAGTAACACTAGAGTCCATACCTCAGCTAGGTGTCAGTACAGTAACACTAGAGTCCATACCTCAGCTAGACGGTCAGTATAGTAACACTAGAGTCCATACCTCAGCTAGGTGTCAGTATAGTAACACTAGAGTCCATACCTCAGCTAGGTGTCAGTACAGTAACACTAGAGTCCATACCTCAGCTAGGTGTCCGTATAGTAACACTAGAGTCCATACCTCAGCTAGGTGCCAGTACAGTAACACTAGAGTCCATACCTCAGCTAGGTGCCAGTACAGTAACACTAGAGTCCATACCTCAGCTAGGTGTCAGTACAGTAACACTAGAGTCCATACCTCAGCTAGACGGTCAGCCAAAGCCTTGACCATGATACTGTTGTAGTCGTCTCCCTGGGACTCAAACTGTTTGCTCAGCTCCTCTGCTCCGAACACAGCTACAGCAAACAGCCCCATGTAGTCAGACACACCACTGGCCCTCGGGGCCACGAAGTCAGACAGGCAGTAGTAGGGGTCTGAGCTGGCATTGTCCTTCTCTGCCTACAAGACAAAACACAGTTATCTTACAATACATGCTTGTTATTAGGGCTGACCCCATTTAGTCCACTGGTCCATTGTGGAGCCCTGTCTGAGTGGACTGATCCATTGTGGAGCCCTGTCTGAGTGGACTGATCCATTGTGGAGCCCTGTCTGAGTGGACTGATCCATTGTGGAGCCCTGTCTGAGTGGACTGATCCATTGTGGAGCCCTGTCTGAGTGGACTGATCCATTGTGGAGGCTGTGGGGGTGACACAGTCCTTCAGTCTAAGACATGTGCTACTGAAGTTATGTATGGTTATATTATGTAAGAACAACGGTGCAACACAAATAAAGCCCTGTCAACTGTGGGACCCTTTTATAGACCGGTGGACTCCAATCAAGTTGTAGAAACATCAAGGATGATCAATGGAAACAGTATTGTGATGTCATTGCGGTGTATTGTGATGTCATTATGGTGTATTGTGATGTCATTACGGTGTATTGGGATGTCATTATGGTGTATTGGGATGTCATTATGGTGTATTGTGATGTCGTTACGGTGTATTGTGATGTCGTTACGGTGTATTGTGATGTCATTACGGTGTATTGTGATGTCATTACGGTGTATTGGGATGTCACTATGGTGTATTGGGATGTCACTATGGTGTATTGGGATGTCGTTACGGTGTATTGTGATGTCGTTACGGTGTATTGTGATGTCATTACGGTGTATTGTGATGTCATTACGGTGTATTGTGATGTCATTATGGTGTATTGTGTGTAGATTGATGAGGAAATAAGGCTGTGATGTAACAGAATGTGGAAGAAGTCAAGGGGTCTGAATACTTTGCATTGTCTAAAGGCTAGTCACACAGTCACTAGCTGCAGCAGGGAGGAGAGAGAGACAGCAGGGGGCTAGTCACACAGTCACTAGCTGCAGCAGGGAGGAGAGAGAGACAGCAGGGGGCTAGTCACACAGTCACTAGCTGCAGCAGGGAGGAGAGAGAGACAGCAGGGGGCTAGTCACACAGTCACTATCTGCAGCAGGGAAGAGAGAGAGACAGCAGGGGGGCTAGTCACACAGTCACTAGCTGCAGCAGGGAGGAGAGAGAGACAGCAGGGGGCTAGTCACACAGTCACTAGCTGCAGCAGGGAGGAGAGAGAGACAGCAGGGGGCTAGTCACACAGTCACTAGCTGCAGCAGGGAGGAGAGAGAGACAGCAGGGGGCTGGTCACACAGTCACTAGCTGCAGCAGGGAGGAGAGAGAGACAGCAGGGGGCTAGTCACACAGTCACTAGCTGCAGCAGGGAGGAGAGAGAGACAGCAGGGGGCTAGTCACACAGTCACTAGCTGCAGCAGGGAGGAGAGAGAGACAGCAGGGGGCTAGTCACACAGTCACTAGCTGCAGCAGGGAGGAGAGAGAGACAGCAGGGAGCTAGTCACACAGTCACTAGCTGCAGCAGGGAGGAGAGAGAGACAGCAGGGGGCTAGTCACACAGTCACTAGCTGCAGCAGGGAGGAGAGAGAGACAGCAGGGGGCTAGTCACACAGTCACTAGCTGCAGCAGGGAGGAGAGAGAGACAGCAGGGGGCTAGTCACACAGTCACTAGCTGCAGCAGGGAGGAGAGAGAGACAGCAGGGGGCTAGTCACACAGTCACTAGCTGCAGCAGGGAGGAGAGAGAGACAGCATGGGGCTAGTCACACAGTCACTAGCTGCAGCAGGGAGGAGAGAGAGACAGCAGGGGGCTGGTCACACAGTCACTAGCTGCAGCAGGGAGGAGAGAGAGACAGCAGGGGGGCTAGTCACACAGTCACTAGCTGCAGCAGGGAGGAGAGAGACAGCAGGGGGCTAGTCACACAGTCACTAGCTGCAGCAGGGAGGAGAGAGAGACAGCAGGGGGCTAGTCACACAGTCACTAGCTGCAGCAGGGAGGAGAGAGAGACAGCAGGGGGCTAGTCACACAGTCACTAGCTGCAGCAGGGAGGAGAGAGAGACAGCAGGGGGCTAGTCACACAGTCACTAGCTGCAGCAGGGAGGAGAGAGAGACAGCAGGGGGCTAGTCACACAGTCACTAGCTGCAGCAGGGAGGAGAGAGACAGCAGGGGGGCTAGTCACACAGTCACTAGCTGCAGCAGGGAGGAGAGAGAGACAGCAGGGGGCTAGTCACACAGTCACTAGCTGCAGCAGGGAGGAGAGAGAGACAGCAGGGGGCTAGTCACACAGTCACTAGCTGCAGCAGGGAGGAGAGAGAGACAGCTAGGGCTAGTCACACAGTCACTAGCTGCAGCAGGGAGGAGAGAGAGACAGCAGGGGCTAGTCACACAGTCACTAGCTGCAGCAGGGAGGAGAGAGAGACAGCAGGGAGGCTAGTCACACAGTCACTAGCTGCAGCAGGGAGGAGAGAGAGACAGCAGGGGGCTAGTCACACAGTCACTAGCTGCAGCAGGGAGGAGAGAGAGACAGCAGGGGGCTAGTCACACAGTCACTAGCTGCAGCAGGGAGGAGAGAGAGACAGCAGGGGCTAGTCACACAGTCACTAGCTGCAGCAGGGAGGAGAGAGAGACAGCAGGGCTAGTCACACAGTCACTAGCTGCAGCAGGGAGGAGAGAGAGACAGCAGGGGCTAGTCACACAGTCACTAGCTGCAGCAGGGAGGAGAGAGAGACAGCAGGGCTAGTCACACAGTCACTAGCTGCAGCAGGAGAGGAGAGAGAGACAGCATGGGGCTAGTCACACAGTCACTAGCTGCAGCAGGGAGGAGAGAGAGACAGCATGGGGCTAGTCACACAGTCACTAGCTGCAGCAGGGAGGAGAGAGAGACAGCAGGGGGCTAGTCACACAGTCACTAGCTGCAGCAGGGAGGAGAGAGAGAGACAGCAGGGGCTAGTCACACAGTCACTAGCTGCAGCAGGGAGGAGAGAGAGACAGCTAGGGCTAGTCACACAGTCACTAGCTGCAGCAGGGAGGAGAGAGAGACAGCAGGGGGCTAGTCACACAGTCACTAGCTGCAGCAGGGAGGAGAGAGAGACAGCAGGGGGCTAGTCACACAGTCACTAGCTGCAGCAGGGAGGAGAGAGAGACAGCAGGGGGCTAGTCACACAGTCACTAGCTGCAGCAGGGAGGAGAGAGAGACAGCAGGGGGCTAGTCACACAGTCACTAGCTGCAGCAGGGAGGAGAGAGAGACAGCAGGGGGCTAGTCACACAGTCACTAGCTGCAGCAGGGAGGAGAGAGAGACAGCAGGGGGCTAGTCACACAGTCACTAGCTGCAGCAGGGAGGAGAGAGAGACAGCAGGGGCTAGTCACACAGTCACTATCTGCAGCAGGGAAGAGAGAGAGACAGCAGGGGCTAGTCACACAGTCACTAGCTGCAGCAGGGAGGAGAGAGAGACAGCAGGGGGCTAGTCACACAGTCACTAGCTGCAGCAGGGAGGAGAGAGAGACAGCAGGGGGCTAGTCACACAGTCACTAGCTGCAGCAGGGAGGAGAGAGAGACAGCAGGGGGCTAGTCACACAGTCACTAGCTGCAGCAGGGAGGAGAGAGAGACAGCTAGGGCTAGTCACACAGTCACTAGCTGCAGCAGGGAGGAGAGAGAGACAGCAGGGAGCTAGTCACACAGTCACTTGCTGTTTTGTTTAACACAGAGCAGCAATCAAATCAATTGCTGTTCAGAATCCCTGGAGTAATGTGTGTCTTAATTACTTCATCAAACAGTGTGCTTAAAGCATCAGACCAGCTCAGTGAATGTAGTTGATTTGATTAAAACACACAGGATGTTTCTATTTATGGAAAAATACTATTAGACCAATCGATTGGTGGAAAAGAACAGATGATTCTTGGTCGACCAAGCTTTATTTATTTTGGGTCGGGGACAGCCCTACTGTTATAGATTTATAATGGAAATTAATTACACACACACAGACACACCCAGACCCCGCCCGCCCACACACACCCAGACCCCACCCACCCACCCACACCCAGACCCCGCCCCCACACACCCAGACCCCGCCCCCACACACCCAGACCCCGCCCCCACACACCCAGACCCCGCCCACACACACCCAGACCCCGCCCACACACACCCAGACCCCACCCACACACACCCTAAACTAACACACCTTGTTCCAGCTACTCACCTGTTGGCGTAGTCCGTAGAAGGTGGCGAGGGGCGTGGCGGAGCGAGGTGTGACGTCGTGTTCATACACCTGGATGTCGTCTCCTACGCTCTGGGCGGGCCAGAAGCCCACCAAGCCACGCCCCCAGAGACCCTTATTATCTATCAGTCTGTTGAGTAGGCGCTGGGCGTCGTCAAACACTCTCCGAGCCTCCTCACCTGTACTGGTCCAATATAACATGACAATATTATCTATCAGTCTGTTGAGGAGTCGCTGGGCGTGGTTAAACAGCCTCCTCACCTGTACTGGTCCAATATAACATGACATTATTATCTATCAGTCTGTTGAGGAGTCGCTGGGCGTGGTTAAACAGCCTCCTCACCTGTACTGGTCCAATATAACATGACATTATTATCTATCAGTCTGTTGAGGAGTCGCTGGGCGTCGTCAAACAGCCTCCTCACCTGTACTGGTCCAATATAACATAACATTATTATCTATCAGTCTGTTGAGGAACCGCTGGGCGTCGTCAAACAGCCTCCTCACCTGTACTGGTCCAATATAACATGACATTATTATCTATCAGTCTGTTGAGGAGTCGCTGGGCGTCGTCAAACAGCCTCCTCACCTGTACTGGTCCAATATAACATGACATTATTATCCATCAGTCTGTTGAGGAGTCGCTGGGCGCGTCAAACAGCCTCCTCACCTGTACTGGTCCAATATAACATGACATTATTATCTATCAGTCTGTTGAGGAGTCGCTGGGCGTCGTCAAACAGCCTCCTCACCTGTACTGGTCCAATATAACATGACATTATTATCTATCAGTCTGTTGAGGAGTCGCTGGGCGTCGTCAAACAGCCTCCTCACCTGTACTGGTCCAATATAACATGACATTATTATCTATCAGTCTGTTGAGGAGTCGCGTTAAACAGCCTCCTCACCTGTACTGGTCCAATATAACATGACATTATTATCTATCAGTCTGTTGAGGAGTCGCTGGGCGTCGTCAAACAGCCTCCTCACCTGTACTGGTCCAATATAACATGACATTATTATCTATCAGTCTGTTGAGGAGTCGCTAAGCGTCGTTAAACAGCCTCCTCACCTGTACTGGTCCAATATAACATGACATTATTATCTATCAGTCTGTTGAGGAGTCGCTGGGCGTCGTCAAACAGCCTCCTCACCTGTACTGGTCCAATATAACATGACATTATTATCTATCAGTCTGTTGAGGAGTCGCTGGGCGTCGTCAAACAGCCTCCTCACCTGTACTGGTCCAATATAACATGACATTATTATCTATCAGTCTGTTGAGGAGTCGCTGGGCGTCACAAACAGCCTCCTCACCTGTACTGGTCCAATATAACATGACATTATTATCTATCAGTCTGTTGAGGAGTCGCTAAGGGCGTTAAACAGCCTCCTCACCTGTACTGGTCCAATATAACATGACATTATTATCTATCAGTCTGTTGAGGAGTCGCTGGCGCCGTTAAACAGCCTCCTCACCTGTACTGGTCCAATATAACATGACATTATTATCTATCAGTCTGTTGAGGAGTCGCTGGGCGTGGTCAAACAGCCTCCTCACCTGTACTGGTCCAATATAACATGACATTATTATCTATCAGTCTGTTGAGGAGTCGCTGGGCGTGGTCAAACAGCCTCCTCACCTGTACTGGTCCAATATAACATGACATTATTATCTATCAGTCTGTTGAGGAGTCGCTGGGCGTGGTCAAACAGCCTCCTCACCTGTACTGGTCCAATATAACATGACATTATTATCTATCAGTCTGTTGAGGAGTCGCTGGGCGTGGTCAAACAGCCTCCTCACCTGTACTGGTCCAATATAACATGACATTATTATCTATCAGTCTGTTGAGGAGTCGCTGGGCGTCGTCAAACAGCCTCCTCACCTGTACTGGTCCAATATAACATGACATTATTATCTATCAGTCTGTTGAGGAGTCGCTGGGCGTGGTCAAACAGCCTCCTCACCTGTACTGGTCCAATATAACATGACATTATTATCTATCAGTCTGTTGAGGAGTCGCTGGGCGTGGTCAAACAGCCTCCTCACCTGTACTGGTCCAATATAACATGACATTATTATCTATCAGTCTGTTGAGGAGTCGCTGGGCGTGGTCAAACAGCCTCCTCACCTGTACTGGTCCAATATAACATGACATTATTATCTATCAGTCTGTTGAGGAGTCGCTGGGCGTGGTCAAACAGCCTCCTCACCTGTACTGGTCCAATATAACATGACATTATTATCTATCAGTCTGTTGAGGAGTCGCTGGGCGTGGTCAAACAGCCTCCTCACCTGTACTGGTCCAATATAACATGACATTATTATCTATCAGTCTGTTGAGGAGTCGCTGGGCGTGGTCAAACAGCCTCCTCACCTGTACTGGTCCAATATAACATGACATTATTATCTATCAGTCTGTTGAGGAGTCGCTGGGCGTGGTCAAACAGCCTCCTCACCTGTACTGGTCCAATATAACATGACATTATTATCTATCAGTCTGTTGAGGAGTCGCTGGGCGTCGTCAAACAGCCTCCTCACCTGTACTGGTCCAATATAACATGACATTATTATCTATCAGTCTGTTGAGGAGTCGCTGGGCGTGGTCAAACAGCCTCCTCACCTGTACTGGTCCAATATAACATGACATTATTATCTATCAGTCTGTTGAGGAGTCGCTGGGCGTGGTCAAACAGCCTCCTCACCTGTACTGGTCCAATATAACATGACATTATTATCTATCAGTCTGTTGAGGAGTCGCTGGGCGTCGTCAAACAGCCTCCTCACCTGTACTGGTCCAATATAACATGACATTATTATCTATCAGTCTGTTGAGGAGTCGCTGGGCGTCGTCAAACAGCCTCCTCACCTGTACTGGTCCAATATAACATGACATTATTATCTATCAGTCTGTTGAGGAGTCGCTGGGCGTGGTCAAACAGCCTCCTCACCTGTACTGGTCCAATATAACATGACATTATTATCTATCAGTCTGTTGAGGAGTCGCTGGGCGTGGTCAAACAGCCTCCTCACCTGTACTGGTCCAATATAACATGACATTATTATCTATCAGTCTGTTGAGGAGTCGCTGGGCGTGGTCAAACAGCCTCCTCACCTGTACTGGTCCAATATAACATGACATTATTATCTATCAGTCTGTTGAGGAGTCGCTGGGCGTGGTCAAACAGCCTCCTCACCTGTACTGGTCCAATATAACATGACATTATTATCTATCAGTCTGTTGAGGAGTCGCTGGGCGTCGTCAAACAGCCTCCTCACCTGTACTGGTCCAATATAACATGACATTATTATCTATCAGTCTGTTGAGGAGTCGCTGGGCGTCGTCAAACAGCCTCCTCACCTGTACTGGTCCAATATAACATGACATTATTATCTATCAGTCTGTTGAGGAGTCGCTGGGCGTCGTCAAACAGCCTCCTCACCTGTACTGGTCCAATATAACATGACATTATTATCTATCAGTCTGTTGAGGAGTCGCTGGGCGTCGTCAAACAGCCTCCTCACCTGTACTGGTCCAATATAACATGACATTATTATCTATCAGTCTGTTGAGGAGTCGCTGGGCGTCGTCAAACAGCCTCCTCACCTGTACTGGTCCAATATAACATGACATTATTATCTATCAGTCTGTTGAGGAGTCGCTGGGCGTGGTCAAACAGCCTCCTCACCTGTACTGGTCCAATATAACATGACATTATTATCTATCAGTCTGTTGAGGAGTCGCTGGGCGTGGTCAAACAGCCTCCTCACCTGTACTGGTCCAATATAACATGACATTATTATCTATCAGTCTGTTGAGGAGTCGCTGGGCGTGGTCAAACAGCCTCCTCACCTGTACTGGTCCAATATAACATGACATTATTATCTATCAGTCTGTTGAGGAGTCGCTGGGCGTGGTCAAACAGCCTCCTCACCTGTACTGGTCCAATATAACATGACATTATTATCTATCAGTCTGTTGAGGAGTCGCTGGGCGTGGTCAAACAGCCTCCTCACCTGTACTGGTCCAATATAACATGACATTATTATCTATCAGTCTGTTGAGGAGTCGCTGGGCGTGGTCAAACAGCCTCCTCACCTGTACTGGTCCAATATAACATGACATTATTATCTATCAGTCTGTTGAGGAGTCGCTGGGCGTGGTCAAACAGCCTCCTCACCTGTACTGGTCCAATATAACATGACATTATTATCTATCAGTCTGTTGAGGAGTCGCTGGGCGTGGTCAAACAGCCTCCTCACCTGTACTGGTCCAATATAACATGACATTATTATCTATCAGTCTGTTGAGGAGTCGCTGGGCGTGGTCAAACAGCCTCCTCACCTGTACTGGTCCAATATAACATGACATTATTATCTATCAGTCTGTTGAGGAGTCGCTGGGCGTCGTCAAACAGCCTCCTCACCTGTACTGGTCCAATATAACATGACATTATTATCTATCAGTCTGTTGAGGAGTAAGGCTGGGCGTGGTTAAACAGCCTCCTCACCTGTACTGGTCCAATATAACATGACAATTATTATCTATCAGTCTGTTGAGGAGTCGCTGGGCGTCGTCAAACAGCCTCCTCACCTGTACTGGTCAATATAACATGACATTATTATCTATCAGTCTGTTGAGGAGTCGCTGGGCGTCGTCAAACAGCCTCCTCACCTGTACTGGTCCAATATAACATGACATTATTATCTATGAGTCTGTTGAGGAGTCGCTGTCAAACAGCCTCCTCACCTGTACTGGTCAATATAACATGACATTATTATCTATGAGTTCCACCTGTCAATCAACCACAGGTCCAATATATCATATTCCACCTGTCAATCAACCACAGGTCCAATATCATATTCCACCTGTCAATCAACCACAGGTCCAATATCATATTCCACCTGTCAATCAACCACAATATCATATTCCACCTGTCAATCAACCACAGGTCCAATATCATATTCCACCTGTCAATCAACCACAGGTCCAATATCATATTCCACCTGTCAATCAACCACAGGTCCAATATCATATTACACCTGTCAATCAACCACAGGTCCAATATCATATTACACCTGTCAATCAACCACAGGTCCAATATCATATTCCACCTGTCAATCAACCACAGGTCCAATATCATATTCCACCTGTCAATCAACCACAGGTCCATTATCATATTACAACACTGCTGCTGTGGGAATAACATCTTTCTATTAAACTGAGTGGTGCCATCTAAGAGTTCAGAGTTCACATATCAGCCTCTGAACGGTCTGAAGGAATGGCAGGAAGGCACCTTCTCCATAGAAATACAATCACACCACTAGAATGGCAATAGCATTACATCTCTATGGCCTCCTCGTACCCACGGTTTTGTCCTTGAAGATCTTGGGGTGCCCTCTGTTAGGTACTTCCCTCTGAGCTGCCACACACGTCAAAGAAAGGCTTCCAGTCGATATAGTCTACCAGCCTCCATAGGTCATATCCTTCAAACACACGGGTACCCAGGAACTGAGGACACACTGACAGGAGGAGGGAGAGAGAGCGGAGAGAGAGAGAGAGAGAGAGAGAGAGAGAGAGAGAGAGAGAGAGAGAGAGAGAGAGAGAGACAGAGAGAGAGAGAGAGAGAGAGAGAGAGAGAGAGAGAGAGAGAGAGAGAGAGAGAGAGAGAGAGAGAGAGAGAGAGAGAGCGGGAGAGAGAGAGAGAGAGAGAGAGAGAGAGAGAGAGAGAGAGAGAGAGAGAGAGAGAGAGAGAGAGAGAGAGAGAGAGAGAGAGAGAGAGAGAGAGAGAGAGAGAGAGAGAGAGAGAGCGGGAGAGAGAGAGAGAGAGAGAGAGAGAGAGAGCGGGAGAGAGCGGGAGAGAGAGAGAGAGAGCGGGAGAGAGAGAATCAGTCACCATAGTCAAGGTATTTTCTATCAAAATATGAGTGACCTACATCGGTCAGTCAGAAATAAGAAATGACAACCAGACAAATGACTTACTGAAGTCCTAGAGGACAGTTGATCCAAGTGTATTAGTGTCTTACCTGGTTTGGTCTGAGAAAGCCAGTCCACATGGAGTCCTTTCTCCCTGGCCTGGGCTAGAGACAGGAAGCGTCTCTCCTGAGAACACAGACACACAGAGACTCCTTTCATCATCTACCTGAACAGCTCTCAGACAGCCCAGTCATTCCAGTGCAGTGTACTAAACTACCAGCTACGTCCCTGGACCAGTGTTGAGGCCCAGGATTCCTCAATCCATCATCCAACCGTTGAATAGAGGAATCAGCTGTGTCGTGTTTAGAGTAGTCCTAACCCTGCCACTGTGAACGGTAGTAGTCCTAACCCTGCCACTGTGGCCCTTAGACTGGAACAACTCCTCCCTTCTAGACTGTTCCAGGACAGTCTGTTAGACTAGACTAGTCTGTTAGACTAGAACAACTCCTCCCTTCTAGACTGTTCCAGGACAGTCTGTTAGACTGGAACAACACCTCCCTTCTAGACTGTTCCAGGACAGTACAGTCTGTTAGACTGGAACAACTCCTCCCTTCTAGACTGTTCCAGGACAGTCTGTTAGACTGGAACAACTCCTCCCTTCTAGACTGTTCCAGGACAGTCTGTTAGACTGGAACAACTCCTCCCTTCTAGACTGTTCCAGGACAGTCTGTTAGACTAGAACAACTCCTCCCTTCTAGACTGTTCCAGGACAGTCTGTTAGACTAGAACAACTCCTCCCTTCTAGACTGTTCCAGGACAGTCTGTTAGACTAGAACAACTCCTCCCTTCTAGACTGTTCCAGGACAGTCTGTTAGACTAGAACAACTCCTCCCTTCTAGACTGTTCCAGGACAGTCTGTTAGACTGGAACAACTCCTCCCTTCTAGACTGTTCCAGGACAGTCTGTTAGACTGGAACAACTCCTCCCTTCTAGACTGTTCCAGGACAGTCTGTTAGACTAGAACAACTCCTCCCTTCTAGACTGTTCCAGGACAGTCTGTTAGACTGGAACAACTCCTCCCTTCTAGACTGTTCCAGGACAGTCTGTTAGACTAGAACAACTCCTCCCTTCTAGACTGTTCCAGGACAGTCTGTTAGACTAGAACAACTCCTCCCTTCTAGACTGTTCCAGGACAGTCTGTTAGACTAGAACAACTCCTCCCTTCTAGACTGTTCCAGGACAGTCTGTTAGACTAGAACAACTCCTCCCTTCTAGACTGTTCCAGGACAGTCTGTTAGACTAGAACAACTCCTCCCTTCTAGACTGTTCCAGGACAGTCTGTTAGACTGGAACAACTCCTCCCTTCTAGACTGTTCCAGGACAGTCTGTTAGACTAGAACAACACCAATTATACTACTCTCCTTCAGAGTGTTGTAGTGGTCCAGTGTTACGTGCGTGTGTCTCTCTCTCTCTCTCTCTCTCTCTGTGTGTGTTTGTCTCTCTGTGTGTGTTTGTCTCTCTTTCTCTGTGTGTGTGTTTGTCTCTCTCTGTGTGTGTTTGTCTAACTGTGTGTGTGTGTGTGTCTCTGTGTGTGTGTGTGTTTCTCACCTTTAGAGAGTCGTAGTGGTCCTGTCTGATGTCTTCGTACTCCTCTGTCGTCTCCTCAAAGAACTCCTCCTTCACGTTCTCATCTAGCAGCTGAGAACACTGACAGAGACAACACGGAGGGTCATCTAGCAGCTGAGAACACTGACAGAGACAACACGGAGGGTCATCTAGCAGCTGAGAACACTGACAGAGACAACACGGAGGGTCATCTAGCAGCTGAGAACACTGACAGAGACAACACTGAGGGTCATCTAACAGCTGAGAACACTGACAACACGGAGGGTCGTCTAGCAGCTGAGAACACTGACAGAGACAACACGGAGGGTCGTCCATCTTTAGTTCTATACAGGGATAATAACTGCTGAGGGAACTAAAAGGTGACTCATTTCTTTTGTTGCAGTGAAACATGTAATAAATCCCGGCTGGGGGGAAATGCAGGTTTTAACTAATTAAACAACAAAGAATATGTGTTCAATGTGAACATGACTGACAGCTGAAATTCAGCCGAAAGGTGACTAGTTTGCATCCCTGTTCATACGTAAGTGCATTTTGCTACACCCGCAATAACATCTGTTAAATATGTGTATGTGACCAATAACATTTGATTTGATTTATTGTGTTTGGACCCCAGGAAGAGTAGCTGCTGCCTTGGCAGGAACTAATGGGGATCCATAATAAACCCCAGGAAGAGTAGCTGCTGCCTTGGCAGGAACCAATGGGGATCCATAATAAACCCCAGGAAGAGTAGCTGCTGCCTTGGCAGGAACTAATGGGGATCCATTATAAACCCCAGGAAGAGTAGCTGCTGCCTTGGCAGGAACTAATGTGGATCCATAATAAACCCCAGGAAGAGTAGCTGCTGCCTTGGCAGGAACTAATGGGGATCCATTATAAACCCCAGGAAGAGTAGCTGCTGCCTTGGCAGGAACTAATGGGGATCCATAATAAACCCCAGGAAGAGTAGCTGCTGCCTTGGCAGGAACTAACGGAGATCCATAATAAACCCCAGGAAGAGTAGCTGCTGCCTTGGCAGGAACTAATGGGGATCCATAATAAACCCCAGGAAGAGTAGCTGCTGCCGTGGCAGGAACTAACGGAGATCCATAATAAACCCCAGGAAGAGTAGCTGCTGCCTTGGCAGGAACTAATGGGGATCCATTATAAACCCCAGGAAGAGTAGCTGCTGCCTTGGCAGGAACTAATGTGGAACCATAATAAACCCCAGGAAGAGTAGCTGCTGCCTTGGCAGGAACTAATGGGGATCCATAATAAACCCCAGGAAGAGTAGCTGCTGCCTTGGCAGGAACTAATGGGGATCCATAATAAACCCCAGGAAGAGTAGCTGCTGCCTTGGCAGGAACTAATGGGGATCCATAATAAACCCCAGGAAGAGTAGCTGCTGCCTTGGCAGGAACTAATGGGGATCCATAATAAACCCCAGGAAGAGTAGCTGCTGCCTTGGCAGGAACTAATGGGGATCCATAATAAATACAAATACGCTGCTCCTGTCTAGGAGGTGTAGTGTGGGCTGTACTAAGTGAGGACCACAGTATCTAGTGACAGGAGGTGTAGTGTGGGCTGTACTAAGTGAGGACCACAGTATCTAGTGGCAGGAGGTGTAGTGTGGGCTGTACTAAGTGAGGACCACAGTATCTAGTGGCAGGAGGTGTAGCTGCTGGGCTGTACTAAGTGAGGACCACAGTATCTAGTGACAGGAGGTGTAGCTGTAGGGCTGTACTAAGTGAGGACCACAGTATCTAGTGACAGGAGGTGTAGTGTAGGGCTGTACTAAGTGAGGACCACAGTATCTAGTGACTGGAGGTGTAGTGTAGGGCTGTACTAAGTGAGGACCACAGTATCTAGTGATAGGAGGTGTAGTGTAGGGCTGTACTAAGTGAGGACCACAGTATCTAGTGACAGGAGGTGTAGTGTAGGGCTGTACTAAGTGAGGACCACAGTATCTAGTGACAGGAGGTGTAGTGTAGGGCTGTACTAAGTGAGGACCACAGTATCTAGTGACAGGAGGTGTAGTGCGGGCTGTACTAAGTGAGGACCACAGTATCTAGTGACAGGAGGTGTAGTGTGGGCTGTACTAAGTGAGGACCACAGTATCTAGTGGCAGGAGGTGTAGTGTGGGCTGTACTAAGTGAGGACCACAGTATCTAGTGACAGGAGGTGTAGTGTAGGGCTGTACTAAGTGAGGACCACAGTATCTAGTGACAGAAGGTGTAGTGTGGGCTGTACTAAGTGAGGACCACAGTATCTAGTGGCAGGAGGTGTCGTGTGGGCTGTACTAAGTGAGGACCACAGTATCTAGTGACAGGAGGTGTAGTGTAGGGCTGTACTAAGTGAGGACCACAGTATCTAGTGACAGGAGGTGTAGTGTAGGGCTGTACTAAGTGAGGACCACAGTATCTAGTGGCAGGAGGTGTAGTGTAGGGCTGTACTAAGTGAGGACCACAGTATCTAGTGACAGGAGGTGTAGTGTGGGCTGTACTAAGTGAGGACCACAGTATCTAGTGACAGGAGGTGTAGTGTAGGGCTGTACTAAGTGAGGACCACAGTATCTAGTGGCAGGAGGTGTAGTGTAGGGCTGTACTAAGTGAGGACCACAGTATCTAGTGGCAGGAGGTGTAGTGTGGGCTGTACTAAGTGAGGACCACAGTATCTAGTGACAGGAGGTGTAGAGTGGGCTGTACTAAGTGAGGACCACAGTATCTAGTGACAGGAGGTGTAGAGTGGGCTGTACTAAGTGAGGACCACAGTATCTAGTGGTAGGGGGTGTAGTGTGGGCTGTACTAAGTGAGGACCACAGTATCTAGTGACAGGAGGTGTAGTGTAGGGCTGTACTAAGTGAGGACCACAGTATCTAGTGGCAGGAGGTGTAGTGTAGGGCTGTACTAAGTGAGGACCACAGTATCTAGTGGCAGGAGGTGTAGTGTGGGCTGTACTAAGTGAGGACCACAGTATCTAGTGACAGGAGGTGTAGTGTAGGGCTGTACTAAGTGAGGACCACAGTATCTAGTGACAGGAGGTGTAGTGTAGGGCTGTACTAAGTGAGGACCACAGTATCTAGTGACAGGAGGTGTAGTGTGGGCTGTACTAAGTGAGGACCACAGTATCTAGTGACAGGAGGTGTAGTGTGGGCTGTACTAAGTGAGGACCACAGTATCTAGTGACAGGAGGTGTAGTGTAGGGCTGTACTAAGTGAGGACCACAGTATCTAGTGACAGGAGGTGTAGTGTGGGCTGTACTAAGTGAGGACCACAGTATCTAGTGACAGGAGGTGTAGTGTAGGGCTGTACTAAGTGAGGACCACAGTATCTAGTGACAGGAGGTGTAGTGTAGGGCTGTACTAAGTGAGGCCCACAGTATCTAGTGACAGGAGGTGTATTGTAGGGCTGTACTAAGTGAGGACCACAGTATCTAGTGACAGGAGGTGTAGTGTAGGGCTGTACTAAGTGAGGACCACAGTATCTAGTGACAGGAGGTGTAGTGTAGGGCTGTACTAAGTGAGGACCACAGTATCTAGTGACAGGAGGTGTAGTGTAGGGCTGTACTAAGTGAGGACCACAGTATCTAGTGACAGGAGGTGTAGTGTAGGGCTGTACTAAGTGAGGACCACAGTATCTAGTGGCAGGAGGTGTAGTGTAGGGCTGTACTAAGTGAGGACCACAGTATCTAGTGGCAGGAGGTGTAGTGTAGGGCTGTACTAAGTGAGGACCACAGTATCTAGTGGCAGGAGGTGTAGTGTGGGCTGTACTAAGTGAGGACCACAGTATCTAGTGACAGGAGGTGTAGTGTATGGCTGTAGTAAGTGAGGACCACAGTATCTAGTGGCAGGAGGTATAGTGTAGGGCTGTACTAAGTGAGGACCACAGTATCTAGTGACAGGAGGTGTAGTGTAGGGCTGTACTAAGTGAGGACCACAGTATCTAGTGGCAGGAGGTGTAGTGTAGGGCTGTACTAAGTGAGGACCACAGTATCTAGTGACAGGAGGTGTAGTGTAGGGCTGTACTAAGTGAGGACCACAGTATCTAGTGGTAGGAGGTGTAGTGTGGGCTGTACTAAGTGAGGACCACAGTATCTAGTGGCAGGAAGTGTAGTGTGGGCTGTACTAAGTGAGGACCACAGTATCTAGTGGCAGGAGGTGTAGTGTGGGCTGTACTAAGTGAGGACTACAGTATCTAGTGGTAGGAGGTGTAGTGTGGGCTGTACTAAGTGAGGACCACAGTATCTAGTGGCAGGAGGTGTAGTGTAGGGCTGTACTAAGTGAGGACCACAGTATCTAGTGGCAGGAGGTGTAGTGTGGGCTGTACTAAGTGAGGACCACAGTATCTAGTGACAGGAGGTGTAGTGTAGGGCTGTACTAAGTGAGGACCACAGTATCTAGTGGCAGGAGGTGTAGTGTAGGGCTGTACTAAGTGAGGACCACAGTATCTAGTGGTAGGAGGTGTAGTGTAGGGCTGTACTAAGTGAGGACCACAGTATCTAGTGGCAGGAGGTGTAGTGTGGGCTGTACTAAGTGAGGACCACAGTATCTAGTGACAGGAGGTGTAGTGTGGGCTGTACTAAGTGAGGACCACAGTATCTAGTGGCAGGAGGTGTAGTGTAGGGCTGTACTAAGTGAGGACCACAGTATCTAGTGGCAGGAGGTGTAGTGTGGGCTGTACTAAGTGAGGACCACAGTATCTAGTGACAGGAGGTGTAGTGTGTCTAGTCAGCGTAGTGTACGTACCACCACCACACTCCTGGAGGCATCCAGAACATGCACCACAGGACAGCTGTAACGCGGAGCGATCTTCACTGCCGTGTGGGTCCTGTTGCACACAGAGGCTTTGACAATCAAGACATAGTAGCGCGTTGAAAGGTCATGGCTAAGCTAATGATGGTGTGTGTGTGTGTGTGTGTGTGTGTGTGTGTCTTACTTGGAAGTGGTGGCCCCTCCGATCAGCAGTGGGGTCTTCATCCCGAGCCGCTCCATCTCCTTGGCAACGTGGATCATCTCATCCAGCGAGGGCGTGATGAGGCCTGACAGGCCGATGATGTCTGTAGGGCGGAGGGATACACGGGGAGTTCAGCTGGAGGGACTTCTTCCAAAAGAGCAGTTCACTCATTCCATCTCTGATGTCAGTCCCCAATCCTACTCCTTCTCTAGCCTGGTCCCAGATCTGTCTGTGGTGTGTAGCCAACTCCAACTCCTAGCAGTTGGCAAGACAGCCCAAACAGATCTGGGACCAGGTTAATCACCACTTACTGTCCTAGTGCCACCCCGTCAGACAGCCCAAACAGATCTGGGACCAGGTTAATCTCCACTTACTGTCCTAGTGCCACCCCGTCAGACAGCACAAACAGATCTGGGACCAGGTTAATCACCACTTACTGTCCTAGTGCCACCCCGTCAGACAGCACAAACAGATCTGGGACCAGGTTAATCACCACTTACTGTTCTAGTGCCACCCCGTCAGACAGCCCAAACAGATCTGGGACCAGGTTAATCTCCACTTACTGTCCTAGTGCCACCCCGTCAGACAGCCCAAACAGATCTGGGACCAGGTTAATCTCCACTTACTGTCCTAGTGCCACCCCGTCAGACAGCCCAAACAGATCTGGGACCAGGTTAATCTCCACTTACTGTCCTAGTGCCACCCCGTCAGACAGCCCAAACAGATCTGGGACCAGGTTAATCACCACTTACTGTCCTAGTGCCACCCGTCAGACAGCCCAAACAGATCTGGGACCAGGTTAATCACCACTTACTGTCCTAGTGCCACCCCGTCAGACAGCCCAAACAGATCTGGGACCAGGTTAATCACCACTTACTGTCCTAGTGCCACCCCGTCAGACAGCCCAAACAGATCTGGGACCAGGTTAATCACCACTTACTGTCCTAGTGCCACCCCGTCAGACAGCCCAAACAGATCTGGGACCAGGTTAATCACCACTTACTGTCCTAGTGCCACCCGTCAGACAGCCCAAACAGATCTGGGACCAGGTTAATCACCACTTACTGTCCTAGTGCCACCCGTCAGACAGCCCAAACAGATCTGGGACCAGGTTAATCACCACTTACTGTCCTAGTGCCACCCTGTCAGACAGCCCAAACAGATCTGGGACCAGGTTAATCACCACTTACTGTTCTAGTGCCACCCCGTCAGACAGCCCAAACAGATCTGGGACCAGGTTAATCTCCACTTACTGTCCTAGTGCCACCCCGTCAGACAGCCCAAACAGATCTGGGACCAGGTTAATCACCACTTACTGTCCTAGTGCCACCCCATCAGACAGCCCAAACAGATCTGGGACCAGGTTAATCACCACTTACTGTTCTAGTGCCACCCTGTCAGACAGCACAAACAGATCTGGGACCAGGTTAATCACCACTTACTGTTCTAGTGCCACCCCGTCAGACAGCCCAAACAGATCTGGGACCAGGTTATTCCTATTGATTAAAGCCGAGCTACAGTACAGCGGAACTGATAAGCCACAGGGTTCATGTTAACACACCTGCTTTGCAGTCGATAGCTTCCCTCAGTATCCTGTCGCACGGAATCATGACCCCAAGATCGATCACCCTGGGAAGAGGAAGCGGAACAGCGTTAGGACAAGGTTATGGAAAGGGGACAGGAACACTCCCTAGTCTCTCTTACTCTAACCAGGTTTCCGTCCAACCCAGGATGAATTACTGGACGCATGAAAGAAATCACGGGGTCAGGACCGGGGCTGATGGAAAGAGGAAGTTTCAGTACAATTTCATAAACGCCGACATACAAATGTGTTTGTTCGACATGGTGGGATCTTTATTTTTGTTAAAATGAATGTGAGAAATGGCGGTGGAAAAATGCCTTTAAGCGCAAATATTCATATTAATAACCAATTATATGGAAGTAAACTTGGGAGTCGCGCGATATGCTGTGTGGTCCTTCCACTGTGACTCAGGAAACCATGCAGTTTATTTAGGCTGCAGATTTAATAAGTGATGAACTTCACAGGGTGGTGAATGTGCACGGCGACGAGCCTGATGCTCCTTAACAATAAATACGGACGGTGTTATTCTGGGTGACATGATGATCGACGCTTGACTGCCGTTTGACAGATTATGGATTAGAGAGAGAATATCTCTCATCTATAATTATTTATTTATTTTACCTTTATTTTACTAGGCAAGTCAGTTAAGAACAATGATACAGTTCTATTGACTTCTATTGTATATACTACATCTTCCATTTTAGTCATTTACAACACAATACAACTGAATAGAACAAGAGAACACAATAGAACACAATATAACGAGAACAATAGAACACACTAGAACAAGAACACAATAGAACAAGAGAACGCAATAGACCACAGTAGAACAAGAACACAATAGAACAAGAGAACGCAATAGACCACAGTAGAACAAGAGAACACAATAGAACACGCTAGAACAAGAAAACAAAATAGAACACAATGGACCAATAACATAATAGAACAAGAGAACACAATAGAACAATAAAGACAATAGAACAAGAACACAATCGAACAATAGAACACAAGAGAACACAATAGAACTCGCCCCTACCTGAAGTTGTTGCAGCCCAGCACCACTCCTACGATGTTCTTTCCGATGTCGTGGACGTCTCCCTTCACCGTGGCCAACACTATGGTGCCCTGGTAGGGGTCCTAACAGGGTGGGGAGGTAAACATCATTTACTGGAGAGGACAGCTGTGATGAATCAGTGGCCAACACTATGGTGCCCTGGTAGGGGTCCTAACAGGGTGGGGAGGTAAACATCATTTACTGGAGAGGACAGCTGTGATGAATCAGTGGCCAACACTATGGTGCCCTGGTAGGGGTCCTAACAGGGTGGGGAGGTAAACATCATTTACTGGAGAGCCAACACTATGGTGCCCTGGTAGGGGTCCTAACAGGGTGGGGAGGTAAACATCATTTACTGGAGAGGACAGCTGTGATGAATCAGTGGCCAACACTATGGTGCCCTGGTAGGGGTCCTAACAGGGTGGGGAGGTAAACATCATTTACTGGAGAGGACAGCTGTGATGAATCAGTGGCCAACACTATGGTGCCCTGGTAGGGGTCCTAACAGGGTGGGGAGGTAAACATCATTTACTGGAGAGGACAGCTGTGATGAATCAGTGGCCAACACTATGGTGCCCTGGTAGGGGTCCTAACAGGGTGGGGAGGTAAACATCATTTACTGGAGAGGACAGCTGTGATGAATCAGTGGCCAACACTATGGTGCCCTGGTAGGGTCCTAACAGGGTGGGGAGGTAAACATCATTTACTGGAGAGGACAGCTGTGATGAATCAGTGGCCAACACTATGGTGCCCTGGTAGGGGTCCTAACAGGGTGGGGAGGTAAACATCATTTACTGGAGAGGACAGCTGTGATGAATCAGTGGCCAACACTATGGTGCCCTGGTAGGGGTCCTAACATGGTGGGGAGGTAAACATCATTTACTGGAGAGGACAGCTGTGATGAATCAGTGGCCAACACTATGGTGCCCTGGTAGGGGTCCTAACAGGATGGGGAGGTAAACATCATTTACTGGAGAGGACAGCTGTGATGAATCAGTCCCTTCTCTGTGATGTTAAACGTGCTGAAGATGAGAAGCCATCTCAGTGTTAACGTGGAGGACAGCTGTGGTGAGATGGGGAAACAGGAATAGACTGTAGAGACAGACGGACTCACAATCTCCTCTACTGATCCGGATGCCAGTAGCATGGCCTCTCTCTCCTTCTCCATGTAGGGGATCAGGTGGGCTACAGCCTTCTTCATCACTCGTGCTGACTTAATCACCTGTCACACACACACACACACACACACACACACACACACACACACACACGAGACAGACAGACAGACGACACACAGACAGACAGAGATAGAGACACAGCCACACAGACATGATCATGAGAAGAATAGATACCTCCTGTTTAATCTCCTCTGTGATCTCTTCCCCTCCTTACCTGAGGATATCTTGGGTCTGTTCCCTCCTCTATCTCTTCCCCCCCTTACCTGAGGATATCTTGGGTCTGTTCCCTCCTCTATCTCTTCCCCCCCTTACCTGAGGATATCTTGGGTCTGTGCCCTCCTCTATCGCTTCCCCCCTTACCTGAGGTTATCTTGGGTCTGTTCACTCATCTAGCTCTATTTCGCAACAAAGCCTCCTTCACTCATGCTGCCAAACATACCCTCGTAAAACTGACTATCCTACCGATTCTTGACTTCGGCGACGTCAATTACAAAATAGCCTCCAACGCTCTACTCAGCAAACTGGATGCAGTCTATCACAGTGCCATCCGTATTGTCACCAAAGCCCCATATACCACCCACCACTGCGACCTGTACACTCGTTGGCTGGCCCTCGCTTTACACTCGTCGCCATACCCACTGGCTCCAGGTCATCTACAAGTCCCTGCCAGGTAAAGCCCCATCTTATCTCAGCTCACTGGTCACCATAGCAGCACCCATCCATAGCATGCGCTCCAGCAGGTATATCTCACTGGTCACCCCCAAAGCCAATTCCTCCTTTGGCCGCCTTTCCTTCCAGTTCTCTGCTGCCAATGACTAGAACGAACTACAAAAATCACTGAAACTGGAGACATATCTCCCTCACTAGTTTTAAGCACCAGCTGTCAGAGCAGCTCACATATCACTGCACCTGTACACAGCCCAACTGTAAACAGCCCAACCAACTAACTCATCCCCATACTGTATTTATTTATCTTGCTCCTTTGCACCCCAGTGTCTCTACTTGCACATTCATCATCTGTACATCTACCACTCCAGTGTTTAATTGCTAAATTGTAATTATTTTGTCACTATGGCCTATTTATTGCCTTACCTCCCTAATCTTACCTCATTTGCACACACTGTATATAGATGTTCTTTTTTTCCCTATTGTGTTATTGACTGTACGTTTGTTAATTCCATGTGTAACTCTGTGTTGTTGTTTGTGTTGAACTGCTTTGCTTTATCTTGGCCAGGTCGCAGTTGTAAATGAGAACTTGTTCTCAACTGGCCTACCTGTATTATGACATCATATAGAACTACCTGGTTAAATAAAGGTGTATTATGACATCATATAGAACTACCTGGTTAAATAAAGGTGTATTATGACATCATATAGAACTACCTGGTTAAATAAAGGTGTATTATGACATCATATAGAACTACCTGGTTAAATAAAGGTGTATTATGACATCATATAGAACTACCTGGTTAAATAAAGGGGAAATAAATAATAATAATAATCCCCCTACCTGAGGATACCTCTTTCCCCCTACCTGAGGATACCTCTTCCCCCCTACCTGAGGATATCTTGGATCTATGCCCTCCTCTATCTCTCCCCCTACCTGAGGATACCTCTCCCTACCTGAGGTAGGAACATCTTCCCAGCTCCAAACAGGTCCCCCACCACCTTCATGCCGTTCATCAGGGGCCCCTCGATGACGTGTAGGGGCCTTGGATAGAGCTCAGCCTGGGCCCTCGCCTCCTCTGTGTCCTCTACCACATACTTATCTATACCCTGGAAAGAGCGAGAGCGAGACGGAGAGAAAGAAGGAATATCGATAGTAATTGTGATCGTGATGGAAAAAGAGAGATTTGTACCTTAAATTTATCTGTACAGTTTTGACAAAAGCAATTTTTCTAGACATAACTGAAAATAACTTGGTACCTGCATGCTACTAGCCTTGATGAGCCCATACTATACTAACCTTGATGAGCCCATACTATACTAACCTTGATGAGCCCATACTCCAGCCTCTCCTACTAACCTTGATGAGCCCATACTATACTAACCTTGATGAGCCCATACTATACTAACCTTGATGAGCCCATACTCCAGCCTCTCCTACTAACCTTGATGAGCCCATACTATACTAACCTTGATGAGCCCATACTATACTAACCTTGATGAGCCCATACTCCAGCCTCTCCTACTAACCTTGATGAGCCCATACTATACTAACCTTGATGAGCCCATACTATACTAACCTTGATGAGCCCATACTCCAGCCTCTCTCCTACTAACCTTGATGAGCCCATACTATACTAACCTTGATGAGCCCATACTATACTAACCTTGATGAGCCCATACTCCAGCCTCTCTCCTACTAACCTTGATGAGCCCATACTCCAGCCTCTCCTCCACAGTTCCCTCTCGCCACTCATCTGTCTGGACCACTTTCTTCCCTCCTTTGGCACAGCTCTGAAAACGACAAGGATTCTCTTTAGAGGAAAACCATGGGAACTAGTATACTGTACTAGGGATCAGGTAACCCCTGAGAGCAGGGCCATACAGCCACAGAGTTACAGGACATGTACTGTGTTAGCCAGGTGAACCAGTATGTACCTGTTTATACGGCAGACTACGTACTGCGTGTAGAGCACAAACCGGTTGTTGGATATGTACTGTACTGTGTAAACCACATACAGGCACATTAAATTATACTAGGATATGTACTGTACTGTGTAAACCACATACAGGCACAGTGAGTTATACTAGGATATGTACTGTAGTGTGTAAACCACATACAGGCACAGTAAATTATACTAGGATATGTACTGTACTGTGTAAACCACATACAGGCACAGTGAGTTATACTAGGATATGTACTGTACTGTGTAAACCACATACAGGCACAGTAAGTTATACTAGGATATGTACTGTAGTGTGTAAACCACATACAGGCACAGTAAGTTATACTAGGATATGTACTGTAGTGTGTAAACCACATACAGGCACAGTGAGTTATACTAGGATATGTACTGTACTGTGTAAACCACATACAGGCACAGTAAGTTATACTAGGATATGTACTGTAGTGTGTAAACCACACACAGGCACAGTGAGTTATACTAGGATATGTACTGTACTGTGTAAACCACATACAGGCACAGTGAGTTATACTAGGATATGTACTGTACTGTGTAAACCACATACAGGCACAGTAAGTTATACTAGGATATGTACTGTAGTGTGTAAACCACACACAGGCACAGTGAGTTATACTAGGATATGTACTGTACTGTGTAAACCACATACAGGCACAGTAAGTTATACTAGGATATGTACTGTACTGTGTAAACCACATACAGGCACAGTAAGTTATACTAGGATATGTACTGTAGTGTGTAAACCACATACAGGCACAGTAAGTTATACTAGGATATGTACTGTACTGTGTAAACCACATACAGGCACAGTAAGTTATACTAGGATATGTACTGTACTGTGTAAACCACATACAGGCACAGTAAATTATACTAGGATATGTACTGTACTGTGTAAACCACATACAGGCACAGTAAGTTATACTAGGATATGTACTGTACTGTGTAAACCACATACAGGCACAGTACGTTATACTAGGATATGTACTGTGTAAACCACATACAGGCACAGTAAGTTATACTAGGATATGTACTGTACTGTGTAAACCACATACAGGCACAGTACGTTATACTAGGATATGTACTGTGTAAACCACATACAGGCACAGTAAGTTATACTAGGATATGTACTGTACTGTGTAAACCACATACAGGCACAGTACGTTATACTAGGATATGTACTGTGTAAACCACATACAGGCACAGTAAATTATACTAGGATATGTACTGTACTGTGTAAACCACATACAGGCACAGTAAATTATACTAGGATATGTACTGTACTGTGTAAACCACATACAGGCACAGTAAGTTATACTAGGATATGTACTGTACTGTGTAAACCACATACAGGCACAGTAAATTATACTAGGATATGTACTGTGTAAACCACATACAGGCACAGTAAGTTATACTAGGATATGTACTGTGTAAACCACATACAGGCACAGTAAGTTATACTAGGATATGTACTGTACTGTGTAAACCACATACAGGCACAGTAAATTATACTAGGATATGTACTGTACTGTGTAAACCACATACAGGCACAGTAAGTTATACTAGGATATGTACTGTAGTGTGTAAACCACATACAGACACAGTAAATTATACTAGGATATGTACTGTAGTGTGTAAACCACATACAGGCACAGTAAGTTATACTAGGATATGTACTGTAGTGTGTAAACCACATACAGGCACAGTGAGTTATACTAGGATATGTACTGTACTGTGTAAACCACATACAGGCACAGTAAGTTATACTAGGATATGTACTGTACTGTGTAAACCACATACAGGCAGAGTGAGTTAAACTAGGATATGTACTGTGTAAACCACATATAGGCACATTAAATTATACTAGGATATGTACTGTACTGTGTAAACCACATACAGGCACAGTGAGTTATACTAGGATATGTACTGTACTGTGTAAACCACATACAGGCACAGTAAATTATACTAGGATATGTACTGTACTGTGTAAACCATATACCTGTGCGTACAGCAGTAGTTTCTCTGTGGCCTCCGGGTCTTTGTTCCAGATGAGGTTCTCACACATGAGCAGGAGCTCCTTGTCAATATCGTCATAGACAGGCAGGCTGCCGGCGTTCACTATGCCCATGTCCATTCCATCCTATAGGAGACAGCAGGAGACAGCTATAGGAGACTCCTATAGGAGACAGCTGACTCATGCGGCGCTAACGTAGTAGGGCCGGTAGGGTTTAACGTTAGCGTGCTTGATGGCTAGAAAACCTTGCATGATTTGTCAACGGTAAACTCATGAAGTATTTGCTTGTAGTTGGTTGAACAATTTTTTGTTGAAACCAGTAGTCATAAAGTGCACACGATTTGGTTTAATTTGAAGTTATTTCAATCTTGAGTTGACATTGTAGGGAATAGGCTGGTTGTGTCCTCTCTACGACACATCACCGCTCAAAATACATCCAGCAGACTGTGGAATTCTGATGGGTTTTAAATGGGTTCTGATGGGTTCTAAATGGGTTCTGATGGGTTTTAATGGGTTCTGATGGGTTTTAATGGGTTCTGATGGGTTTTAATGGGTTTGAATGGGTTCTGATGGGTTCTGATGGGTTCTGATGGGTTTTAAATGGGTTCTGATGGGTTTTATGTAATAACGGGTTTGTGTGTATACTAATGCAATCCCGTGTGTTACATGTGGGTTCTATTTGTTCTACCTTCAAGGCTTGGTAGAGGAAAAGCTCACAGCTACCTGCTCCACACATACTAAAAACACTTGGCCCTTACAGTAAGTCCCTTTAGTGAAGTGTGGCATGTTACCAACTTGTTTTGTTTTTCTATTTAGTTGGTTTATTTGTCAGGGACCCGCCACGTACCAACACGTCACCGGCACCAGATCGCGTGGCATCAGTCGGTTAGAGCATGGCAATGGCCACGCCAGGGTTGTGGGGTTCGATTCCCACGGGGGACCAGTAACGTACAAATATGATAATGTGGATCAGCTCTGGATCAGAGCGTCTGCAATATAACTAAAATGTCAAAACAATTTTCTTTAGCTAAATTTCCTCTGTAGTCCCTGGGCAGAAAACAATCAGCATCAATACATCATTAAAATGTTAAACTATAATGCACTAGTAAAACATTAAATATACAGTACACAATTATAATTATAATATTCCGTCAGAGTTTAAAAGTCCCTTGGTTCTTCAGTATGTGACATCTTAAGAGTCAGAATGTCTTCATGACGTGGTAGAGGAAGGCTCCACCTACCTTGATGGCGCGGTAGAGGAAGGCTCCACCTACCTTGATGGCGCGGTAGAGGAAGGCTCCACCTACCTTGATGGCGCGGTAGAGGAAGGCTCCACCTACCTTGATGGCGCGGTAGAGGAAGGCTCCACCTACCTTGATGGCGCGGTAGAAGAAGGCTCCACCTACCTTGATGGCATGGTAGAGGAAGGCTCCACCTACCTTGATGGCGCGGTAGAGGGAGGCTCCACCTACCTTGATGGCGCGGTAGAGGAAGGTTCAACCTACCTTGATGGCGCGGTAGAGGAAGGCTCCACCTACCTTGATGGCGCGGTAGAGGAAGGTTCCACCTACCTTGATGGCGCGGTAGAGGAAGGCTCCACCTACCTTGATGGCGCGGTAGAGGAAGGCTCCACCTACCTTGATGGCGCGGTAGAAGAAGGCTCCACCTACCTTGATGGCGCGGTAGAGGAAGGCTCCACCTACCTTGATGGCGCGGTAGAGGAAGGTTCAACCTACCTTGATGGCGCGGTAGAGGAAGGCTCCACCTACCTTGATGGCGCGGTAGAGGAAGGTTCCACCTACCTTGATGGCCTTGATGAGGAAGGCTCCACCTACCTTGATGGCGCGGTAGAGGAAGGCTCCACCTACCTTGATGGCGCGGTAGAGGAAGGCTCCACCTACCTTGATGGCGCGGTAGAGGAAGGCTCCACCTACCTTGATGGCGCGGTAGAGGAAGGCTCCACCTACCTTGATGGCGGTAGAAGAAGGCTCCACCTACCTTGATGGCGGCAGAGGAAGGCTCCACCTACCTTGATGGCGCGGTAGAGGAAGGCTCCACCTACCTTGATGGCGCGGTAGAAGAAGGCTCCACCTACCTTGATGGCGCGGTAGAGGAAGGCTCCACCTACCTTGATGGCTCGGTAGAGGAAGGTTCAACCTACCTTGATGGCGTGGTAGAGGAAGGCTCCATGCATGGCCTCTCTGATGACCTCCATGCCTCTGAAGGAGAAGGAGAGGTTGGACAGGCCTCCACTGATCCTGGCCCCAGGCAACAACTCCTGTAGAGAAGATGTATTTATACTACATACTGTAGTATATACTGTTAGAAGGACAGGTTGTGCCTGACCCCAGGTAAAGACTCCTACAGAAAACACTGTGTGTCATTTTACGGTACATGAAAGCCTGGAAGCCCACACTGCCATGTACGTTGTTTGAGACGCATCTCCTTTCCCAGGCAGACCCTGGAACAGCGGAGTGCTGTAACATCACCACTGGTAATCAATATAGAAAAGACACAGTCCCCATATAGTATTGTCACTACTATATTGGCCCAGCCAATATAGTAGATACAACTGTTAAGAGTGCTGTAGCTAGTGTTGTTTTGTAATCCTGTAATACAGCAGACATCAAGAGAGCGACATACTGAGCAAATTATTTTTTATATGAAATTAATATGGTTCAAATCAAACATTGTAATCTCAGAACATTCATAAAAAATTTAATACAAAAATCACGACTTCTTTTACAGACCTAGTGGAAACCTCCAGGGTAAACCAATAACATTGCAAATGACAATGATAAGTGGTCAGTCATAGTTTTGGCACATTTCTTTAAGACAAATTGTGAAACAAATCAATCAAATCAAAATCATTCAAATCCGTAAAATTTACAATAACCATTCATAAAAACATGTACCCTTTCAGAGGTTTAGACGTTAATACGGCATGTCAAGTAAAGTCTACATTTTTGTGATTATGACCATGTTACTAATTATAATTGTGTATACAAGTTGTATCTAATTAGCATAAATACAATCTCAAATAAAAATCTGCTGAGGAAAATGTACGTCTTCTAGAACCTAATATGTCCCTAACGATCAAATCAAATTATGAAATTAACCATATGTATCTGTTAATGATTAAAATCTTAAGATTGGGATTGATTGCCAGAAAAAAAAAAAAAGTATAAATGACATTGGCAACAGCTGTTATATTAAAACTGTAAAACGTTAGACCATACAAACAGCTCTATTTCTTAACTTGACAGGTGGCCATTTGAAAATAGATAAAAAAAATTCAAGTTGAGCCTTGGTTCACGTGAAGTCTACATTTTTTGAATCTGGCCCTTTAAGCCAAGACCAGGTCTAGAAGGGATGCAGCTTTTTTCAGAATGTACTTTTCGTAGCAGGTTTGGGAGAATTAACGTAGCAGGTTTGGGAGAATTAACGTAGCAGGTTTGGGAGCATTAACGTAGCAGGTTAGGAGAATTGGGTTACGGTTGGGAGCATTAACGTAGCAGGTTTGGGAGAATTAACGTAGCAGGTTTGGGAGAATTAACGTAGCAGGTTAGGAGAATTGGGTTACGGTTGGGAGCATTAACGTAGCAGGTTAGGAGAATTGGGTTAAGGTTGGGAGCATTAACGTAGCAGGTTAGGAGAATTGGGTTAAGGTTGGGAGCATTAACGTAGCAGGTTAGGAGAATTGGGTTACGGTAGGGAGCATTAACGTAGCAGGTTAGGAGAATTGGGTTACGGTAGGGAGCATTAACGTAGCAGGTTAGGAGAATTGGGTTAAGGTTGGGAGCATTAACGTAGCAGGTTAGGAGAATTGCCACGGTAGGGAGCATTAACGTAGCAGGTTACGAGAATTGGGTTACGGTAGGGAGCATTAACGTAGCAGGTTAGGAGAATTGGGTTAAGGTTGGGAGCATTAACGTAGCAGGTTACGAGAATTGGGTTAAGGTTGGGAGCATTAACGTAGCAGGTTAGGAGAATTGGGTTAAGGTTGGGAGAATTAACGTAGCAGGTTAGGAGAATTGGGTTACGGTTGGGAAAAGGGTTAGAATTTATGTCAACTTTTGACATCAATTTGACAAAAGCTGTATCCCATCTAGACATGACCATTAACCAGCGCCTCTGTTTTCTAGGTAGTGGTTGTGGATGCAGAAGTGTCGTAGCCCAGGGTTGGTTGAAGCGTCACTGTCAGTCAGTGTCGTAGCCCAGGATTGGCCCCAGCCAGCGTTCCACCTCTGACACCGGCATCTCTTTCCTCCCAGCATAGTCCTCCACCTGTGGTAACATTACAAACCACACATTAACATAATGTCACGACATACCACACATTAACATAATGTCATGACATACCATACATTAACATAATGTCATGACATACCGCACATTAACATAATGTCATGACATACCACACATTAACAACATTAACATAATGTCACGACATACCGCACATTAACATAATGTCACGACATACCGCACATTAACATAATGTCACGACATACCACACATTAACATAATGTCACGACATTCCACACATTAACATAATGTCATGACATACCACACATTAACATAATGTCACGACAAACCACACATTAACATAATGTCATGACAAACCACACATTAACATAATGTCACGACATACCACACATTAACATAATGTCATGACAAACCACACATTAACATAATGTCATGACAAACCACACATTAACATAATGTCATGACAAACCACACATTAACATAATGTCACGACATACCACACATTAACATAATGTCATGACATACCGCACATTAACATAATGTCACGACATACCGCACATTAACATAATGTCATGACATACCACACATTAACAACATTAACATAATGTCATGACATACCACACATTAACATAATGTCATGACATACCACACATTAACATAATGTCATGACATACCACACATTAACATAATGTCATGACATACCACACATTAACATAATGTTATGACATACCACACATTAACATAATCTCATGACATACCACACATTAACATGATGTCATGACATACCGCACATTAACATAATGTCATGACATACCACACATTAACAACATTAACATAATGTCATGACATACCGCACATTAACATAATGTCATGACATACCACACATTAACATAATGTCATGACATACCACACATTAACATAATGTCATGACATACCACACATTAACATAATCTCATGACATACCACACATTAACATGATGTCATGACATACCGCACATTAACATAATGTCATGACATACCACACATTAACAACATTAACATAATGTCATGACATACCGCACATTAACATAATGTCATGACATACCACACATTAACATAATGTCATGACATACCGCACATTAACATAATGTCATGACATACCGCACATTAACACCATTAACATAATGTCATGACATACCACGCATTAACACCATTAACATAATGTCATGACATACCGCACATTAACATAATGTCATGACATACCACACATTACCATTAACATGTCATGACATACCACACATTACCATTAACATGTCATGAGGCCTTTTAGTGTTAGATCCCACTGCTGCCACCAAATGGCAAAACGTAGTGTGGTGTGGTGGCCCCAAGGGGGCGCCACATAGGGTTTTAAATGAAATTGTTTCATTTAACCTATATTTAACTAGGCAAGTCAGTTAAGAACAAATTATTTTTATTTACAATGACGGCCAACTTCGGGCCAAACCCGGGCGACGCTGGGCCAATTGTGCGCCGCCCTATGGGACTCCCAATCACGGCCGGATGTGTGACAGCCCAGGATTTGAACCAGGCACTGTAGTGACGCCTGTTGCACTGAGGATGCAATGCCTTAAGACCGCTGCGCCACTCGGGAGCCCAAGTGTCAGTGGGGGGTTTGAAAACAGCGCCCCCTTGTGTTGGGCTTGTTAATCAGTTACATTAAAAACCGCCCCCAAATGAATCCCATCTGAGCCCTGTGTCAGTACCTGTTCTCTGGTGATCTTTCCCACTGCGAAGTAGGTCGCTTTAGGGTTAGAGAAGTACAGCCCAGAGACAGCAGCTGCTGGGGTCATGGCCAGAGACTCAGTCAACTTGATACCTGGAAAAACAGCAGACAACACGGTCATCAAAACCTCATTTAGAGAGACTTTCTCGAGCGGCAGGATTGGAGTAGTTATCAGTCATAAAAGCCGACCAACATAGAAAGAAGAGTCTACAAATGCAGAAAACGACTCTACGCCACCCCCCCCCCAGGTGGAAACAATACGGCGGAAGCTCCTCGTTAGGCTGTCTAGTTGGTTAGAGTGTTAGAGTGTTGGACTTATAACCGGAGGGTTGCAAGTTCGAATCCCCGAGCTGACAAGGAAAAAATCTGTCGTTCTGCCCCTGAACAAGGCAGTTAACCCACTGTTCCCCGGGCGCCGAAGACGTGGATGTCGATTAAGGCAGCCCCCTGCACCTCTCTGATTCAGAGGGGTTGGGGGGTTAAATGCCGGGAAGACACATTTCAGTTGAAGGCATTCGGTTGTACAACTGACCAATAATGGTGACTTTGACTGACCTGGTCAGACATTTCAGATCGGTTCAGACGGAGAGAAAGAGCCCTACCCGTCTTCTCCTCCACCTCGCCCAGCGTCCACATGGCGGTCTTCTCAGTGTGGTCGGGCTGGGAGGGGTATCCTGCGGCCGGCCTGATGCCGTCGTAACGGATCCTGTGCATGTCCTCGGTCTGGAGATTTTCCTCCGTGCTATAGCCCCACAGCTCCTTACGCACCCTGGCGTGGAGCTCCTCGGCAAACGCCTGGTGGACGGGAGACACACACACCTTGAGCTTCTCATGGACTCTAATGTCACTGTTCACCTGGTCTATTAGTGGCTTCCTATTGGGCTGAAGTTATCAGTCTGTCATGTATACCTCAGCTAGGTGTCAGTATAGTAACACTAGAGTCCATACCTCAGCTAGGTGTCAGTATAGTAACACTAGAGTCCATACCTCAGCTAGGTGTCAGTATAGTAACACTAGAGTCCATACCTCAGCTAGGTGTCAGTATAGTAACACTAGAGTCCATACCTCAGCTAGGTGTCAGTATAGTAACACTAGAGTCCATACCTCAGCTAGGTGTCAGTATAGTAACACTAGAGTCCATACCTCAGCTAAGTGTCAGTACAGTAACACTAGAGTCCATACCTCAGCTAGAACGGTCAGTATAGTAACACTAGAGTCCATACCTCAGCTAGAACGGTCAGTATAGTAACACTAGAGTCCATACCTCAGCTAGGTGTCAGTATAGTAACACTAGAGTCCATACCTCAGCTAGTCAAAGTCAAAGTCAAAGTCACCATTATTAGTCAGTTGTACAACCAAATGCCTTCAACCGAAATGTGTCTTCCGCATTTAACCCAACCCCTCTGAATCAGAGAGGTGCGGGGGGGCTGCCTTAATCGACATCCACGTCTTCGGCGCCCGGGGAACAGTGGGGTTAACTGCCTTGTTCAGGGGCAGAACGACATATTTTTTTCCTTGTCAGCTCGGGGATTCGAACTTGCAACCCTCTGGTTACAAGTCCAAAGCTCTAACCACTAGGCTACCTGCCGCCCGTAGCTAGGTGTCAGTACAGTAACACTAGAGTCCATACCTCAGCTAGGTGTCAGTATAGTAACACTAGAGTCCATACCTCAGCTAAGTGTCAGTACAGTAACACTAGAGTCCATACCTCAGCTAGAACGGTCAGTATAGTAACACTAGAGTCCATACCTCAGCTAGAACGGTCAGTATAGTAACACTAGAGTCCATACCTCAGCTAGGTGTCAGTATAGTAACACTAGAGTCCATACCTCAGCTAGGTGTCAGTACAGTAACACTAGAGTCCATACCTCAGCTAGGTGTCAGTATAGTAACACTAGAGTCCATACCTCAGCTAGGTGTCAGTATAGTAACACTAGAGTCCATACCTCAGCTAGACGGTCAGTATAGTAACACTAGAGTCCATACCTCAGCTAGGTGTCAGTACAGTAACACTAGAGTCCATACCTCAGCTAGGTGTCAGTACAGTAACACTAGAGTCCATACCTCAGCTAGGTGTCAGTATAGTAACACTAGAGTCCATACCTCAGCTAAGTGTCAGTACAGTAACACTAGAGTCCATACCTCAGCTAGAACGGTCAGTATAGTAACACTAGAGTCCATACCTCAGCTAGAACGGTCAGTATAGTAACACTAGAGTCCATACCTCAGCTAGGTGTCAGTATAGTAACACTAGAGTCCATACCTCAGCTAGGTGTCAGTACAGTAACACTAGAGTCCATACCTCAGCTAGGTGTCAGTATAGTAACACTAGAGTCCATACCTCAGCTAGGTGTCAGTATAGTAACACTAGAGTCCATACCTCAGCTAGACGGTCAGTATAGTAACACTAGAGTCCATACCTCAGCTAGGTGTCAGTATAGTAACACTAGAGTCCATACCTCAGCTAGACGGTCAGTATAGTAACACTAGAGTCCATACCTCAGCTAGGCGGTCAGCCAAAGCCTTGACCATGATACTGTTGTAGTCGTCTCCCTGGGACTCAAACTGTTTGCTCAGCTCCTCTGCTCCGAACACAGCTACAGCAAACAGCCCCATGTAGTCAGACACACCACTGGCCCTCGGGGCCACGAAGTCAGACAGGCAGTAGTAGGGGTCTGAGCTGGCATTGTCCTTCTCTGCCTACAAGACAAAACACAGTTATCTTACAATACATGCTTGTTATTAGGGCTGACCCCATTTAGTCCACTGGTCCATTGTGGAGCCCTGTCTGAGTGGACTGATCCATTGTGGAGCCCTGTCTGAGTGGACTGATCCATTGTGGAGCCCTGTCTGAGTGGACTGATCCATTGTGGAGCCCTGTCTGAGTGGACTGGTCCATTGTGGAGCCCTGTCTGAGTGGACTGGTCCATTGTGGAGCCCTGGCTGAGTGGACTGATCCATTGTGGAGCCCTGTCTGAGTGGACTGATCCATTGTGGAGCCCTGTCTGAGTGGACTGATCCATTGTGGAGCCCTGTCTGAGTGGACTGGTCCATTGTGGAGCCCTGTCTGAGTGGACTGATCCATTGTGGAGCCCTGTCTGAGTGGACTGATCCATTGTGGAGGCTGTGGGGGTGACGCAGTCCTTCAGTCTAAGACATGTGCTACTGAAGTTATGTATGGTTATATTATGTAAGAACAACGGTGCAACACAAATAATGCCCTGTCAACTGTGGGACCCTTTTATAGACCGGTGGACTCCAATCAAGTTGTAGAAACATCAAGGATGATCAATGGAAACAGGATGCGCCTGAGATCAATTTAGAGTCTCATAGCGAAAGGGTCTGAATACTGATGTAAATAAGGGATCTGTTTTTTGATTTGTAATAAATGTGCCCAAAAAATATAAAAAACAGTTTTTGCTTTCTCATTGCGGTGTATTGTGATGTCATTGCGGTGTATTGGGATGTCGTTACGGTGTATTGGGATGTCATTACGGTGTATTGTGATGTCATTACGGTGTATTGTGATGTCATTACGGTGTATTGGGATGTCATTGCGGTGTATTGGGATGTCATTACGGTGTATTGGGATGTCATTACGGTGTATTGGGATGTCATTACGGTGTATTGTGATGTCATTACGGTGTATTGGGATGTCGTTACGGTGTATTGGGATGTCGTTACGGTGTATTGGGATGTCGTTGCGGTGTATTGGGATGTCGTTGCGGTGTATTGTGATGTCGTTGCGGTGTATTGGGATGTCGTTGCGGTGTATTGGGATGTCGTTGCGGTGTATTGTGATGTCGTTACGGTGTATTGGGATGTCGTTACGGTGTATTGGGATGTCATTACGGTGTATTGGGATGTCATTACGGTGTATTGTGATGTCATTACGGTGTATTGTGATGTCATTGCGGTGTATTGGGATGTCATTGCGGTGTATTGGGATGTCATTGCGGTGTATTGGGATGTCATTGCGGTGTATTGGGATGTCATTGCGGTGTATTACGGTGTATTGGGATGTCGTTACGGTGTATTGGGATGTCGTTACGGTGTATTGGGATGTCGTTACGGTGTATTGGGATGTCGTTACGGTGTATTGGGATGTCGTTACGGTGTATTGGGATGTCGTTACGGTGTATTGGGATGTCATTACGGTGTATTGGGATGTCATTGCGGTGTATTGTGATGTCATTACGGTGTATTGGGATGTCATTGCGGTGTATTGGGATGTCATTACGGTGTATTGGGATGTCATTACGGTGTATTGGGATGTCATTACGGTGTATTGGGATGTCATTGCGGTGTATTGGGATGTCATTACGGTGTATTGGGATGTCATTACGGTGTATTGGGATGTCGTTGCGGTGTATTGGGATGTCACTACGGTGTATTGTGTGTAGATTGATGAGGAAACAAGGCTGTAATGTAACAGAATATGGAAAAAGTCACACAGTCACTAGCTGCAGCAGGGAGGAGAGAGAGACAGCAGGGGGCTAGTCACACAGTCACTAGCTGCAGCAGGGAGGAGAGAGAGACAGCAGGGGGCTAGTCACACAGTCACTAGCTGCAGCAGGGAGGAGAGAGAGACAGCAGGGGCTAGTCACACAGTCACTAGCTGCAGCAGGGAGGAGAGAGACAGCAGGGGGCTAGTCACACAGTCACTAGCTGCAGCAGGGAGGAGAGAGAGACAGCAGGGGGCTAGTCACACAGTCACTAGCTGCAGCAGGGAGGAGAGAGAGACAGCAGGGGGCTAGTCACACAGTCACTAGCTGCAGCAGGGAGGAGAGAGAGACAGCAGGGGCTAGTCACACAGTCACTAGCTGCAGCAGGGAGGAGAGAGAGACAGCAGGGGGCTAGTCACACAGTCACTAGCTGCAGCAGGGAGGAGAGAGAGACAGCAGGGGGCTAGTCACACAGTCACTAGCTGCAGCAGGGAGGAGAGAGAGACAGCAGGGGGCTAGTCACACAGTCACTAGCTGCAGCAGGGAGGAGAGAGACAGCAGAGGGCTAGTCACACAGTCACTAGCTGCAGCAGGGAGGAGAGAGAGACAGCAGGGGCTAGTCACACAGTCACTAGCTGCAGCAGGGAGGAGAGAGACAGCAGGGGGCTAGTCACACAGTCACTAGCTGCAGCAGGAGGAGAGAGAGACAGCAGGGGGCTAGTCACACAGTCACTAGCTGCAGCAGGGAGGAGAGAGACAGCAGGGGGGCTAGTCACACAGTCACTAGCTGCAGCAGGGAGGAGAGAGAGACAGCAGGGAGGCTAGTCACACAGTCACTAGCTGCAGCAGGGAGGAGAGAGAGACAGTAGGGGGCTAGTCACACAGTCACTAGCTGCAGCAGGGAGGAGAGAGAGACAGCAGGGGGCTAGTCACACAGTCACTAGCTGCAGCAGGGAGGAGAGAGAGACAGCAGGGGGCTAGTCACACAGTCACTAGCTGCAGCAGGGAGGAGAGAGAGACAGCAGGGGGCTAGTCACACAGTCACTAGCTGCAGCAGGGAGGAGAGAGAGAGACAGCAGGGGCTAGTCACACAGTCACTAGCTGCAGCAGGGAGGAGAGAGAGACAGCAGGGGGCTAGTCACACAGTCACTAGCTGCAGCAGGGAGGAGAGAGAGACAGCAGGGGGCTAGTCACACAGTCACTAGCTGCAGCAGGGAGGAGAGAGAGACAGCAGGGGGCTAGTCACACAGTCACTAGCTGCAGCAGGGAGGAGAGAGAGACAGCAGGGGGGCTAGTCACACAGTCACTTGCTGTTTTGTTTAACACAGAGCAGCAATCAAATCAATTGCTGGTCGGAATCCCTCGAGTAATGTGTGTCTTAATTACTTCATCAAACAGTGTGCTTAAAGCATCAGACCAGCTCAGTGAATGTAGTTGATTTGATTGAAACACACAGGATGTTTCTATTTATGGAAAAATACTATTAGACCAATCGATTGGTCGAAAAGAACAGATGATTCTTGGTCGACCAAGCTTTATTTATTTTGGGTCGGGGACAGCCCTACTGTTATAGATTTATAATGGAAATTAATTACACACACACACACACACACCCAGACCCCGCCCACACACACCCAGACCCGCCCACACACACCCAGACCCGCCCACACACACCCTAAACTAACACACCTTGTTCCAGATCTCCTCTGCTACTCACCTGTTGGCGTAGTCCGTAGAAGGTGGCGAGGGGCGTGGCGGAGCGAGGTGTGACGTCATGTTCATACACCTGGATGTCGTCTCCTACGCTCTGGGCGGGCCAGAAGCCCACCAGGCCACGCCCCCAGAGACCCTTATTATCTATCAGTCTGTTGAGTAGGCGCTGGGCGTCGTCAAACACCCTCCGAGCCTCCTCACCTGTACTGGTCCAATATAACATGACATTATTATCTATCAGTCTGTTGAGGAGTCGCTGGGCGTGGTCAAACAGCCTCCTCACCTGTACTGGTCCAATATAACATGACATTATTATCTATCAGTCTGTTGAGTACCCTCTGTTAGGGGGGTAGCCCTGTCAATCAACCACAATATCATATTCCACCTGTCAATCAACCACAATATCATATTCCACCTGTCAATCAACCACAATATCATATTCCACCTGTCAATCAACCACAATATCATATTCCACCTGTCAATCAACCACAATATCATATTCCACCTGTCAATCAACCACAATATCATATTACACCTGTCAATCAACCACAATATCATATTACACCTGTCAATTAACCACAATATCATATTCCACCTGTCAATCAACCACAATATCATATTCCACCTGTCAATCAACCACAATATCATATTCCACCTGTCAATCAACCACAATATCATATTCCACCTGTCAATCAACCACAATATTATATTACACCTGTCAATCAACCACAATATTATATTCCACCTGTCAATCAACCACAATATCATATTACACCTGTCAATCAACCACAATATCATACTACACCTGTCAATCAACCACAATATCATATTCCACCTGTCAATCAACCACAATATCATATTACACCTGTCAATTAACCACAATATCATATTCCACCTGTCAATCAACCACAATATCATATTCCACCTGTCAATTAACCACAATATCATATTCCACCTGTCAATCAACCACAATATCATATTACACCTGTCAATCAACCACAATATCATATTCCACCTGTCAATCAACCACAATATTATATTACACCTGTCAATCAACCACAATATCATATTCCACCTGTCAATCAACCACAATATCATATTACACCTGTCAATCAACCACAATATCATATTACACCTGTCAATCAACCACAATATCATATTCCACCTGTCAATCAACCACAATATCATATTCCACCTGTCAATCAACCACAATATCATATTACACCTGTCAATCAACCACAATATCATATTACACCTGTCAATCAACCACAATATCATATTCCACCTGTCAATCAACCACAATATCATATTACACCTGTCAATCAACCACAATATCATATTCCACCTGTCAATCAACCACAATATCATATTCCACCTGTCAATCAACCACAATATCATATTCCACCTGTCAATCAACCACAATATCATATTACACCTGTCAATCAACCACAATATCATATTACACCTGTCAATCAACCACAATATCATATTCCACCTGTCAATCAACCACAATATCATATTACACCTGTCAATCAACCACAGGTCCAACATCATATTACAACACTGCTGCTGTGGGAATAACATCTTTCTATTAAACTGAGTGGTGCCATCTAAGAGTTCAGAGTTCACATATCAGCCTCTGAACGGTCTGAAGGAATGGCAGGAAGGCACCTTCTCCATAGAAATACAATCACACCACTAGAATGGCAATAGCATTACATCTCTATGGCCTCCTCGTACCCACGGTTTTGTCCTTGAAGATCTTGGGGTGCCCTCTGTTAGGGTACTTCCCTCTGAGCTGCCACACGTCAAAGAAAGGCTTCCAGTCGATATAGTCTACCAGCCTCCGCAGGTCATATCCTTCAAACACACGGGTACCCAGGAACTGAGGACACACTGACAGGAGGAGGGAGAGAGAGCGGGAGAGAGAGAGAGCGGGAGAGAGAGAGAGAGAGAGAGAGACAGAGAGAGAGAGAGAGAGAGAGAGAGAGAGAGAGAGAGAGAGAGAGAGAGAGAGAGAGAGAGAGAGAGAGAGAGAGAGAGAGAGAGAGAGAGAGAGAGAGAGAGCGGGAGAGAGAGAGAGAGAGAGAGAGAGAGAGAGCGGGAGAGAGCGGGAGAGAGAGAGAGAGAGAGCGGGAGAGAGAGAATCAGTCACCATAGTCAAGGTATTTTCTATCAAAATATGAGTGACCTACATCGGTCAGTCAGAAATAAGAAATGACAACCAGACAAATGACTTACTGAAGTCCTAGAGGACAGTTGATCCAAGTGTATTAGTGTCTTACCTGGTTTGGTCTGAGAAAGCCAGTCCACATGGAGTCCTTTCTCCCTGGCCTGGGCTAGAGACAGGAAGCGTCTCTCCTGAGAACACAGACACACAGAGACTCCTTTCATCATCTACCTGAACAGCTCTCAGACAGCCCAGTCATTCCAGTGCAGTGTACTAAACTACCAGCTACGTCCCTGGACCAGTGTTGAGGCCCAGGATTCCTCAATCCATCATCCAACCGTTGAATAGAGGAATCAGCTGTGTCGTGTTTAGAGCCAGGATTCATCAACGGTAGTAGTCCTAACCCTGCCACTGTGGCCCTTAGACTGGAACAACTCCTCCCTTCTAGACTGTTCCAGGACAGTCTGTTAGACTAGAACAACTCCTCCCTTCTAGACTGTTCCAGGACAGTCTGTTAGACTGGAACAACACCTCCCTTCTAGACTGTTCCAGGACAGTACAGTCTGTTAGACTGGAACAACTCCTCCCTTCTAGACTGTTCCAGGACAGTCTGTTAGACTGGAACAACTCCTCCCTTCTAGACTGTTCCAGGACAGTCTGTTAGACTAGAACAACTCCTCCCTTCTAGACTGTTCCAGGACAGTCTGTTAGACTAGAACAACTCCTCCCTTCTAGACTGTTCCAGGACAGTCTGTTAGACTAGAACAACTCCTCCCTTCTAGACTGTTCCAGGACAGTCTGTTAGACTAGAACAACTCCTCCCTTCTAGACTGTTCCAGGACAGTCTGTTAGACTGGAACAACTCCTCCCTTCTAGACTGTTCCAGGACAGTCTGTTAGACTGGAACAACTCCTCCCTTCTAGACTGTTCCAGGACAGTCTGTTAGACTAGAACAACTCCTCCCTTCTAGACTGTTCCAGGACAGTCTGTTAGACTGGAACAACTCCTCCCTTCTAGACTGTTCCAGGACAGTCTGTTAGACTAGAACAACTCCTCCCTTCTAGACTGTTCCAGGACAGTCTGTTAGACTAGAACAACTCCTCCCTTCTAGACTGTTCCAGGACAGTCTGTTAGACTAGAACAACTCCTCCCTTCTAGACTGTTCCAGGACAGTCTGTTAGACTGGAACAACTCCTCCCTTCTAGACTGTTCCAGGACAGTCTGTTAGACTGGAACAACTCCTCCCTTCTAGACTGTTCCAGGACAGTCTGTTAGACTAGAACAACTCCTCCCTTCTAGACTGTTCCAGGACAGTCTGTTAGACTGGAACAACTCCTCCCTTCTAGACTGTTCCAGGACAGTCTGTTAGACTAGAACAACACCAATTATACTACTCTCCTTCAGAGTGTTGTAGTGGTCCAGTGTTACGTGCGTGTGTCTCTCTCTCTCTCTCTCTCTCTCTGTGTGTGTTTGTCTCTCTTTCTCTGTGTGTGTGTTTGTCTCTCTCTGTGTGTGTTTGTCTAACTGTGTGTGTGTGTGTGTCTCTGTGTGTGTGTGTGTTTCTCACCTTTAGAGAGTCGTAGTGGTCCTGTCTGATGTCTTCGTACTCCTCTGTCGTCTCCTCAAAGAACTCCTCCTTCACGTTCTCATCTAGCAGCTGAGAACACTGACAGAGACAACACGGAGGGTCATCTAGCAGCTGAGAACACTGACAGAGACAACACGGAGGGTCATCTAGCAGCTGAGAACACTGACAGAGACAACACGGAGGGTCATCTAGCAGCTGAGAACACTGACAGAGACAACACTGAGGGTCATCTAACAGCTGAGAACACTGACAACACGGAGGGTCATCTAGCAGCTGAGAACACTGACAACACGGAGGGTCGTCTAGCAGCTGAGAACACTGACAGAGACAACACGGAGGGTCGTCCATCTTTAGTTCTATACAGGGATAATAACTGCTGAGGGAACTAAAAGGTGACTCATTTCTTTTGTTGCAGTGAAACATGTAATAAATCCCGGCTGGGGGGAAATGCAGGTTTTAACTAATTAAACAACAAAGAATATGTGTTCAATGTGAACATGACTGACAGCTGAAATTCAGCTGAAAGGTGACTAGTTTGCATCCCTGTTCATACGTAAGTGCATTTTGCTACACCCGCAATAACATCTGTTAAATATGTGTATGTGACCAATAACATTTGATTTGATTTATTGTGTTTGGACCCCAGGAAGAGTAGCTGCTGCCTTGGCAGGAACTAATGGGGATCCATAATAAACCCCAGGAAGAGTAGCTGCTGCCTTGGCAGGAACCAATGGGGATCCATAATAAACCCCAGGAAGAGTAGCTGCTGCCTTGGCAGGAACTAATGGGGATCCATTATAAACCCCAGGAAGAGTAGCTGCTGCCTTGGCAGGAACTAATGTGGATCCATAATAAACCCCAGGAAGAGTAGCTGCTGCCTTGGCAGGAACTAATGGGGATCCATTATAAACCCCAGGAAGAGTAGCTGCTGCCTTGGCAGGAACTAATGGGGATCCATAATAAACCCCAGGAAGAGTAGCTGCTGCCTTGGCAGGAACTAACGGAGATCCATAATAAACCCCAGGAAGAGTAGCTGCTGCCGTGGCAGGAACTAACGGGGATCCATAATAAACCCCAGGAAGAGTAGCTGCTGCCGTGGCAGGAACTAACGGAGATCCATAATAAACCCCAGGAAGAGTAGCTGCTGCCTTGGCAGGAACTAATGGGGATCCATTATAAACCCCAGGAAGAGTAGCTGCTGCCTTGGCAGGAACTAATGTGGAACCATAATAAACCCCAGGAAGAGTAGCTGCTGCCTTGGCAGGAACTAATGGGGATCCATAATAAACCCCAGGAAGAGTAGCTGCTGCCTTGGCAGGAACTAATGGGGATCCATAATAAACCCCAGGAAGAGTAGCTGCTGCCTTGGCAGGAACTAATGGGGATCCATAATAAACCCCAGGAAGAGTAGCTGCTGCCTTGGCAGGAACTAATGGGGATCCATAATAAACCCCAGGAAGAGTAGCTGCTGCCTTGGCAGGAACTAATGGGGATCCATAATAAATACAAATACGCTGCTCCTGTCTAGGAGGTGTAGTGTGGGCTGTACTAAGTGAGGACCACAGTATCTAGTGACAGGAGGTGTAGTGTGGGCTGTACTAAGTGAGGACCACAGTATCTAGTGGCAGGAGGTGTAGTGTGGGCTGTACTAAGTGAGGACCACAGTATCTAGTGGCAGGAGGTGTAGTGTGGGCTGTACTAAGTGAGGACCACAGTATCTAGTGACAGGAGGTGTAGTGTAGGGCTGTACTAAGTGAGGACCACAGTATCTAGTGACAGGAGGTGTAGTGTAGGGCTGTACTAAGTGAGGACCACAGTATCTAGTGACTGGAGGTGTAGTGTAGGGCTGTACTAAGTGAGGACCACAGTATCTAGTGATAGGAGGTGTAGTGTAGGGCTGTACTAAGTGAGGACCACAGTATCTAGTGACAGGAGGTGTAGTGTAGGGCTGTACTAAGTGAGGACCACAGTATCTAGTGACAGGAGGTGTAGTGTAGGGCTGTACTAAGTGAGGACCACAGTATCTAGTGACAGGAGGTGTAGTGTGGGCTGTACTAAGTGAGGACCACAGTATCTAGTGACAGGAGGTGTAGTGTGGGCTGTACTAAGTGAGGACCACAGTATCTAGTGGCAGGAGGTGTAGTGTGGGCTGTACTAAGTGAGGACCACAGTATCTAGTGACAGGAGGTGTAGTGTAGGGCTGTACTAAGTGAGGACCACAGTATCTAGTGACAGAAGGTGTAGTGTGGGCTGTACTAAGTGAGGACCACAGTATCTAGTGGCAGGAGGTGTAGTGTGGGCTGTACTAAGTGAGGACCACAGTATCTAGTGACAGGAGGTGTAGTGTAGGGCTGTACTAAGTGAGGACCACAGTATCTAGTGACAGGAGGTGTAGTGTAGGGCTGTACTAAGTGAGGACCACAGTATCTAGTGGCAGGAGGTGTAGTGTAGGGCTGTACTAAGTGAGGACCACAGTATCTAGTGACAGGAGGTGTAGTGTGGGCTGTACTAAGTGAGGACCACAGTATCTAGTGACAGGAGGTGTAGTGTAGGGCTGTACTAAGTGAGGACCACAGTATCTAGTGGCAGGAGGTGTAGTGTAGGGCTGTACTAAGTGAGGACCACAGTATCTAGTGACAGGAGGTGTAGTGTGGGCTGTACTAAGTGAGGACCACAGTATCTAGTGACAGGAGGTGTAGTGTGGGCTGTACTAAGTGAGGACCACAGTATCTAGTGACAGGAGGTGTAGTGTAGGGCTGTACTAAGTGAGGACCACAGTATCTAGTGACAGGAGGTGTAGTGTGGGCTGTACTAAGTGAGGACCACAGTATCTAGTGGCAGGAGGTGTAGTGTGGGCTGTACTAAGTGAGGACCACAGTATCTAGTGACAGGAGGTGTAGTGTGGGCTGTACTAAGTGAGGACCACAGTATCTAGTGACAGGAGGTGTAGTGTAGGGCTGTACTAAGTGAGGACCACAGTATCTAGTGGCAGGAGGTGTAGTGTGGGCTGTACTAAGTGAGGACCACAGTATCTAGTGACAGGAGGTGTAGTGTAGGGCTGTACTAAGTGAGGACCACAGTATCTAGTGACAGGAGGTGTAGTGTAGGGCTGTACTAAGTGAGGACCACAGTATCTAGTGACAGGAGGTGTAGTGTAGGGCTGTACTAAGTGAGGACCACAGTATCTAGTGACAGGAGGTGTAGTGTGGGCTGTACTAAGTGAGGACCACAGTATCTAGTGACAGGAGGTGTAGTGTAGGGCTGTACTAAGTGAGGACCACAGTATCTAGTGACAGGAGGTGTAGTGTAGGGCTGTACTAAGTGAGGACCACAGTATCTAGTGACAGGAGGTGTAGTGTGGGCTGTACTAAGTGAGGACCACAGTATCTAGTGACAGGAGGTGTAGTGTAGGGCTGTACTAAGTGAGGACCACAGTATCTAGTGACAGGAGGTGTAGTGTGGGCTGTACTAAGTGAGGACCACAGTATCTAGTGACAGGAGGTGTAGTGTGGGCTGTACTAAGTGAGGACCACAGTATCTAGTGACAGGAGGTGTAGTGTAGGGCTGTACTAAGTGAGGACCACAGTATCTAGTGACAGGAGGTGTAGTGTAGGGCTGTACTAAGTGAGGACCACAGTATCTAGTGACAGGAGGTGTAGTGTAGGGCTGTACTAAGTGAGGACCACAGTATCTAGTGACAGGAGGTGTAGTGTAGGGCTGTACTAAGTGAGGACCACAGTATCTAGTGACAGGAGGTGTAGTGTAGGGCTGTACTAAGTGAGGACCACAGTATCTAGTGACAGGAGGTGTAGTGTAGGGCTGTACTAAGTGAGGACCACAGTATCTAGTGACAGGAGGTGTAGTGTAGGGCTGTACTAAGTGAGGACCACAGTATCTAGTGACAGGAGGTGTAGTGTAGGGCTGTACTAAGTGAGGACCACAGTATCTAGTGACAGGAGGTGTAGTGTAGGGCTGTACTAAGTGAGGACCACAGTATCTAGTGACAGGAGGTGTAGTGTAGGGCTGTACTAAGTGAGGACCACAGTATCTAGTGGCAGGAGGTGTAGTGTAGGGCTGTACTAAGTGAGGACCACAGTATCTAGTGGCAGGAGGTGTAGTGTAGGGCTGTACTAAGTGAGGACCACAGTATCTAGTGACAGGAGGTGTAGTGTAGGGCTGTACTAAGTGAGGACCACAGTATCTAGTGGCAGGAGGTGTAGTGTAGGGCTGTACTAAGTGAGGACCACAGTATCTAGTGACAGGAGGTGTAGTGTAGGGCTGTACTAAGTGAGGACCACAGTATCTAGTGGCAGGAGGTGTAGTGTAGGGCTGTACTAAGTGAGGACCACAGTATCTAGTGACAGGAGGTGTAGTGTAGGGCTGTACTAAGTGAGGACCACAGTATCTAGTGGCAGGAGGTGTAGTGTGGGCTGTACTAAGTGAGGACCACAGTATCTAGTGGCAGGAGGTGTAGTGTGGGCTGTACTAAGTGAGGACCACAGTATCTAGTGGCAGGAGGTGTAGTGTGGGCTGTACTAAGTGAGGACCACAGTATCTAGTGGCAGGAGGTGTAGTGTGGGCTGTACTAAGTGAGGACCACAGTATCTAGTGGCAGGAGGTGTAGTGTAGGGCTGTACTAAGTGAGGACCACAGTATCTAGTGGCAGGAGGTGTAGTGTGGGCTGTACTAAGTGAGGACCACAGTATCTAGTGACAGGAGGTGTAGTGTAGGGCTGTACTAAGTGAGGACCACAGTATCTAGTGGCAGGAGGTGTAGTGTAGGGCTGTACTAAGTGAGGACCACAGTATCTAGTGGCAGGAGGTGTAGTGTGGGCTGTACTAAGTGAGGACCACAGTATCTAGTGGCAGGAGGTGTAGTGTGGGCTGTACTAAGTGAGGACCACAGTATCTAGTGACAGGAGGTGTAGTGTGGGCTGTACTAAGTGAGGACCACAGTATCTAGTGGCAGGAGGTGTAGTGTAGGGCTGTACTAAGTGAGGACCACAGTATCTAGTGGCAGGAGGTGTAGTGTGGGCTGTACTAAGTGAGGACCACAGTATCTAGTGACAGGAGGTGTAGTGTGGGCTGTACTAAGTGAGGACCACAGTATCTAGTGGCAGGAGGTGTAGTGTAGGGCTGTACTAAGTGAGGACCACAGTATCTAGTGGCAGGAGGTGTAGTGTAGGGCTGTACTAAGTGAGGACCACAGTATCTAGTGGCAGGAGGTGTAGTGTGGGCTGTACTAAGTGAGGACCACAGTATCTAGTGACAGGAGGTGTAGTGTGGGCTGTACTAAGTGAGGACCACAGTATCTAGTGGCCACTAAGTGAGGACCACAGTATCTAGTGGCTGCTGTACTAAGTGAGGACCACAGTATCTAGTGACAGGAGGTGTAGTGTGTCTAGTCAGCAGTGCGTACCACCACCACACTCCTGGAGGCATCCAGAACATGCACCACAGGACAGCTGTAGGAGCGTCTTCACTGCCGTGTGGGTCCTGTTGCACACAGAGGCTTTGACAATCAAGACATAGTAGCGCGTTGAAAGGTCATGGCTAAGCTAATGATGGTGTGTGTGTGTGTGTGTGTGTGTGTGTGTGTGTCTTACTTGGAAGTGGTGGCCCCTCCGATCAGCAGTGGGGTCTTCATCCCGAGCCGCTCCATCTCCTTGGCAACGTGGATCATCTCATCCAGCGAGGGCGTGATGAGGCCTGACAGGCCGATGATGTCTGTAGGGCGGAGGGATACACGGGGAGTTCAGCTGGAGGGACTTCTTCCAAAAGAGCAGTTCACTCATTCCATCTCTGATGTCAGTCCCCAATCCTACTCCTTCTCTAGCCTGGTCCCAGATCTGTCTGTGGTGTGTAGCCAACTCCAACTCCTAGCAGTTGGCAAGACAGCCCAAACAGATCTGGGACCAGGTTAATCACCACTTACTGTCCTAGTGCCACCCCGTCAGACAGCCCAAACAGATCTGGGACCAGGTTAATCTCCACTTACTGTCCTAGTGCCACCCCGTCAGACAGCACAAACAGATCTGGGACCAGGTTAATCACCACTTACTGTCCTAGTGCCACCCCGTCAGACAGCACAAACAGATCTGGGACCAGGTTAATCACCACTTACTGTTCTAGTGCCACCCCGTCAGACAGCCCAAACAGATCTGGGACCAGGTTAATCTCCACTTACTGTCCTAGTGCCACCCGTCAGACAGCCCAAACAGATCTGGGACCAGGTTAATCTCCACTTACTGTCCTAGTGCCACCCGTCAGACAGCCCAAACAGATCTGGGACCAGGTTAATCTCCACTTACTGTCCTAGTGCCACCCGTCAGACAGCCCAAACAGATCTGGGACCAGGTTAATCTCCACTTACTGTCCTAGTGCCACCCGTCAGACAGCCCAAACAGATCTGGGACCAGGTTAATCACCACTTACTGTCCTAGTGCCACCCGTCAGACAGCCCAAACAGATCTGGGACCAGGTTAATCACCACTTACTGTCCTAGTGCCACCCCGTCAGACAGCCCAAACAGATCTGGGACCAGGTTAATCACCACTTACTGTCCTAGTGCCACCCGTCAGACAGCCCAAACAGATCTGGGACCAGGTTAATCACCACTTACTGTCCTAGTGCCACCCCGTCAGACAGCCCAAACAGATCTGGGACCAGGTTAATCACCACTTACTGTCCTAGTGCCACCCCGTCAGACAGCCCAAACAGATCTGGGACCAGGTTAATCACCACTTACTGTCCTAGTGCCACCCTGTCAGACAGCCCAAACAGATCTGGGACCAGGTTAATCACCACTTACTGTTCTAGTGCCACCCCGTCAGACAGCCCAAACAGATCTGGGACCAGGTTAATCTCCACTTACTGTCCTAGTGCCACCCCGTCAGACAGCACAAACAGATCTGGGACCAGGTTAATCACCACTTACTGTCCTAGTGCCACCCCGTCAGACAGCCCAAACAGATCTGGGACCAGGTTAATCACCACTTACTGTCCTAGTGCCACCCCATCAGACAGCCCAAACAGATCTGGGACCAGGTTAATCACCACTTACTGTTCTAGTGCCACCCTGTCAGACAGCACAAACAGATCTGGGACCAGGTTAATCACCACTTACTGTTCTAGTGCCACCCCATCAGACAGCCCAAACAGATCTGGGACCAGGTTATTCCTATTGATTAAAGCCGAGCTACAGTACAGCGGAACTGATAAGCCACAGGGTTCATGTTAACACACCTGCTTTGCAGTCGATAGCTTCCCTCAGTATCCTGTCGCACGGAATCATGACCCCAAGATCGATCACCCTGGGAAGAGGAAGCGGAACAGCGTTAGGACAAGGTTATGGAAAGGGGACAGGAACACTCCCTAGTCTCTCTTACTCTAACCAGGTTTCCGTCCAACCCAGGATGAATTACTGGACGCATGAAAGAAATCACGGGGTCAGGACCGGGGCTGATGGAAAGAGGAAGTTTCAGTACAATTTCATAAACGCCGACATACAAATGTGTTTGTTCGACATGGTGGGATCTTTATTTTTGTTAAAATGAATGTGAGAAATGGCGGTGGAAAATGCCTTTAAGCGCAAATATTCATATTAATAACCAATTATATGGAAGTAAACTTGGGAGTCGCGCGATATGCTGTGTGGTCCTTCCACTGTGACTCAGGAAACCATGCAGTTTATTTAGGCTGCAGATTTAATAAGTGATGAACTTCACAGGGTGGTGAATGTGCACGGCGACGAGCCTGATGCTCCTTAACAATAAATACGGAAGGTGTTATTCTGGGTGACATGATGATCGACGCTTGACTGCCGTTTGACAGATTATGGATTAGAGAGAGAATATCTCTCATCTATAATTATTTATTTATTTTACCTTTATTTTACTAGGCAAGTCAGTTAAGAACAATGATACAGTTCTATTGACTTCTATTGTATATACTACATCTTCCATTTTAGTCATTTACAACACAATACAACTGAATAGAACACAAGACAAGTGAATAGAACAAGAGAACACAAGACAAGTGAATAGAACAAGAGAACACAATAGAACAAGAACACAATAGAACAAGAGAACACAATATAACACAAAAGAACAAGAACACAATAGAACAAGAGAACGCAATAGACCACAGTAGAACAAGAACACAATAGAACACACTAGAACAAGAACACAATAGAACACGCTAGAACAAGAAAACAAAATAGAACACAATAGACCAATAACATAATAGAACAAGAGAACACAATAGAACAATAAAGACAATAGAACAAGAACACAATCGAACAATAGAACACAAGAGAACACAAGAGAACTCTCCCCTACCTGAAGTTGTTGCAGCCCAGCACCACTCCTACGATGTTCTTTCCGATGTCGTGGACGTCTCCCTTCACCGTGGCCAACACTATGGTGCCCTGGTAGGGGTCCTAACAGGGTGGGGAGGTAAACATCATTTACTGGAGAGGACAGCTGTGATGAATCAGTGGCCAACACTATGGTGCCCTGGTAGGGGTCCTAACAGGGTGGGAGGTAAACATCATTTACTGGAGAGGACAGCTGTGATGAATCAGTGGCCAACACTATGGTGCCCTGGTAGGGGTCCTAACAGGGTGGGGAGGTAAACATCATTTACTGGAGAGGACAGCTGTGATGAATCAGTGGCCAACACTATGGTGCCCTGGTAGGGGTCCTAACAGGGTGGGGAGGTAAACATCATTTACTGGAGAGGACAGCTGTGATGAATCAGTGGCCAACACTATGGTGCCCTGGTAGGGGTCCTAACAGGATGGGGAGGTAAACATCATTTACTGGAGAGGACAGCTGTGATGAATCAGTGGCCAACACTATGGTGCCCTGGTAGGGGTCCTAACAGGGTGGGGAGGTAAACATCATTTACTGGAGAGGACAGCTGTGATGAATCAGTCCCTTCTCTGTGATGTTAAACGTGCTGAAGATGAGAAGCCATCTCAGTGTTAACGTGGAGGACAGCTGTGGTGAGATGGGGAAACAGGAATAGACTGTAGAGACAGACGGACTCACAATCTCCTCTACTGATCCGGATGCCAGTAGCATGGCCTCTCTCTCCTTCTCCATGTAGGGGATCAGGTGGGCTACAGCCTTCTTCATCACTCGTGCTGACTTAATCACCTGTCACACACACACACACACACACACACACACACACGAGACAGACAGACAGACGACACACAGACAGACAGAGATAGAGACACAGCCACACAGACATGATCATGAGAAGAATAGATACCTCCTGTTTAATCTCCTCTGTGATCTCTTCCCCCTTACCTGAGGATATCTTGGGTCTGTTCCCTCCTCTATCTCTTCCCCCCCTTACCTGAGGATATCTTGGGTCTGTTCCCTCCTCTATCTCTTCCCCCCCTTACCTGAGGATATCTTGGGTCTGTGCCCTCCTCTATCGCTTCCCCCCTTACCTGAGGTTATCTTGGGTCTGTTCACTCATCTAGCTCTATTTCGCAACAAAGCCTCCTTCACTCATGCTGCCAAACATACCCTCGTAAAACTGACTATCCTACCGATTCTTGACTTCGGCGACGTCAATTACAAAATAGCCTCCAACGCTCTACTCAGCAAACTGGATGCAGTCTATCACAGTGCCATCCGTATTGTCACCAAAGCCCCATATACCACCCACCACTGCGACCTGTACACTCTCGTTGGCTGGCCCTCGCTTTACACTCGTCGCCATACCCACTGGCTCCAGGTCATCTACAAGTCCCTGCCAGGTAAAGCCCCATCTTATCTCAGCTCACTGGTCACCATAGCAGCACCCATCCATAGCATGCGCTCCAGCAGGTATATCTCACTGGTCACCCCCAAAGCCAATTCCTCCTTTGGCCGCCTTTCCTTCCAGTTCTCTGCTGCCAATGACTAGAACGAACTACAAAAATCACTGAAACTGGAGACATATCTCCCCACTAGCTTTAAGCACCAGCTGTCAGAGCAGCTCACATATCACTGCACCTGTACACAGCCCAACTGTAAACAGCCCAACCAACTAACTCATCCCCATACTGTATTTATTTATCTTGCTCCTTTGCACCCCAGTGTCTCTACTTGCACATTCATCATCTGTACATCTACCACTCCAGTGTTTAATTGCTAAATTGTAATTATTTTGTCACTATGGCCTATTTATTGCCTTACCTCCCTAATCTTACCTCATTTGCACACACTGTATATAGATGTTCTTTTTTTCCCTATTGTGTTATTGACTGTACGCTTGTTTATTCCATGTGTAACTCTGTGTTGTTGTTTGTGTCGAACTGCTTTGCTTTATCTTGGCCAGGTCGCAGTTGTAAATGAGAACTTGTTCTCAACTGGCCTACCTGTATTATGACATCATATAGAACTACCTGGTTAAATAAAGGTGTATTATGACATCATATAGAACTACCTGGTTAAATAAAGGTGTATTATGACATCATATAGAACTACCTGGTTAAATAAAGGTGTATTATGACATCATATAGAACTACCTGGTTAAATAAAGGTGTATTATGACATCATATAGAACTACCTGGTTAAATAAAGGAAATAAATAATAATAATAATCCCTACCTGAGGATACCTCTTCCCCTACCTGAGGATACCTCTTCCCCCCACCTGAGGATACCTCTTCCCTACCTGAGGATACCTCTCCCTACCTGAGGATACCTCTTCCCCCTACCCGAGGATACCTCTTCCCCCTACCCGAGGATACCTCTTCCCCTACCTGAGGATACCTCTTCCCCTACCTGAGGATACCTCTTCCCCTACCTGAGGATACCTCTTCCCCTACCTGAGGATACCTCTTCCCTACCTGAGGATACCTCTTCCCCTACCTGAGGATACCTCTTCCCCCTACCTGAGGATACCTCTTCCCCCTACCTGAGGATACCTCTTCCCCCTACCTGAGGATACCTCTCCCTACCTGAGGATACCTCTTCCCCCTACCTGAGGATACCTCTCCCCTACCTGAGGATACCTCTTCCCCCTACCTGAGGATACCTCTTCCCCTACCTGAGGATACCTCTTCCCCCCTACCTGAGGATACCTCTTCCCCTACCTGAGGATACCTCTTCCCCCTACCTGAGGATACCTCTTCCCCTACCTGAGGATACCTCTTCCCCTACCTGAGGATACCTCTCCCCTACCTGAGGATATCTTGGATCTATGCCCTCCTCTATCTCTTTCCCCCTACCTGAGGATACCTCTTTCCCCTACCTGAGGATACCTCTTCCCCCTACCTGAGGATACCTCTTTCCCCTACCTGAGGATACCTCTCCCCTACCTGAGGATATCTTGGATCTATGCCCTCCTCTATCTCTTTCCCCCTACCTGAGGATACCTCTTCCTCCCCTACCTGAGGATACCTCTTCCCCTACCTGAGGATACCTCTTCCCCCTACCTGAGGATACCTCTTCCCTACCTGAGGATACCTCTCCCCTACCTGAGGATACCTCTTCCTCCCCTACCTGAGGATACCTCTTCCCCCTACCTGAGGATACCTCTTCCCCCTACCTGAGGATACCTCTCCCCTACCTGAGGATATCTTGGATCTATGCCCTCCTCTATCTCTTTCCCCCTACCTGAGGATACCTCTTTCCCCCTACCTGAGGATACCTCTTCCTCCCCTACCTGAGGATACCTCTTCCCCCTACCTGAGGATACCTCTCCCCCTACCTGAGGATACCTCTTCCTCCCCTACCTGAGGATACCTCTTCCCTACCTGAGGATACCTCTTCCCCCTACCTGAGGATACCTCTTCCCCCTACCTGAGGATACCTCTTCCCCCTACCTGAGGATACCTCTTCCCCTACCTGAGGATACCTCTTCCCTACCTGAGGATACCTCTTCCCCTACCTGAGGATACCTCTTCCCTACCTGAGGATACCTCTTCCCTACCTGAGGATACCTCTTCCCCCTACCTGAGGATACCTCTTCCCTACCTGAGGATACCTCTTCCCCTACCTGAGGATACCTCTTCCCCTACCTGAGGATACCTCTTTCCCCTACCTGAGGATACCTCTTCCTCCCCTACCTGAGGATACCTCTTCCCCCCCTACCTGAGGATACCTCTTTCCCTACCTGAGGATACCTCTTCCTCCCCTACCTGAGGATACCTCTTCCCCCTACCTGAGGATACCTCTTTCCCTACCTGAGGATACCTCTTCCCCTACCTGAGGATACCTCTTCCCCTACCTGAGGATACCTCTTCCCTACCTGAGGATACCTCTTCCCCCTACCTGAGGATACCTCTTCCCCTACCTGAGGATACCTCTCCCCTACCTGAGGATACCTCTTCCTCCCCCTACCTGAGGATACCTCTCCCCTACCTGAGGATACCTCTTCCCCCTACCTGAGGATACCTCTTCCCCCTACCTGAGGATACCTCTCCCCTACCTGAGGATACCTCTTCCTCCCCTACCTGAGGATACCTCTCCCCCTACCTGAGGATACCTCTTCCCCCTACCTGAGGATACCTCTCCCCTACCTGAGGATACCTCTTCCTCCCCCCTACCTGAGGATACCTCTCCCTACCTGAGGATACCTCTCCCCTACCTGAGGATACCTCTTCCCCCTACCTGAGGATACCTCTTCCCCTACCTGAGGATACCTCTTCCCCCTACCTGAGGATACCTCTCCCCCTACCTGAGGATACCTCTTCCTCCCCTACCTGAGGATACCTCTTCCCCCTACCTGAGGATACCTCTTCCCCCTACCTGAGGATACCTCTTCCCCCTACCTGAGGATACCTCTCCCCCTACCTGAGGATATCTTGGATCTATGCCCTCCTCTATCTCTTCCCCCTACCTGAGGATACCTCTCCCCCCCCTACCTGAGGTAGGAACATCTTCCCAGCTCCAAACAGGTCCCCCACCACCTTCATGCCGTTCATCAGGGGCCCCTCAATGACGTGTAGGGGCCTTGGATAGAGCTCAGCCTGGGCCCTCGCCTCCTCTGTGTCCTCTACCACATACTTATCTATACCCTGGAAAGAGCGAGAGAGAGACAGAGAGAAAGGAAGGAATATCAATAGTAATTGTGATAGTGATGGAGAAAAAGGGAGATTTGTACCTTTGTACCTTGATGAGCCCATACTCCAACCTCTCTCCTACTAACCTTGATGAGCCCATACTCCAACCTCTCCTACTAACCTTGATGAGCCCATACTCCAGCCTCTCCTACTAACCTTGATGAGCCCATACTCCAGCCTCTCTCCTACTAACCTTGATGAGCCCATACTCCAACCTCTCTCCTACTAACCTTGATGAGCCCATACTCCAACCTCTCTCCTACTAACCTTGATGAGCCCATACTCCAACCTCTCCTACTAACCTTGATGAGCCCATACTCCAGCCTCTCCTACTAACCTTGATGAGCCCATACTATACTAACCTTGATGAGCCCATACTCCAGCCTCTCCTACTAACCTTGATGAACCCATACTATACTAACCTTGATGAGCCCATACTCCAGCCTCTCTCCTACTAACCTTGATGAACCCATACTATACTAACCTTGATCATCAGACCATACTCTAGCCTGTCTCCTACTAACCTTGATGAGCCCATACTATACTAACCTTGATGAGCCCATACTCCAGCCTCTCTCCTACTAACCTTGATGAGCCCATACTCCAGCCTCTCTCCTACTAACCTTGATGAGCCCATACTCCAGCCTCTCTCCTACTAACCTTGATGAGCCCAAACTATACTAACCTTGATGAGCCCATACTATACTAACCTTGATGAGCCCATACTATACTAACCTTGATGAGCCCATACTCCAGCATCTCCTACTAACCTTGATGAACCCATACTATACTAACCTTGATGAACCCATACTATACTAACCTTGATCAGCCCATACTATCCTTGATGAACCCATACTATACTAACCTTGATCAGACCATACTAACCTTGATGAGCCCATACTATACTAACCTTGATGAGCCCATACTATACTAACCTTGATGAGCCCATACTCCAGCCTCTCTCCTACTAACCTTGATGAGCCCATACTATACCAACCTTGATGAGCCCATACTCCAGCCTCTCCTACTAACCTTGATGAGCCCATACTATACTAACCTTGATGAGCCCATACTCCAGCCTCTCTCCTACTAACCTTGATGAGCCCATACTATACTAACCTTGATGAGCCCATACTATACTATCCTTGATGAGCCCATACTATACTAACCTTGATGAGCCCATACTATACTAACCTTGATGAGCCCATACTATACTAATCTGGATGAGCCAATACTATACTAACCTTGATGAGCCCATACTATACTAACCTTGATGAGCCCATACTCCAGCCTCTCCTACTAACCTTGATGAGCCCATACTATACTAACCTTGATGAGCCCATACTCCAGCCTCTCTCCTACTAACCTTGATGAGCCCATACTATACTAACCTTGATGAGCCCATACTCCAGCCTCTCCTACTAACCTTGATGAGCCCATACTATACTAACCTTGATGAGCCCATACTCCAGCATCTCTCCTACTAACCTTGATGAGCCCATACTATACTAACCTTGATGAGCCCATACTATACTAACCTTGATGAGCCCATACTCCAGCCTCTCCTCCACAGTTCCCTCTCGCCACTCGTCTGTCTGGACCACTTTCTTGCCTCCTTTGGCACAGCTCTGAAAACGACAGGATTCTCTTTAGAGGAAACCCATGGGAACTAGTATACTGTACTAGGGATCAGGTAACCCCTGAGAGCAGGGCCATACAGCCACAGAGTTACAGGACATGCACTGTGTTGGCCAGGTTGAACCAGTATGTACCTGTTCATACGGCAGACTACGTACTGCGCGTAGAGCACAAACCTGTTGTTGGATATGTACTGTACTGTGTAAACCACATACAGGCACATTAAATTATACTAGGATATGTACTGTACTGTGTAAACCACATACAGGCACAGTAAATTATACTAGGATATGTACTGTACTGTGTCAACCACATACAGTACAGTAAATTATACTAGGATATGTACTGTACTGTGTCAACCACATACAGGCACAGTACGTTATACTAGGATATGTACTGTACTGTGTAAACCACATACAGGCACAGTACGTTATACTAGGATATGTACTGTGTAAACCACATACAGGCACAGTAAATTATACTAGGATATGTACTGTAGTGTGTAAACCACATATAGGCACAGTACGTTATACTAGGATATGTACTGTACTGTGTAAACCACATACAGGCACAGTAAATTATACTAGGATATGTACTGTAGTGTGTAAACCACATACAGGCACAGTAAATTATACTAGGATATGTACTGTAGTGTGTAAACCATATACAGGCACAGTAAATTATACTAGGATATGTACTGTAGTGTGTAAACCATATACAGGCACAGTAAATTATACTAGGATATGTACTGTACTGTGTAAACCACATACAGGCACAGTACGTTATACTAGGATATGTACTGTACTGTGTAAACCACATACAGGCACAGTACGTTATACTAGGATATGTACTGTGTAAACCACATACAGTACAGTAAATTATACTAGGATATGTACTGTACTGTGTAAACCACATACAGGCACAGTACGTTATACTAGGATATGTACTGTAGTGTGTAAACCACATACAGGCACAGTACGTTATACTAGGATATGTACTGTGTAAACCACATACAGGCACAGTAAATTATACTAGGATATGTACTGTAGTGTGTAAACCACATACAGGCACAGTAAATTATACTAGGATATGTACTGTAGTGTGTAAACCATATACAGGCACAGTAAATTATACTAGGATATGTACTGTACTGTGTAAACCACATACAGGCACAGTACGTTATACTAGGATATGTACTGTGTAAACCACATACAGGCACAGTAAATTATACTAGGATATGTACTGTAGTGTGTAAACCACATACAGGCACAGTAAATTATACTAGGATATGTACTGTACTGTGTAAACCACATACAGGCACAGTACGTTATACTAGGATATGTACTGTAGTGTGTAAACCACATACAGGCACAGTGCGTTATACTAGGATATGTACTGTACTGTGAAACCACATACAGGCACAGTAAATTATACTAGGATATGTACTGTAGTGTGTAAACCACATACAGGCACAGTAAATTATACTAGGATATGTACTGTACTGTGTAAACCACATACAGGCACAGTAAATTATACTAGGATATGTACTGTAGTGTGTAAACCATATACAGGCACAGTAAATTATACTAGGATATGTACTGTACTGTGTAAACCACATACAGGCACAGTAAATTATACTAGGATATGTACTGTAGTGTGTAAACCACATACAGGCACAGTAAATTATACTAGGATATGTACTGTAGTGTGTAAACCACATACAGGCACAGTAAATTATACTAGGATATGTACTGTACTGTGTAAACCACATACAGGCACAGTACGTTATACTAGGATATGTACTGTAGTGTGTAAACCACATACAGGCACAGTACGTTATACTAGGATATGTACTGTACTGTGTCAACCACATACAGGCACAGTACGTTATACTAGGATATGTACTGTAGTGTGTAAACCACATACAGGCACAGTAAATTATACTAGGATATGTACTGTACTGTGTAAACCACATACAGGCACAGGACGTTATACTAGGATATGTACTGTAGTGTGTAAACCACATACAGGCACAGTACGTTATACTAGGATATGTACTGTACTGTGTAAACCATATACAGGCACAGTAAGTTATACTAGGATATGTACTGTAGTGTGTAAACCATATACCTGTGCGTACAGCAGTAGTTTCTCTGTGGCCTCCGGGTCTTTATTCCAGATGAGGTTCTCACACATGAGCAGGAGCTCCTTGTCAATATCGTCATAGACAGGCAGGCTGCCGGCGTTCACTATGCCCATGTCCATTCCATCCTATAGGAGACAGCAGGACAACAGGCTGACTCATGCGGCGCTAACGTAGTAGTGCCGAGAGGGTTTAACGTTAGCGTGCTTGATGGCTAGAAAACCTTGCATGATTTGTCAACGGTAAACTCATGAAGTATTTGCTTGTAGTTGGTTAAACAATCTTTCTTGAAACCAGTAGTCATAAAGTGCACACGATTTGGTTCAATTTGAAGTTATTTCAATCTTGAGTTGACATTGTAGGGAATAGGCTGGTTGTGTCCTCTCTATGACACATCACCGCTCAAAATACATCCAGCAGACTGTGGAATTCTGATGGGTTCTAATGGGTTCTGATGGGTTTTGATGGGTTTTAATGGGTTCTGATGGGTTTTATGGGTTCTGATGGGTTTTAATGGGTTCTGATGGGTTTTAATGGGTTCTGATGGGTTTTAAATGGGTTCTGATGGGTTTTGATGGGTTTTAATGGGTTCTGATGGGTTTTAGGGTTCTGATGGGTTTAAATGGGTTCTGATGGGTTCTAATGGGTTCTGATGGGTTTAAATGGGTTCTGATGGGTTTTAATGGGTTCTGATGGGTTTTAATGGGTTCTGATGGGTTTTATGTAATAACGGGTTTGTGTGTATACTAATGCAATCCCGTGTGTTACATGTGGGTTCTGTTTGTTCCACCTTCAAGGCTTGGTAGAGGAAAAGCTCACTGCTACCTGCTCCACACATACTAAACACTTGGCCCTTACAGTAAGTCCCTTTCAACCTACCTTGATGGCGTGGTAGAGGAAGGCTCCATGCATGGCCTCTCTGATGACCTCCATGCCTCTGAAGGAGAAGGAGAGGTTGGACAGGCCTCCACTGATCCTGGCCCCAGGCAACAACTCCTGTAGAGAAGATGTATTTATACTACATACTGTAGTATATACTGTCAGAAGGACAGGTTGTGCCTGACCCCAGGTAAAGACTCCTACAGAAAACACTGTGTGTCATTTTACGGTACATGAAAGCCTGGAAGCCCACACTGCCATGTACGTTGTTTGAGACGCATCTCCTTTCCCAGGCAGACCCTGGAACAGCGGAGTGCTGTAACATCACCGCTGGTAATCAATATAGAAAAGACACAGTCCCCATAGAAATGAGCGAGAAACATGTCCCCCGGTCTCAACTGACCTTGATGAGCCTGGTGGCTCTGATGAAGTTGATGGCATACTCGCTGTGTTCCTCCATGCCCGTGCCGATGGTCAGGATGTTGGGGTCAAAGATGATGTCGTTGGGGTCAAAGCCCACTCGAGTGACCAGGAGGCGATAGGCTCGGCTGCAGATCTCCACCTTGCGCTCCGTCTCGGTAGCCTGTAGGGAACCAGAGAAGACGGCTGTTCGACGCCTGATCGTTTTCCCCGGCCCAACGGTCTTTTGACCAATGGAGGTTAAACGGGTTCCGAAACCCTTGTCGTAGCAGTAGTGCCGCAGTCAGCCAAGCACCCGCAGCAGCACAGGATGGAATCCCACCCCAAACTACCACGCTCATCCTGTTCTCCCCTCTGGGAATGTACAGCGGGCAAGAGAAAGTAAGTGAACCCTTTTGGAAATACCTGGATTTCTGTATAAATTGGTCATAAAATATGATCTGATCATCCATCTAGGTCACAACAGACAAACACAGTCTGCTTAAACTAATAACACACAAACTATTAGGACGTTTTCACACTGTGTAAACATTCACAGTGCAGGGTGGGAAAACTACGTGAACCCTTGGATTTAATAAGTGGTTGACCCTCCTTTGGCAGCAATAACCTCAACCAAACGCTTTCTCTAGTTGCGGATCAGACCTGCACAACGGACAGGAGGAATTCTGGACCGTTCCTCTAAACGAAACTGTTTCAGTTCAGCAATATTCTTGGGATGTCTGGTGTGAACTGCTCTCTCGAGGTCATGCCACAGCATCTCAAATCGGGTTGAGGTCAGGACTCTGACTGGGCCACTCCAGAAGATGTATTTTCTTCTGTTGAAGCCATTCGGTTGTCGATTTACTTCTGTGTTTTGGGTTGTTTTCCTGTTGCGTCACCCAACTTCTGTTGAGCTTCAATTGGCGGACAGACAGCCTGACATTCTCCTGCAAAATGTCTCGATAAACATGAGAATTCATTTTTTTCCCGTCGATGATAGCAAGCTGTCCAGGCCCTGAGGCAGCAAAGCAGCCCCAAACCATGATGCTCCCTCCACCATACTTTACAGTTGGGATGAGGTTTTGATGTTGGTGTGCTGTGCTTTTCTTTCTCCACACATCGTGTTGTTTGTTCCTTCCAAACAACTCAACTGTAGTTTCATCTGTCCACAGAATATATTAACCAGTAGCTCTGTGGAACATCCAGGTGCTCTTTTGTAAACTTCAGACTTGCAGCAATGTTTTTTTGGGACAGCAGTGGCTTCTTCCGTGGTGTCCTCCCGTGAACACCATTCATGTTCAGTGTTTTACGTATCGTAGACTCGTCAACAGAGATGTTAGCATGTTCCAGAGATTTCTGTAAGTCTTTAGGTGACACTCTAGGGTTCTTCTTAACCTCATTGAGCATTCTGCGCTGTGCTCTTGCAGTCATCTCTGCAGGACGGCCACTCCCAGGGAGAGTAGCAACAGTGCTGAAATATTCTCTTACTGTGGACTGATGAACATCAAGGCTTTTAGAGATACTTTTGTAACCCTTTCCAGCTTTATGCAAGTCAACAATTCTTCATCTTAGGTCTTCTGAAGATCTCTTTTGTTCGAGGCGTGGTTCACATCAGGCAATGCTTCTTGTGAATAGCAAACTCAAATTTTGTGAGTGTTTATAGGGCAGGGAGGGCAGCTCTAACCAACATCTCCAATCTCCTCTCAGTGATTGGACTCCAGGTTAGCTGACTCCTGACTCCAATTAGCTTTTGGACAAGTCATTAGCCTAGGGGTTCCCATACTTTTTCTAACCTACACTGTGAATGTTTAAATGATGTATTCAATATAGACAAGACAAACACAATAATTTGTGTGTTATAGGTTTAAGCAGACTGGTGCAGAAATCCAGGTAACTCCAAAAAGGGGTTCCACATACTTTTTCTTAGTCGCTGTAAATCCACGGCAGCCCCGTAGCGTCTGACAGACGTAGCTCTCTGTAAATCCTACCATCTCCTTTCCCAGCTGTCAGTCTCACCTGACCCTCCTCGTCGAAGGCCATAACGACCACGGCAGCCCCGTAGCGTCTGACAGGCGTAGCTCTCTGTAAATCCTACCATCTCCTTTCCCAGCTGTCAGTCTCACCTGACCCTCCTCGTCGAAGGCCATAACGACCACGGCAGCCCCGTAGCGTCTGACAGACGTAGCTCTCTGTAAATCCTACCATCTCCTTTCCCAGCTGTCAGTCTCACCTGACCCTCCTCGTCGAAGGCCATAACGACCACGGCAGCCCCGTAGCGTCTGACAGACGTAGCTCTCTGTAAATCCTACCATCTCCTTTCCCAGCTGTCAGTCTCACCTGACCCTCCTCGTCGAAGGCCATAACGACCACGGCAGCCCCGTAGCGTCTGACAGACGTAGCTCTCTGTAAATCCTACCACCTCCTTTCCCAGCTGTCAGTCTCACCTGACCCTCCTCGTCGAAGGCCATAACGACCACGGCAGCCCCGTAGCGTCTGACAGACGTAGCTCTCTGTAAATCCTACCACCTCCTTTCCCAGCTGTCAGTCTCACCTGACCCTCCTCGTCGAAGGCCATAACGACCACGGCAGCCCGTGGCGTCCTGACAGGCGTAGCTCTCTGTAAATCCTACCATCTCCTTTCCCAGCTGTCAGTCTCACCTGACCCTCCTCGTCGAAGGCCATAACCGACCACGGCAGCCCCGTGGCGCCTGACAGACGTAGCTCTCTGTAAATCCTACCATCTCCTTTCCCAGCTGTCAGTCTCACCTGACCCTCCTCGTCGAAGGCCATAACGACCACGGCAGCCCGTAGCGTCTGACAGACGTAGCTCTCTGTAAATCCTACCATCTCCTTTCCCAGCTGTCAGTCTCACCTGACCCTCCTCGTCGAAGGCCATAACGACCACGGCAGCCCGTGGCGTCTGACAGACGTAGCTCTCTGTAAATCCTACCATCTCCTTTCCCAGCTGTCAGTCTCACCTGACCCTCCTCGTCGAAGGCCATAACGACCACGGCAGCCCCGTAGCGTCTGACAGACGTAGCTCTCTGTAAATCCTACCATCTCCTTTCCCAGCTGTCAGTCTCACCTGACCCTCCTCGTCGAAGGCCATAACGACCACGGCAGCCCCGTAGCGTCTGACAGGCGTAGCTCTCTGTAAATCCTACCATCTCCTTTCCCAGCTGTCAGTCTCACCTGACCCTCCTCGTCGAAGGCCATAACGACCACGGCAGCCCGTGGCGTCTGACAGGCGTAGCTCTCTGTAAATCCTACCATCTCCTTTCCCAGCTGTCAGTCTCACCTGACCCTCCTCGTCGAAGGCCATAACGACCACGGCAGCCCGTGGCGTCTGACAGGCGTAGCTCTCTGTAAATCCTACCATCTCCTTTCCCAGCTGTCAGTCTCACCTGACCCTCCTGCGTCGAAGGCCATAACGACCACGGCAGCCCGTGGCGTCTGACAGGCGTAGCTCTCTGTAAATCCTACCATCTCCTTTCCCAGCTGTCAGTCTCACCTGACCCTCCTCGTCGAAGGCCATAACGACCACGGCAGCCCGTGGCGTCTGACAGGCGTAGCTCTCTGTAAATCCTACCATCTCCTTTCCCAGCTGTCAGTCTCACCTGACCCTCCTCGTCGAAGGCCATAACGACCACGGCAGCCCGTAGCGTCTGACAGACGTAGCTCTCTGTAAATCCTACCATCTCCTTTCCCAGCTGTCAGTCTCACCTGACCCTCCTCGTCGAAGGCCATAACGACCACGGCAGCCCCGTAGCGTCTGACAGACGTAGCTCTCTGTAAATCCTACCATCTCCTTTCCCAGCTGTCAGTCTCACCTGACCCTCCTCGTCGAAGGCCATAACGACCACGGCAGCCCGTGGCGTCTGACAGGCGTAGCTCTCTGTAAATCCTACCATCTCCTTTCCCAGCTGTCAGTCTCACCTGACCCTCCTCGTCGAAGGCCATAACGACCACGGCAGCCCGAGCGTCTGACAGGCGTAGCTCTCTGTAAATCCTACCACCTCCTTTCCCAGCTGTCAGTCTCACCTGACCCTCCTCGTCGAAGGCCATAACGACCACGGCAGCCCGTGGCGCCTGACAGGCGTAGCTCTCTGTAAATCCTACCATCTCCTTTCCCAGCTGTCAGTCTCACCTGACCCTCCTCGTCGAAGGCCATAACGACCACGGCAGCCCGTGGCGTCTGACAGGCGTAGCTCTCTGTAAATCCTACCATCTCCTTTCCCAGCTGTCAGTCTCACCTGACCCTCCTCGTCGAAGGCCATAACGACCACGGCAGCCCGTGGCGTCTGACAGGCGTAGCTCTCTGTAAATCCTACCATCTCCTTTCCCAGCTGTCAGTCTCACCTGACCCTCCTCGTCGAAGGCCATAACGACCACGGCAGCCCCGTAGCGTCTGACAGCCGTAGCTCTCTGTAAATCCTACCATCTCCTTTCCCAGCTGTCAGTCTCACCTGACCCTCCTCGTCGAAGGCCATAACGACCACGGCAGCCCGTGGCGTCTGACAGGCGTAGCTCTCTGTAAATCCTACCATCTCCTTTCCCAGCTGTCAGTCTCACCTGACCCTCCTCGTCGAAGGCCATAACGACCACGGCAGCCCCGTGGCGTCTGACAGGCGTAGCTCTCTGTAAATCCTACCATCTCCTTTCCCAGCTGTCAGTCTCACCTGACCCTCCTCGTCGAAGGCCATAACGACCACGGCAGCCCGTGGCGCCTGACAGACGTAGCTCTCTGTAAATCCTACCATCTCCTTTCCCAGCTGTCAGTCTCACCTGACCCTCCTCGTCGAAGGCCATAACGACCACGGCAGCCCGTGGCGTCTGACAGGCGTAGCTCTCTGTAAATCCTACCATCTCCATTCCCAGCTGTCAGTCTCACCTGACCCTCCTCGTCGAAGGCCATAACGACCACGGCAGCCCGTGGCGTCTGACAGGCGTAGCTCTCTGTAAATCCTACCATCTCCTTTCCCAGCTGTCAGTCTCACCTGACCCTCCTCGTCGAAGGCCATAACGACCACGGCAGCCCGTGGCGCCTGACAGACGTAGCTCTCTGTAAATCCTACCATCTCCTTTCCCAGCTGTCAGTCTCACCTGACCCTCCTCGTCGAAGGCCATAACCGCGACCACGGCAGCCCGTGGCGTCTGACAGGCGTAGCTCTCTGTAAATCCTACCATCTCCTTTCCCAGCTGTCAGTCTCACCTGACCCTCCTCGTCGAAGGCCATAACGACCACGGCAGCCCGTGGCGCCTGACAGACGTAGGCTCTCTGTAAATCCTACCATCTCCTTTCCCAGCTGTCAGTCTCACCTGACCCTCCTCGTCGAAGGCCATAACGACCACGGCAGCCCGTAGCGTCTGACAGCCGTAGCTCTCTGTAAATCCTACCATCTCCTTTCCCAGCTGTCAGTCTCACCTGACCCTCCTCGTCGAAGGCCATAACGACCACGGCAGCCCGTGGCGCCTGACAGCCGTAGCTCTCTGTAAATCCTACCATCTCCTTTCCCAGCTGTCAGTCTCACCTGACCCTCCTCGTCGAAGGCCATAACGACCACGGCAGCCCGTGGCGTCTGACAGACGTAGCTCTCTGTAAATCCTACCATCTCCTTTCCCAGCTGTCAGTCTCACCTGACCCTCCTCGTCGAAGGCCATAACGACCACGGCAGCCCGTGGCGTCTGACAGGCGTAGCTCTCTGTAAATCCTACCATCTCCTTTCCCAGCTGTCAGTCTCACCTGACCCTCCTCGTCGAAGGCCATAACGACCACGGCAGCCCCGTAGCGTCTGACAGACGTAGCTCTCTGTAAATCCTACCATCTCCTTTCCCAGCTGTCAGTCTCACCTGACCCTCCTCGTCGAAGGCCATAACGACCACGGCAGCCCCGTAGCGTCTGACAGACGTAGCTCTCTGTAAATCCTACCATCTCCTTTCCCAGCTGTCAGTCTCACCTGACCCTCCTCGTCGAAGGCCATAACGACCACGGCAGCCCCGTAGCGTCTGACAGCCGTAGCTCTCTGTAAATCCTACCATCTCCTTTCCCAGCTGTCAGTCTCACCTGACCCTCCTCGTCGAAGGCCATAACGACCACGGCAGCCCCGTAGCGTCTGACAGCCGTAGCTCTCTGTAAATCCTACCATCTCCTTTCCCAGCTGTCAGTCTCACCTGACCCTCCTCGTCGAAGGCCATAACGACCACGGCAGCCCCGTAGCGTCTGACAGCCGTAGCTCTCTGTAAATCCTACCATCTCCTTTCCCAGCTGTCAGTCTCACCTGACCCTCCTCGTCGAAGGCCATAACGACCACGGCAGCCCGTGGCGTCTGACAGACGTAGCTCTCTGTAAATCCTACCATCTCCTTTCCCAGCTGTCAGTCTCACCTGACCCTCCTCGTCGAAGGCCATAACGACCACGGCAGCCCGTGGCGTCTGACAGGCGTAGCTCTCTGTAAATCCTACCATCTCCTTTCCCAGCTGTCAGTCTCACCTGACCCTCCTCGTCGAAGGCCATAACGACCACGGCAGCCCGTGGCGTCCTGACAGACGTGGCTCTCTGTAAATCCTACCATCTCCTTTCCCAGCTGTCAGTCTCACCTGACCCTCCTCGTCGAAGGCCATGCGACCACGGCAGCCCGTGGCGTCTGACAGGCGTAGCTCTCTGTAAATCCTACCATCTCCTTTCCCAGCTGTCAGTCTCACCTGACCCTCCTCGTCGAAGGCCATAACGACCACGGCAGCCCGTGGCGTCTGACAGGCGTAGCTCTCTGTAAATCCTACCATCTCCTTTCCCAGCTGTCAGTCTCACCTGACCCTCCTCGTCGAAGGCCATAACGACCACGGCAGCCCGTGGCGTCTGACAGGCGTAGCTCTCTGTAAATCCTACCATCTCCTTTCCCAGCTGTCAGTCTCACCTGACCCTCCTCGTCGAAGGCCATAACGACCACGGCAGCCCGTGGCGTCTGACAGACGTAGCTCTCTATAAATCCTACCATCTCCTTTCCCAGCTGTCAGTCTCACCTGACCCTCCTCGTCGAAGGCCATAACGACCACGGCAGCCCCGTAGCGTCTGACAGACGTAGCTCTCTGTAAATCCTACCATCTCCTTTCCCAGCTGTCAGTCTCACCTGACCCTCCTCGTCGAAGGCCATAACGACCACGGCAGCCCCGTAGCGTCTGACAGACGTAGCTCTCTGTAAATCCTACCATCTCCTTTCCCAGCTGTCAGTCTCACCTGACCCTCCTCGTCGAAGGCCATAACGACCACGGCAGCCCGTGGCGTCTGACAGACGTAGCTCTCTGTAAATCCTACCACCTCCTTTCCCAGCTGTCAGTCTCACCTGACCCTCCTCGTCGAAGGCCATAACGCGACCACGGCAGCCCGTGGCGTCTGACAGGCGTAGCTCTCTGTAAATCCTACCATCTCCTTTCCCAGCTGTCAGTCTCACCTGACCCTCCTCGTCGAAGGCCATAACGACCACGGCAGCCCCGTAGCGTCTGACAGACGTAGCTCTCTGGAGAAACTCCTCCTCTCCTTCCTTCAGACTGATGCTGTTCACGATACACTTCCCCTGACAACACTTCAGCCCCGCCTTGATCACCTCGAAGTTAGACGAGTCTATACACAGAGGTACCTAGGAGAGGAGAGAGAGAGAGGGGAGGAGGATTAAGAGTAGAACTAGGAGAGGAGAGAGAGAGGAGGAGGATTAAGAGGACAACTAGGAGAGGAGAGAGAGAGGAGGAGGATTAAGGGAGGAGGATTAAGAGGAGAACTAGGAGGAGAGAGGAGGAGGATTAAGAGGACAACTAGGAGAGAGAGAGAGAGAGAGAGGAGGAGGATTAAGAGGAGAATTAGGAGAGGAGAGAGAGAGGAGGAGGAGGATTAAGAGGACAACTAGGAGAGGAGAGAGGAGGAGGATTAAGAGGACAACTAGGAGAGGAGAGAGAGAGGAGGAGGATTAAGAGGACAACTAGGAGAGGAGAGAGAGAGGAGGATTAAGAGGACAACTAGGAGAGGAGAGAGAGAGGAGGATTAAGAGGACAACTAGGAGAGGAGAGAGAGGAGGAGGATTAAGAGGACAACTAGGAGAGGAGAGAGAGAGGAGGAGGATTAAGAGGAGAACTAGGAGAGGAGAGAGGAGGAGGATTACGAGGAGAACTAGGAGAGGAGAGAGAGAGAGAGGAGGAGGATTAAGAGGACAACTAGGAGAGGAGAGAGAGAGAGGAGGAGGATTACGAGGACAACTAGGAGAGGAGAGAGAGAGAGGAGGAGGATTACGAGGACAACTAGGAGAGGAGAGAGAGAGGAGGAGGATTAAGAGGACAACTAGGAGAGGAGAGAGAGAGGAGGAGGATTAAGAGGAGAACTAGGAGAGGAGAGAGAGGAGGATTAAGAGGACAACTAGGAGAGGAGAGAGAGAGGAGGATTAAGAGGACAACTAGGAGAGGAGAGAGAGGAGGAGGATTAAGAGGACAACTAGGAGAGGAGAGAGAGAGGAGGAGGATTAAGAGGAGAACTAGGAGAGGAGAGAGGAGGAGGATTACGAGGAGAACTAGGAGAGGAGAGAGAGAGAGGAGGAGGATTAAGAGGACAACTAGGAGAGGAGAGAGAGAGAGGAGGAGGATTACGAGGACAACTAGGAGAGGAGAGAGAGAGAGGAGGAGGATTACGAGGACAACTAGGAGAGGAGAGAGAGAGGAGGAGGATTAAGAGGACAACTAGGAGAGGAGAGAGAGAGGAGGAGGATTAAGAGGAGAACTAGGAGAGGAGAGAGAGAGGAGGAGGATTAAGAGGACAACTAGGAGAGGAGAGGAGAGAGAGAGGAGGATTAAGAGGAGAACTAGGAGAGGAGAGAGAGAGGAGGAGGATTAAGAGGAGAACTAGGAGAGGAGAGAGAGAGGAGGAGGATTAAGAGGAGAACTAGGAGAGGAGAGAGAGAGGAGGAGGATTAAGAGGAGAACTAGGAGAGGAGAGAGAGATGAGGAGGATTAAGAGGAGAACTAGGAGAGGAGAGAGAGAGGAGGAGGATTAAGAGGACAACTAGGAGAGGAGAGGAGAGAGAGAGGAGGATTAAGAGGAGAACTAGGAGAGGAGAGAGAGAGGAGGAGGATTAAGAGGAGAACTAGGAGAGGAGAGAGAGATGAGGAGGATTAAGAGGACAACTAGGAGAGGAGAGGAGAGAGAGAGGAGGATTAAGAGGAGAACTAGGAGAGGAGAGAGAGAGGAGGAGGATTAAGAGGAGAACTAGGAGAGGAGAGAGAGAGGAGGATTAAGAGGACAACTAGGAGAGGAGAGAGAGAGAGGAGGATTAAGAGGAGAACTAGGAGAGGAGAGAGAGATGAGGAGGATTAAGAGGAGAACTAGGAGAGGAGAGAGAGATGAGGAGGATTAAGAGGAGAACTAGGAGAGGAGAGAGGAGGAGGATTAAGAGGACAACTAGGAGAGGAGAGAGGAGGAGGATTAAGAGGACAACTAGGAGAGCTGGGTAAGTGAAGTTCAGCTTTAGAAAGGGTCTAAAGGACTTATTGTACAGATGAACACTGTTCTTAGAGCGGTTCTGTTTTCCCCTGTATCTCCCAGCACTCCAATGACGTTGTTCAGCTTCCTGTAGCTCGGCGCATAATAACATTACTTCTTTGGTACAGTATCGTGATACATGGTTTTAGCAACATGACTAAACGTCTTCTTTGGTACAGTATCGTGATAAATGGTTTTAGCAACATGACTAAACGTCTTCTTTGGTACAGTATCGTGATAAATGGTTTTAGCAACATGACTAAACGTCTTCTTTGGTACAGTATCGTGATAAATGGTTTTAGCAACATGACTAGACGTCTTCTTTGGTACAGTATCGTGATAAATGGTTTTAGCAACATGACTAAACGTCTTCTTTGGTACAGTATCGTGATAAATGGTTTTAGCAACATGACTAAACGTCTTCTTTGGTACAGTATCGTGATAAATGGTTTTAGCAACATGACTAAACGTCTTCTTTGGTACAGTATCGTGATACATGGTTTTAGCAACATGACTAAACGTCTTCTTTGGTACAGTATCGTGATACATGGTTTTAGCAACATGACTAGACGTCTTCTTTGGTACAGTATCGTGATAAATGGTTTTAGCAACATGACTAGACGTCTTCTTTGGTACAGTATCGTGATAAATGGTTTTAGCAACATGACTAAACGCGTCTTCTTTGGTACAGTATCGTGATAAATGGTTTTAGCAACATGACTAAACGCGTCTTCTTTGGTACAGTATCGTGATAAATGGTTTTAGCAACATGACTAAACGCGTCTTCTTTGGTACAGTATCGTGATAAATGGTTTTAGCAACATGACTAAACGCGTCTTCTTTGGTACAGTATCGTGATAAATGGTTTTAGCAACATGACTAAACGTCTTCTTTGGTACAGTATCGTGATACATGGTTTTAGCAACATGACTAAACGTCTTCTTTGGTACAGTATCGTGATACATGGTTTTAGCAACATGACTAGACGTCTTCTTTGGTACAGTATCGTGATAAATGGTTTTAGCAACATGACTAGACGCGTCTTCTTTGGTACAGTATCGTGATAAATGGTTTTAGCAACATGACTAGAGCGTCTTCTTTGGTACAGTATCGTGATAAATGGTTTTAGCAACATGACTAAACGTCTTCTTTGGTACAGTATCGTGATAAATGGTTTTAGCAACATGACTAAACGTCTTCTTTGGTACAGTATCGTGATAAATGGTTTTAGCAACATGACTAGACGTCTTCTTTGGTACAGTATCGTGATAAATGGTTTTAGCAACATGACTAGACGTCTTCTTTGGTACAGTATCGTGATAAATGGTTTTAGCAACATGACTAGACGTCTTCTTTGGTACAGTATCGTGATAAATGGTTTTAGCAACATGACTAAACGTCTTCTTTGGTACAGTATCGTGATACATGGTTTTAGCAACATGACTAGACGTCTTCTTTGGTACAGTATCGTGATAAATGGTTTTAGCAACATGACTAGACGTCTTCTTTGGTACAGTATCGTGATAAATGGTTTTAGCAACATGACTAAACGTCTTCTTTGGTACAGTATCGTGATACATGGTTTTAGCAACATGACTAAACGTCTTCTTTGGTACAGTATCGTGATACATGGTTTTAGCAACATGACTAAACGTCTTCTTTGGTACAGTATCGTGATAAATGGTTTTAGCAACATGACTAAACGCGTCTTCTTTGGTACAGTATCGTGATAAATGGTTTTAGCAACATGACTAAACGCGTCTTCTTTGGTACAGTATCGTGATAAATGGTTTTAGCAACATGACTAGACGTCTTCTTTGGTACAGTATCGTGATAAATGGTTTTAGCAACATGACTAAACGTCTTCTTTGGTACAGTATCGTGATACATGGTTTTAGCAACATGACTAAACGCGTCTTCTTTGGTACAGTATCGTGATACATGGTTTTAGCAACATGACTAGACGTCTTCTTTGGTACAGTATCGTGATAAATGGTTTTAGCAACATGACTAGACGTCTTCTTTGGTACAGTATCGTGATAAATGGTTTTAGCAACATGACTAGACGTCTTCTTTGGTACAGTATCGTGATAAATGGTTTTAGCAACATGACTAAACGTCTTCTTTGGTACAGTATCGTGATAAATGGTTTTAGCAACATGACTAAACGTCTTCTTTGGTACAGTATCGTGATAAATGGTTTTAGCAACATGACTAAACGTCTTCTTTGGTACAGTATCGTGATAAATGGTTTTAGCAACATGACTAAACGCGTCTTCTTTGGTACAGTATCGTGATAAATGGTTTTAGCAACATGACTAGACGTCTTCTTTGGTACAGTATCGTGATAAATGGTTTTAGCAACATGACTAGGCGTCTTCTTTGGTACAGTATCGTGATACATGGTTTTAGCAACATGACTAAACGTCTTCTTTGGTACAGTATCGTGATACATGGTTTTAGCAACATGACTAAACGTCTTCTTTGGTACAGTATCGTGATAAATGGTTTTAGCAACATGACTAGACGTCTTCTTTGGTACAGTATCGTGATAAATGGTTTTAGCAACATGACTAGAGCGTCTTCTTTGGTACAGTATCGTGATAAATGGTTTTAGCAACATGACTAGACGTCTTCTTTGGTACAGTATCGTGATAAATGGTTTTAGCAACATGACTAAACGCGTCTTCTTTGGTACAGTATCGTGATAAATGGTTTTAGCAACATGACTAAACGCGTCTTCTTTGGTACAGTATCGTGATACATGGTTTTAGCAACATGACTAAACGCGTCTTCTTTGGTACAGTATCGTGATACATGGTTTTAGCAACATGACTAGACGTCTTCTTTGGTACAGTATCGTGATAAATGGTTTTAGCAACATGACTAGACGTCTTCTTTGGTACAGTATCGTGATAAATGGTTTTAGCAACATGACTAGACGTCTTCTTTGGTACAGTATCGTGATAAATGGTTTTAGCAACATGACTAAACGCGTCTTCTTTGGTACAGTATCGTGATAAATGGTTTTAGCAACATGACTAAACGTCTTCTTTGGTACAGTATCGTGATAAATGGTTTTAGCAACATGACTAGACGTCTTCTTTGGTACAGTATCGTGATAAATGGTTTTAGCAACATGACTAGACGTCTTCTTTGGTACAGTATCGTGATAAATGGTTTTAGCAACATGACTAGACGTCTTCTTTGGTACAGTATCGTGATAAATGGTTTTAGCAACATGACTAGACGTCTTCTTTGGTACAGTATCGTGATACATGGTTTTAGCAACATGACTAGACGTCTTCTTTGGTACAGTATCGTGATAAATGGTTTAGCAACATGACTAGAGCGTCTTCTTTGGTACAGTATCGTGATAAATGGTTTTAGCAACATGACTAAACGCGTCTTCTTTGGTACAGTATCGTGATACATGGTTTTAGCAACATGACTAGACGTCTTCTTTGGTACAGTATCGTGATAAATGGTTTTAGCAACATGACTAGACGTCTTCTTTGGTACAGTATCGTGATAAATGGTTTTAGCAACATGACTAAACGCCTTCTTTGGTACAGTATCGTGATACATGGTTTTAGCAACATGACTAAACGCGTCTTCTTTGGTACAGTATCGTGATAAATGGTTTTAGCAACATGACTAAACGCGTCTTCTTTGGTACAGTATCGTGATAAATGGTTTTAGCAACATGACTAAACGCGTCTTCTTTGGTACAGTATCGTGATAAATGGTTTTAGCAACATGACTAAACGTCTTCTTTGGTACAGTATCGTGATAAATGGTTTTAGCAACATGACTAAGCGTCTTCTTTGGTACAGTATCGTGATAAATGGTTTTAGCAACATGACTAAACGCGTCTTCTTTGGTACAGTATCGTGATAAATGGTTTTAGCAACATGACTAAACGTCTTCTTTGGTACAGTATCGTGATAAATGGTTTTAGCAACATGACTAAACGCGTCTTCTTTGGTACAGTATCGTGATAAATGGTTTTAGCAACATGACTAAACGTCTTCTTTGGTACAGTATCGTGATAAATGGTTTTAGCAACATGACTAAACGTCTTCTTTGGTACAGTATCGTGATAAATGGTTTTAGCAACATGACTAAACGCGTCTTCTTTGGTACAGTATCGTGATAAATGGTTTTAGCAACATGACTAGACGTCTTCTTTGGTACAGTATCGTGATAAATGGTTTTAGCAACATGACTAAACGTCTTCTTTGGTACAGTATCGTGATAAATGGTTTTAGCAACATGACTAAACGCGTCTTCTTTGGTACAGTATCGTGATACATGGTTTTAGCAACATGACTAAACGCGTCTTCTTTGGTACAGTATCGTGATACATGGTTTTAGCAACATGACTAAACGCGTCTTCTTTGGTACAGTATCGTGATACATGGTTTTAGCAACATGACTAGACGTCTTCTTTGGTACAGTATCGTGATACATGGTTTTAGCAACATGACTAGACGTCTTCTTTGGTACAGTATCGTGATAAATGGTTTTAGCAACATGACTAGACGTCTTCTTTGGTACAGTATCGTGATAAATGGTTTTAGCAACATGACTAAACGTCTTCTTTGGTACAGTATCGTGATAAATGGTTTTAGCAACATGACTAAACGCGTCTTCTTTGGTACAGTATCGTGATAAATGGTTTTAGCAACATGACTAAACGTCTTCTTTGGTACAGTATCGTGATAAATGGTTTTAGCAACATGACTAAACGTCTTCTTTGGTACAGTATCGTGATAAATGGTTTTAGCAACATGACTAGACGTCTTCTTTGGTACAGTATCGTGATAAATGGTTTTAGCAACATGACTAGACGTCTTCTTTGGTACAGTATCGTGATACATGGTTTTAGCAACATGACTAAACGCGTCTTCTTTGGTACAGTATCGTGATACATGGTTTTAGCAACATGACTAAACGCGTCTTCTTTGGTACAGTATCGTGATAAATGGTTTTAGCAACATGACTAGACGTCTTCTTTGGTACAGTATCGTGATAAATGGTTTTAGCAACATGACTAGACGTCTTCTTTGGTACAGTATCGTGATAAATGGTTTTAGCAACATGACTAAGCGTCTTCTTTGGTACAGTATCGTGATACATGGTTTTAGCAACATGACTAAACGCGTCTTCTTTGGTACAGTATCGTGATAAATGGTTTTAGCAACATGACTAAACGCGTCTTCTTTGGTACAGTATCGTGATACATGGTTTTAGCAACATGACTAAACGCGTCTTCTTTGGTACAGTATCGTGATACATGGTTTTAGCAACATGACTAGACGTCTTCTTTGGTACAGTATCGTGATAAATGGTTTTAGCAACATGACTAGACGTCTTCTTTGGTACAGTATCGTGATAAATGGTTTTAGCAACATGACTAGACGTCTTCTTTGGTACAGTATCGTGATAAATGGTTTTAGCAACATGACTAAACGCGTCTTCTTTGGTACAGTATCGTGATAAATGGTTTTAGCAACATGACTAAACGCGTCTTCTTTGGTACAGTATCGTGATAAATGGTTTTAGCAACATGACTAGACGTCTTCTTTGGTACAGTATCGTGATAAATGGTTTTAGCAACATGACTAGACGTCTTCTTTGGTACAGTATCGTGATAAATGGTTTTGGCAACATGACTAGACGTCTTCTTTGGTACAGTATCGTGATAAATGGTTTTAGCAACATGACTAAACGTCTTCTTTGGTACAGTATCGTGATACATGGTTTTAGCAACATGACTAAACGCGTCTTCTTTGGTACAGTATCGTGATACATGGTTTAGCAACATGACTAAGCGTCTTCTTTGGTACAGTATCGTGATACATGGTTTTAGCAACATGACTAAGCGTCTTCTTTGGTACAGTATCGTGATAAATGGTTTTTAGCAACATGACTAAACGCGTCTTCTTTGGTACAGTATCGTGATAAATGGTTTTAGCAACATGACTAAACGTCTTCTTTGGTACAGTATCGTGATAAATGGTTTTAGCAACATGACTAAACGCGTCTTCTTTGGTACAGTATCGTGATAAATGGTTTTAGCAACATGACTAAACGCGTCTTCTTTGGTACAGTATCGTGATAAATGGTTTTAGCAACATGACTAAACGCGTCTTCTTTGGTACAGTATCGTGATAAATGGTTTTAGCAACATGACTAAACGCGTCTTCTTTGGTACAGTATCGTGATAAATGGTTTTAGCAACATGACTAAACGCGTCTTCTTTGGTACAGTATCGTGATAAATGGTTTTAGCAACATGACTAAACGCGTCTTCTTTGGTACAGTATCGTGATAAATGGTTTTAGCAACATGACTAAACGCGTCTTCTTTGGTACAGTATCGTGATAAATGGTTTTAGCAACATGACTAAACGCGTCTTCTTTGGTACAGTATCGTGATAAATGGTTTTAGCAACATGACTAAACGCGTCTTCTTTGGTACAGTATCGTGATACATGGTTTTAGCAACATGACTAGACGTCTTCTTTGGTACAGTATCGTGATAAATGGTTTTAGCAACATGACTAGACGTCTTCTTTGGTACAGTATCGTGATACATGGTTTTAGCAACATGACTAGACGTCTTCTTTGGTACAGTATCGTGATACATGGTTTTAGCAACATGACTAAACGTCTTCTTTGGTACAGTATCGTGATACATGGTTTTAGCAACATGACTAAACGCGTCTTCTTTGGTACAGTATCGTGATAAATGGTTTTAGCAACATGACTAAACGTCTTCTTTGGTACAGTATCGTGATAAATGGTTTTAGCAACATGACTAAACGTCTTCTTTGGTACAGTATCGTGATAAATGGTTTTAGCAACATGACTAAACGCCTTCTTCTTTGGTACAGTATCGTGATAAATGGTTTTAGCAACATGACTAAACGTCTTCTTTGGTACAGTATCGTGATAAATGGTTTTAGCAACATGACTAAACGCGTCTTCTTTGGTACAGTATCGTGATAAATGGTTTTAGCAACATGACTAAACGTCTTCTTTGGTACAGTATCGTGATAAATGGTTTTAGCAACATGACTAAACGTCTTCTTTGGTACAGTATCGTGATAAATGGTTTTAGCAACATGACTAAACGTCTTCTTTGGTACAGTATCGTGATAAATGGTTTTAGCAACATGACTAGACGCGTCTTCTTTGGTACAGTATCGTGATAAATGGTTTTAGCAACATGACTAAACGCGTCTTCTTTGGTACAGTATCGTGATAAATGGTTTTAGCAACATGACTAGACGTCTTCTTTGGTACAGTATCGTGATAAATGGTTTTAGCAACATGACTAGACGTCTTCTTTGGTACAGTATCGTGATAAATGGTTTTAGCAACATGACTAAACGTCTTCTTTGGTACAGTATCGTGATAAATGGTTTTAGCAACATGACTAAACGCGTCTTCTTTGGTACAGTATCGTGATAAATGGTTTTAGCAACATGACTAGACGTCTTCTTTGGTACAGTATCGTGATAAATGGTTTTAGCAACATGACTAGACGTCTTCTTTGGTACAGTATCGTGATAAATGGTTTTGGCAACATGACTAGACGTCTTCTTTGGTACAGTATCGTGATAAATGGTTTTAGCAACATGACTAAACGTCTTCTTTGGTACAGTATCGTGATACATGGTTTTAGCAACATGACTAAACGTCTTCTTTGGTACAGTATCGTGATACATGGTTTTAGCAACATGACTAAACGTCTTCTTTGGTACAGTATCGTGATACATGGTTTTAGCAACATGACTAAACGCGTCTTCTTTGGTACAGTATCGTGATAAATGGTTTTAGCAACATGACTAAACGCGTCTTCTTTGGTACAGTATCGTGATACATGGTTTTAGCAACATGACTAGACGTCTTCTTTGGTACAGTATCGTGATAAATGGTTTTAGCAACATGACTAAACGCGTCTTCTTTGGTACAGTATCGTGATACATGGTTTTAGCAACATGACTAAACGTCTTCTTTGGTACAGTATCGTGATACATGGTTTTAGCAACATGACTAGACGTCTTCTTTGGTACAGTATCGTGATAAATGGTTTTAGCAACATGACTAGACGTCTTCTTTGGTACAGTATCGTGATAAATGGTTTTAGCAACATGACTAGACGTCTTCTTTGGTACAGTATCGTGATAAATGGTTTTAGCAACATGACTAGACGTCTTCTTTGGTACAGTATCGTGATAAATGGTTTTAGCAACATGACTAGACGTCTTCTTTGGTACAGTATCGTGATAAATGGTTTTAGCAACATGACTAAACGTCTTCTTTGGTACAGTATCGTGATAAATGGTTTTAGCAACATGACTAGGCGTCTTCTTTGGTACAGTATCGTGATAAATGGTTTTAGCAACATGACTAGACGTCTTCTTTGGTACAGTATCGTGATACATGGTTTTAGCAACATGACTAAACGCGTCTTCTTTGGTACAGTATCGTGATACATGGTTTTAGCAACATGACTAAACGCGTCTTCTTTGGTACAGTATCGTGATACATGGTTTTAGCAACATGACTAAACGCGTCTTCTTTGGTACAGTATCGTGATACATGGTTTTAGCAACATGACTAAACGTCTTCTTTGGTACAGTATCGTGATACATGGTTTTAGCAACATGACTAGGCGTCTTCTTTGGTACAGTATCGTGATAAATGGTTTTAGCAACATGACTAGACGTCTTCTTTGGTACAGTATCGTGATAAATGGTTTTAGCAACATGACTAGACGTCTTCTTTGGTACAGTATCGTGATAAATGGTTTTAGCAACATGACTAGACGTCTTCTTTGGTACAGTATCGTGATAAATGGTTTTAGCAACATGACTAGACGTCTTCTTTGGTACAGTATCGTGATAAATGGTTTTAGCAACATGACTAAACGTCTTCTTTGGTACAGTATCGTGATAAATGGTTTTAGCAACATGACTAGACGTCTTCTTTGGTACAGTATCGTGATAAATGGTTTTAGCAACATGACTAGACGTCTTCTTTGGTACAGTATCGTGATACATGGTTTTAGCAACATGACTAAACGTCTTCTTTGGTACAGTATCGTGATACATGGTTTTAGCAACATGACTAAACGTCTTCTTTGGTACAGTATCGTGATACATGGTTTTAGCAACATGACTAAACGTCTTCTTTGGTACAGTATCGTGATAAATGGTTTTAGCAACATGACTAAACGCGTCTTCTTTGGTACAGTATCGTGATAAATGGTTTTAGCAACATGACTAAACGCGTCTTCTTTGGTACAGTATCGTGATAAATGGTTTTAGCAACATGACTAAACGCGTCTTCTTTGGTACAGTATCGTGATAAATGGTTTTAGCAACATGACTAAACGTCTTCTTTGGTACAGTATCGTGATAAATGGTTTTAGCAACATGACTAAACGTCTTCTTTGGTACAGTATCGTGATAAATGGTTTTAGCAACATGACTAAACGTCTTCTTTGGTACAGTATCGTGATAAATGGTTTTAGCAACATGACTAAACGCGTCTTCTTTGGTACAGTATCGTGATAAATGGTTTTAGCAACATGACTAAACGTCTTCTTTGGTACAGTATCGTGATAAATGGTTTTAGCAACATGACTAGGCGTCTTCTTTGGTACAGTATCGTGATAAATGGTTTAGCAACATGACTAGACGTCTTCTTTGGTACAGTATCGTGATAAATGGTTTTAGCAACATGACTAAACGTCTTCTTTGGTACAGTATCGTGATAAATGGTTTTAGCAACATGACTAAACGTCTTCTTTGGTACAGTATCGTGATAAATGGTTTTAGCAACATGACTAAACGTCTTCTTTGGTACAGTATCGTGATAAATGGTTTTAGCAACATGACTAAACGTCTTCTTTGGTACAGTATCGTGATAAATGGTTTTAGCAACATGACTAAACGTCTTCTTTGGTACAGTATCGTGATAAATGGTTTTAGCAACATGACTAAACGCGTCTTCTTTGGTACAGTATCGTGATAAATGGTTTTAGCAACATGACTAAGCGTCTTCTTTGGTACAGTATCGTGATAAATGGTTTTAGCAACATGACTAAACGTCTTCTTTGGTACAGTATCGTGATAAATGGTTTTAGCAACATGACTAAGCGTCTTCTTTGGTACAGTATCGTGATAAATGGTTTTAGCAACATGACTAAGCGTCTTCTTTGGTACAGTATCGTGATAAATGGTTTTAGCAACATGACTAAACGTCTTCTTTGGTACAGTATCGTGATAAATGGTTTTAGCAACATGACTAGCGTCTTCTTTGGTACAGTATCGTGATAAATGGTTTTAGCAACATGACTAAGCGTCTTCTTTGGTACAGTATCGTGATAAATGGTTTTAGCAACATGACTAAACGTCTTCTTTGGTACAGTATCGTGATAAATGGTTTTAGCAACATGACTAAGCGTCTTCTTTGGTACAGTATCGTGATAAATGGTTTTAGCAACATGACTAAACGTCTTCTTTGGTACAGTATCGTGATAAATGGTTTTAGCAACATGACTAAACGTCTTCTTTGGTACAGTATCGTGATAAATGGTTTTAGCAACATGACTAGACGTCGGAAGCAGGTATCTATATCTTTTGGAAATGTCCAGTTGATTCCTACCCTGGAGATGTCAGGCTCGGAGGCTATGAGACAGCAGAACCGGGCCATAGCGGCAGGACCCTCCAGCATCCCTTCATCCATGTTGATGTCCAACACCTGGGCTCCCATCTCCACCTGGGTCTTGGCTATGCTCAACGCCTCCTGGAGACAGACAGGGACACGGAACACGTTCAGTCAGAGGGTCGTGTTCAGGGAGACAGAACACGTTCAGTCAGAGGGTCATGTTCAGGGAGACAGAACACGTTCAGTCAGTGGGTCGTGTTCAGGGAGACAGAACACGTTCAGTCAGCGGGTCGTGTTCAGGGAGACAGAACACGTTCAGTCAGCGGGTCGTGTTCAGGGAGACAGAACACGTTCAGTCAGCTCAGTTCAGTCAGTCGTGTTCAGGAGACAGAACACGTTCAGTCAGTCAGTTCAGTCAGAGGTCGTGTTCAGGAGACAGAACACGAGTCAGTCGGTTCAGTCAGTCAGCGGGTCGTGTTCAATATGCACCAAACACAAGAAGATAGACTGAAACAGGAAGGAACTACCTGAACTTGTCCAATAAATCATTTTAGTTTTTTGTTTCAAAATGTTTTGATACAGTGTGCCCTACTGAACATAGCCCTGGTACACCAGACATGGGTATAGAATATAAGATATTGCTAGCTACAATGATCATGCAATCTGTATCAGACTGAGTTTTATTTCAGGTGGTAATCACGAGGAGGATAAAAGGAGAGAGACAGTTCACCTCGTAGTTTCCAGACATGATCAGCTTGGCAAACTTCCTCGAGCGGCCACGTTGCAACGCTCGCCCGATGTTGACGAAATTCGTGTACGGACCTATCCTGAACGGCTCCAGACCTGTGACGCAAAATTACGATCAAGCTGTGGCGAAATGACTGCCGGTGGGTTTGCTGCTACTATTCATCGGTCCGCTACCATGACTGAGAAGGTGCGCATTCACAGCAGGTCTACTGTAGGATCAGGTGCTCCATGGTCTATGCCATTATATTTATTATTATCTAAAAAGGCAGAACTGATCCTAGATCAGCACTTCTACCTCTGCAAGGCTTTATGAATACCAGCCCTGGAATGGCCATGACTGGAAGGACACAGAGCTAATTCTGGTTGTTCTACCTGCCAGTAGCATGTAGTCCTGAAAGACGTCAGTAGGGGGCACTCTGGGCTGGCAGTGCTTCACTTTCTCAGCAATGGCCCTGAACACACGCAGAGAGAGAGAGAGAGAGAGAGAGAGAGAGAGAGAGAGAGAGAGAGTATATTAGTTTCATATCTATCAGTCCTATATCTAGAGACAATCTGTCAGTCCTAAGAGAGAGAGAGAGAGAGAGAGAGAGAGAGAGTCAGAGATAGGCCTATATCTACAGACAATATATCAGTATATCTTATGAACAGTCATTATATCTGACAATATATGACATATCTACGTCAGGTCTATATCTGTCAGTCCTATATCTAGACAATATATCGCACAATCTACTATATATGTCAGGCCTATATCTACAGATATAGACAATCTGTCAGTATCATATATCCTATATCTACAGACAATCTATCAGATCCTATAGACAATCTGATCAGTCACAATATATCATCAGACAATACAGGCCTATATCTAGCTCAGTCCCTATATCTATATCACCAGCATTCTCTATCAAATGCTCCTACTGACAATCTGTCATATCTATAGACTCATCATTTGACTTGCCGACAATATATCGCAAATGTCAGCTCGCCATCAGCCCTGGTTCCACAACATGACCTGCCTTTCGACTCTGAGTGATCAGACTACCTTCTCAAATGACTGTACTTCAATCGAGGCAGAGTTCAGTGAATCAAATCTGGAGAGGCCTCTGTTGTCCGGACCTCTGGCAGTCTCTATGGGGGTACCACGCCACAGGGTTCAACTTCTCGGGCCGACTCTTTTCTATGTATATATCAATGATGTCGCTCTTGCTGCGGTGATTCCTGATCACTCTCGCCAGACAACACCATTCTGTATATCTGGCCCTTCTTTGGACACTGTGTTAACAAACCTCCAAACAAACTTCAATGCCATACAACCTCCCTTCCGTGGCCTCCAACTGCTCTTAAATGCAATAAGTAAAACTAAATGCATGCTCTTCAACGTCTTTGCACACACCTGCCCGCCCGTCAGCATCACTTACTCTGGATGATTCTGACTTAGAATATCATGGACAACTATAAATACCTAGGTGTCTGGCTAGACTGTAAACTCTCCTTCCAGACTCATATGCAGACATCTCAATCCAAAAATTAAATCTAGAAATCGGCTTCCTATTTGTAATCAAAGCCTCCTTCCTCACACTTGCCAAACATACCCTCGTAAACTGACTATCCTAATGATCCTTGACTTAAATCGATGGCCATTTACAAAATAGCCTCAACACTCTACTCAGCAAATTGGATGCAGTCTATCACAGTGCCATCTGTTTGGTCACCAAAGCCCCCATATACTACCCACCATCATGAGCCTGTATGCTCTAATTATTATAGTCTCGGCTTCATAATTAAATCGCCAGACCCACTGGCTCCAGGTCATCTCTAGAGTCCCTGCTAGGTAAAACCTCACGCCCTTATCTCAGCTGCTCGCTGGTAACCATAGCAACACCCACCAGTAGCATTAGCTCCAGCAGGTATATCTCACTAGGTCACCCCCAAAAGCCAACACTCCTCCTTTGGCACTTCTTTCCTTCCAGTTCTCTGCCTTGCCAATGACTGGAGCAATTGACCAAAAAATCGCTCGAAGCTGAGACTTATATTTCCCTCACATCTATCACTCCAGTGTTAATTTGCTAAATTGTAATTTACTTCGCTACTGTGGCCTATTTATTGCCTAACCTCCTCACACCATTTGCACACACTGTATATAGACTTTATATTTTTGTCTATTGTGTTGTTGTTATTGACACAATAAACTTGTTTATTCCATGTGTAACTCTGTGCTTGTTGTTTGTGTCGAACTGCTTTGCTTTGCTTTATCTTGGTCAGGTCGCAGTTGTAAATGAGAACTTGTTCTCAACTGGCCTACCTGTATTATGACATCATATAGAACTACCTGGTTAAATAAAGGTGTATTATGACATCATATAGAACTACCTGGTTAAATAAAGGTGTATTATGACATCATATAGAACTACCTCAAAGGTTAAATAAAAGGTGTATTATGACATCATATAGAACTACCTGGTTAAATAAAAAGGTGTATTATGACATCATATAGAACTACCCGGTTAAATAAAGGTGTATTATGACATCATATAGAATTACCTGGTTAAATAAAGGTGTATTATGACATCATATAGAATTACCTGGTTAAATAAAGGTGAAATAAATGTAGAAAAATAATAAATAGACAATATATCAGTTCTATATTGATGGACAGTAGCTAGTGTCAGAGGACAGAGCAGACAGTCACCTGATGTGCGCAGGAGTCGTTCCACAGCATCCACCAACCAGATTCACCAGACCATCTGTAGCAAACTCCTACACAAATAAGAGACTGTCAGTGTGTATACAATCTGTAATGAGGTTAAAGGTCAGACTGTCAGGTTTAATTTGAGGTATTTTCATCCATATCGGGTGAACCGTTTAGAAATTACACCACTTTATGTACATAGTCCCCCCGAATTTAGGGGATCGAAAGTATTGGGATAAATTCACTTACACGTGTATTAAAAGTAGTCAAAAGTGTATTACTGTGTCCCATATACACTAGCACACAATGATTACATCAAGCTGGTGACTCTATAAACGTGTTGGATGTATTGGCAGTTTGTTTTGGTTGTGTGTTTCAGATTCTTTTTTGTGCCCGATAGAAATGAACGGTAAATAATGTATTGTGCCAATCAAGATTTTGGAGTCACACTTTTGTATTAATAAGCCTGAATAGAATATGTTTAAGTAACACTTCATACATTAATGTGGATGCTACCATGATTATGGATAATCCCGAATGAATCGTGAATAATAAATCGGGACGGCAGGTAGACTAGTGGTTAGAGCTTTGGACTTGTAACCGGAGGGTTGCAAGTTCGAATCCCCGAGCTGGCAAGGTAAAAAAAAAAAATCTCTGATTCAGAGGGGTTGGGTTAAATGTGGAAGACACATTTCGGTTGAAGGCATTCGGTTGTACAACTGACTAATAATGGTGACTTTGACTAATAATGAGTGAGAAAGTTAGACACACATCATACCCTTAAAACATGCTAACCTCTCACCATTACAATAACAGGGGAGGTTAGCATCCACTCTTAAGATACATGCTAACCTCTCACCATTACAATAACAGGGAGGTTAGCACTAGTATCATATCATACCCTAAACATGCTAACCTCTCACCATTACAATAACAGGGGAGGTTAGCATTTTATCATACCCCAAGACATGCTAACCTCGCACCATTACAATAACAGGAGGTTAGCATTTTATATCATACCCTCAAGACATGTTAACCTCTCACCATTACAATAACAGGGGGAGGTTAGCATTTTTATATCATACCCCAAGACATGCTAACCTCTCACCATTACAATAACAGAGGAGGTTGGCATTTTATATCATACCCCCAAGACATGCTAACCTCTCACCATTACAATAACAGGGAGGTTAGCATTTAAGCTGTAACATGCTAACCTCTCACCATTACCATAACAGGGGAGGTTGCAGCATTTTTATATCATACCTCCAAGACATGCTAACCTCATACCATTACAATAACAGAGGTTAGGCATTTTTATATATACCTCAAGACATACTAACTCCTCTACCCATTACAATAACAGGAGGTTGGCATTATATCATATACCCCTCCACGACCAGCTAACCTCTCACCATTACAATAGCAGGGGAGGTTAGCATTTTATATCATACCTTTTGAACACGCTAACCTCTCACCATTACAATGGCAACAGGGAGGTTAGCATTTTATATCATACCCCAAGACACTTGAACCTCTCACCATTACAATAACAGGAGAGTTAGCATTTAAACTGAGAACATGAACATGCTAACCTCTCACCCATTACCATAACAGGAGGTTGTATTTTATATCATACCCCCAAGACATGCTAACCTCTCACCATTACAATAACAGGAGATTAGCATCCCTCCCAGAACATGCTAACCTCTCACCCTTACAATAACAGGAGGTTAGCATTTTATATCATACCCTAAAACATGCTAACCTCTCACCATTACAATAACAGGGAGGTTAGGCGTTTATATCATACTCAAGACATGCACTCTACTCCTCACCATTACAATAATAGGAGGTTGTGTTTCAGTACTTTGATATCATACTCCCCAAGACATGTTAACCTCTCACCATTACAATAACAGGGGAGGTTAGCATTTAAAACATGAAAACATGCTAACCTCTCACCATTACCATAACAGGGGAGGTTAGCATTTTATATCATACCCCCAAGACATGCTAACCTCTCACCATTACAATAACCAGGGGAGGTTGGCATTTTATATCATACCACCAGACCACGCTAACCTCTCACCATTACAATAACAGGGGAGGTTAGCACTTTTATATCATACCCCAAGACACGTAACCTCTCACCATTACAATAACAGGGAGGTTAGCATTTAAAACTATGAAAAACATGCTAACCTCTCACCATTACCATAACAGGGGAGGTTAGCATTTTTATATCATACCCCAAGACATGCTAACCTCTCACCATTACAATAACAGGAGATTAGCATCCCTCCCAAGACATTTATGCCTAACCTCTCACTTGCCCTTACAATAACAGGGAGAGTTGGCATTTTATATCATACCCTAAAACATGCTAACCTCTCACCATTACAATGAACAGGGGAGGTTGGCAGATTTATATCATACCCCCAAGACATGCTAACCTTTCTCACCATTACAATAACAGGAGGTTAGGCATTTTATATCATACCCCCAAGACATGCTAACCTCTCCTGCATTACAATAACAGAGGAGGTTAGCATTTAAGCTGTCAAAACATGCTAACCTCTCACCATTACCATAACAGGGAGGTTAGCATTTTATATCATACCCCAAGACATGCTAACCTCTCACCATTACAATAACAGGGAGTTGGTTAGCATTATATATCATACCCCAAGACATGCTAACCTCTCACCATTACGTAGCAATAACAGGGGAGGTTGGCATTTATATCATACCCTAAAACATGCCAACCTCTCTGCATTACAATAACAGGGGAGGTTAAGCAGTTTTCTATATCATACCCCAAGACATGCTAACCTCTCACCATTACAATAACAGGGGAGGTTGGCATTTTATATCCATCACCCCAAGACATGCTAACCTCTCACCCATTTACAATAACAGGGGGAGGTTAGTGTTTATATCATATCCCAAGACATGCTGCCTCTCACCATTACAATAACAGGAGGTTGGCATTTTTATATCATACCCCAAGACATGCTAACCCCCTCTCACCATTACAATAACAGGGAGGTTAGCATTTTATATCATACCCCAAGACATGCTAACCTCTCACCATTACAAATAGCCAGGAGAGTTAGCATTTTATATATCATACCCCAAGACATGCTAACCACTCTCACCATTACAATAACAGGGGGAGGTTAGCATTTTATATCATACCCCCAAGACATGCTAACCTCCTCACCATTACAAAGCAGGGGAGGTTGGCATTTTTATATCATACCTCCAAGACATGCTAACCTCTCACCATTATACAATAACAGGGGAGGTTAGCATTTTATATCCTTTTACCTCCAAGACATGCTAACCTCTCACCATTACAATAACAGGGAGGTTGGCATTTTATATCATACCCCAAGACATGCTAACCTCTCACCATTACAATAACATTGGGAGGTTGGCATTTTATATCATACCTAAAACATGCTAACCTCTCACCATTGCAATAACAGGGGAGGTTGGCGTTTTATATCATACCCCAAGACATGCTAACCTCTCACCATTACAAACAGGGAGGTGTTAGGCATTTTATATCATACCCCCAAGACATGTTAACCTCTCACCATTACAATAACAGGGAGGTTAGCATTTAAACATGAAAACATGCTGCCAACTCTCTACCATTACAATAACAGGGAGGTTAGCGTTTTATATCATACCCCAAGACATGCTAACCTCTCACACATTTCAAAACAGGGAGGTTGGCATTTTTATATCATACCCCAAGACATGCTAACCTCTCACCATTACAACAACAGGGAGGCTAGCGTTTTTTATATCATACTCCCAAGACATGCTAACCTCTCACCATTACAATAACAGGGGAGGTTAGCATTATATATCATACCCCAAGACATGCTAACCTCTCACCATTACAATAACAGGGGAGGCCATTTAGCGTTTTATATCATACCCCAAGACATGCTAACCTCTCACCATTACAAAACAGGAGGTTAGCATTTTATATATCATACCTCCAAGACATGCTAACCTCCTCACCATTACAATAACAGGGGAGGTTAGGCATTTTATATCATACCTCCAAGACATACTAACCTCTCACCATTACAATAACAGGGGGAGGTTAGGCATTTTTATATCATACCCTAAGACATGCTAACCTCTCACCATTACAATAACAGGGAGGTTGGCGTTTATATCATACCTACAAGACATGCTAACCTCCTCACCATTACAATAACAGGGAGGTTGGCGTTTTATATCATACCCCAAGACATGCTAACCTCTCACCATTACAATAACAGGGAGGTTGGCATTTTTATATCATACCCCCAAGACATGTTAACCTCTCACCATTACAATAACAGGGGAGGTTAGCATTTAAAACATGAAAACATGCTAACCTCTCACCATTACAATAACAGGGAGGTTGGCATTTTATATCATACCCCCAGACATGCTAACCTCTCACCATTACAATAACAGGGAGGTTGGCATTATCATATCTATACCCCAAAGACATGCTAACCTCTCACCATTACAATACAACAGGGGGAGGTTAGCATTTTATATATACACCTAAAACATACTAACCTCTCACCATTACATGCATGGGGAGGTTAAGCGTTTATATCATACCCCCAAGACATGCTAACCTCTCTCACCATTACAATAACAGGGGAGGTTGGCATTTTATATCATACCCCAAGACATGCTAACCTCTCACCATTACAAATAACAGGGGAGGTTAGCATTTTTATATCATACCCTAAAACATGCTAACCTCTCACCATTACAATAACAGGGGGGAGGTTTTAGCGATATCATCATACCCCAGAGACATGCTAACCTCTCACCATTACAATAACAGGGGAGGTTGGCGTTTTATATCTTTTGGGCTTAACATACCCTCAAGCTAACCTCTCACCATTACAATAACAGGGAGGTTAGCATTTATATCATACCCCCAAGACATGTTAACCTCTCACCATTACAATAACAGGGAGGTTAGGCATTTAAAATATGAAAACATGCTAACCTCTCACCATTACCGCATACAACAGGGGGAGGTTGGCATTTTATATCATACCCCAAGACATGCTAACCTCTCACCATATTACAATAACAGGGGAGGTTGGCATTATATATCTCATACCCCAAGACATGCTAACCTCTCACCATTACAATAACAGGGGAGAGTTGGCATTTTTATATCATACCCCCAAGACATGCTAACCTCTATACCATTACAATAACAGGGGAGGTAAGCATTTTATATCATACCCCTCAAGACATGCTAACCTCTCTCACCATTACAATAACAGGGAGGTTAGCATTTAAGCTTTATGAAACATGCTAACCTCTCACCATTTACAATAACAGGGGAGGTTGGCATTTTTATATCATACCCCAAGACATGCTAACCTCTCACCATTACAATAACAGGAGGTTGTAGCGTTTTTATATCATACCCCCAAGACATGCTAACCTCTCACCATTACAATAACAGGGGAGGTTAGCATTTTATATCATACCCCCAAGACATGTTAACCTCTCACCATTACAATAACAGGGGAGGTTAGCATTTAAAACATGAAAACATGCTAACCTCTCACCATTACAATAACAGGGAGGTTGGCATTTTATATCATACCCTCAAGACATGCTAACCTCTCACCATTACAATAACAGGAGGTTAGGCATTATATCATACCCCCAAGACATGCTAACCTCTCACCATTACAATAACAGGGAGGTTGGCCCATTTTATACTCATACCCCTAAAACATGCTAACCTCTCACCATTTTACAATAACAGGGGAGGTTAGCTAGTTTTATATCATACCCAAGACATGCTAACCTCTCACCATTACAATAACAGGGGGAGGTTGAGCATTTTATATCATACCCCCAAGACATGCTAACTCTCTCACCATTACAATAAATAGGGAGGTTAGGCATTTTATATCATACCCCAAGACATGCTAACCTCTCACCATTGCAATAACAGGGGAGGTTAGCATTTTATATCATACCTCCAAGACATGCTAACCTCTCACCATTACAATAACAGGGGAGGTTAGCATTTTATATCATACCCCAAGACATGCTAACCTCTCACCATTACAATAACAGGAGAGGTTAGGCGTTTTTATATCATACCCAAGCACATGCTAACCTCTCACCATTACAATAACAGGAGGTTAGGCATTTTATATCATACCCCCAAGACATTACGCTAACCTCTCACCATTACAATAACAGGAGGTTGGCATTTTATATCATACCCCAAGACATGCTAACCTCTCCCTACCATTACAATAACAGGGGGGAGGTTGGCATTTTATATCATACCCCCAAGACATGCTAACCTCTCACCATTACAATAACAGGGGAGGTTAGGCATTTTTATATCATACCCCAAGACATGCTAACCTCTCACTGCATTACAAAAACAGGGAGGTTGGCATTTTATATCATACCTCCAAGACATGCTAACCTCCTCACTCATTACGACAATAACAGGGGAGGAAGTTAGCATTTTATATCATACCCCCAAGACATACTAACCTCTCACCATTACAATAACAGGAGAGTTGCTATTTTATATCATACCCCCAAGACATGCTAACCTCTCACCATTACAATAACAGGGGGGAGGTTGGCATTTATATCATACCCCCAAGACATGCTAACCTCTCACCATTACAATAACAGGGGAGGTTAGGCATTACTATATCATACCCCCAAGACATGCTAACCTCTCACCATTACAATAACAGGGGAGGTTAGCGTTTTTATATCATACCCTCAAGACATGCTAACCTCTCACCATTACAAAAAAACAGGAGGTAGGTTGGCATTTATATCATACCTCCAAGACATGCTAACCTCTCACCATTACAATAACTTAGGGAAAGAGGTTGGCATTTTTATATCATACCTCCAAGACATGCTAACCTCTCACCCATTACAATACACAGGGAGGTTAGCATTTTATATCATACCCCCAAGACATGCTAACACTCTCACCATTACAATAACAGGGGAGGTTGGCATTATTTATATCATACCCCAAGACATGCTAACCTCTCACCATTACAATAACAGAGGAGGTTAGCATTATATATCATACCCCAAGACATGCTAACCTCTCACCATTACAACAATAACAGGAGTGTTTAGCATTTTATATCTCATACCCCTAAAACATGCTAACCTCTCTACCATTACAATAACAGGGGAGAGTTGGCCTTTATATCATACCCCCCCAAGACATGCTAACCTCTCACTCATTACAAAAACAGAGGGGAGGTTGGCATTTTTATATCATACCTCCAAGACATGCTAACCTCTCACCATTACAATAACAGGAGGGTTAGCATTTCTATCATACCTCCAAGACATGCTAACCTCTCACCCAAGTACAATAACAGGGGGAGGTTAGCATCCTCTCAAGACATGCTAACCTCTCACCATTACAATAACAGGGGAGGGTAGCATTTTGGCAGGGGTATGATATTCATTCATTTGTCTGAATCAAAGCGATAGATCATTCATTGGGTAGACAAGCTATAAATCAATAAGTTTAACCTTTAAATGTGAGGCTGTCAACTCTGGGGTCTCGTCGTATCCACCGAACGTATTGGGGAGACCTGGAACAAGCAGAGTGCGTGTGTGTGAAAAGGGCAGATGGCGGCTGAGAAACACACAAAAGGGTTTAGCTATCTAGACGCTGCGTTGCTGGGTGAGTCGGGATGGATGGCTGCTGGTTACCTGCATTGGGGTAGCATAAGACGTGAGCGGTGGTGCATTTCCCAATGGCTTCAATAAAAGGCCTCATCTCAGTGGCTCCCAAGGCACAGTTAAGACCAATACTGGAAGAGAGGAACACACTGTATATCAGCCCTACTGAGGACCAGTCTGACGAGGTCAGGAATAATACACAGGAACACACTGCATATCAGCCCTACTGAGGACCAGTCTGACGAGGTCAGGAATAATACACAGGAACACACTGCATATCAGCCTACTGAGGACCAGTCTGACATGAGGTCAGAATAATACACAGGAACACACTGCATATCAGCCTACTGAGGCCCAGTCTGATGAGGAGTCAGAATAATTACACAGTAACACACTGTATATCAGCCTACTGAGGCCCAGTCTGACGAGGTCAGAATAATTACACAGTAACACACTGTATATCAGCCTACTGAGGCCCAGTCTGATGAGGTCAGAATAATACACAGGAACACACTGCATATCAGCCTACTGAGGCCCAGTCTGATGAGGTCAGAATAATTACACAGTAACACACTGTATATCTCAGCACCTACAGGGCCCAGTCTGTGAGGTCAAGAATAATACACAGTAACACACTGCATATCAGCCTACTGAGGCCCAGTCTGACGAGGTCCAGAGAATAATACACAGTAACACACTGCATATCAGCCTACTGAGGCCCAGTCTGACGAGGTCAGAATAATACACAGTAACACACTGCATATCAACTCACTAATGAGCAGGCCCAGTCTGTGAGGTCAGAATAGATAATACACAGGAATACACTGCATATCAGCCTACTGAGGCCCAGTCTGACAAAGGTCAGAATGTACATACAGTAACACTGCATATCAGCCTACCTGAGGCCCAGTCTGGCTAGAGGTGGGAAATAATAGCACAGCCTATACAAAATACACCTGCATATCAGCCTTCACTGGGGAGGCCCAGTCTGGCAGGTCAGAATAATACACAGTAAATAACACACTGCATATCAGCAATACTGAGGCCCAGTCCTTAGTGAGGTCAGAATAATACACAGGAACACACTGCATATCAGCCTACTGAGGCCCAGTCTGATGAGGTCAGAATAATACACAGTAACACACTGTATATCAGCCTACTGAGGCCCAGTCTGATGAGGTCAGAATAATACACAGTAACACACTGCATATCAGCCTACTGAGGCCCAGTCTGACAAGGTCAGAATAATACACAGTAACACACTGCATATCAGCCTACTGAGGCCCAGTCTGACGAGGTCAGAATAATACACAGTAACACACTGCATATCAGCCTACTGAGGCCCAGTCTGACGAGTTCAGAATAATACGGCTGCAATGTAACACACTGCATATCAGCCTACTGAGGCCCAGTCTGACGAGGTCAGAATAATACACAGGAACACACTGTATATCAGCCTACTGAGGCCCAGTCTGACGAGGTCAGAATAATACACAGTAACACACTGTATATCAGCCTACTGAGGCCCAGTCTGATGAGGTCAGAATAATACACAGGAACACACTGTATATCAGCCTACTGAGGCCCAGTCTGATGAGGTTGTAGATTCCATTTCATCTCCAGCAGATCTGAAGGTTGAAATGTATTTTAATATAAAACTTGAGGACAAACATGTGGAAGTCGACAACAACAACAAGGTAGTACTGAAGTCCTGAAGCATGAATGCAGTGACTCACCAGAGGGGTTTGGCATGGGAAACACTGATGCGACGAGTCGACCGGCTCCTGTGCGATGGCCTCTGCCTGTCAATCTGTCAAAGTCAGCCACTCCTGTCACGAGGTGCACTAGAAACACCCTGTCCACGATGCACTCCTGTCCACGATGGTGCCTGATATCTAGAAACACAATCAAATCAATCTGTCCTGAGAGAGTACGACCACTCCTGTCCACGATGGTGCCTAATATCTAGAAACACAATCAAATCAATCTGTCCTGTGGCGGAGTCGACGCACTACCCTATTGTTCACTGATGCGTCGCAAAGCCTAACATTCAGAAACACAATCAAACTCAATCTGTCCTGAGAGAGTCACGACCACTCCCTGATCCCACGATAGTAATGCCATGCCTGATATCTAGAAACATTGTTAATCAAATCAATCTGTCCCTGAGACAGTGCGACCACCTCTGTGTCTAGGACTGTAAGTAAGGTCGCCTACAATGTCTTGTCAACTTGGTAAATTGTCATGCAAATGAATGCCACGCCTACTTGAGTAAATTGACCGTTAATTAACAAACATGTTTAGCGTCTCTTGAGCTTCCACACATACAAGCTGCTGATGCTCGCCTTCGGGGAAGAAAAAGTTGATTAAATGCATTTAATATAGCCTACACAGTCACAATCAAATCCATTATTTGACATGCCAATAAACCTGGGAATGTCTTTGAAATCAAAAAAGATAGACTGCATGATACAAATCTATACTGAACAAATATATAAAAACGCAACATGTAAATTGTTGGTCCCAGAAATGTTCCATACACACAAAAAAAGTGTATTTCTTTCAAAATGTTGTGCCAAAATTTGTTTACATCCCTGTTAGTGAGCATTTCTAAATTTCCAAGATTATCCATCCACCTGACAGGTGTGGCATATCAAGGACTGATTCACTAAACTGTCAGCATGAGTCATGTCACACAGAGTGCACCTTAGGCACTGTGGAAACAGTTAAAGGCCTCTGTGTCACTGATAGTCATTACTTAAAACATACACATTTCCCTAAGAATATTCCACCCTTGAAAATGTGTGTCTAGAACTTTTTAGAGACTAGGAGCACGTGGTGGTCCTCATCTTGTTGAAGTATCAGCAATGTGTAGGGTGTAGAGAGTCTTCCCACCCTCGGGAGGGTCAAAGTGACGGCTATTATAAACTGTCTATCCTGATATCCAGAAGTGATAAACTGCATGTAATGTACACACTGTGGAAAGGAGTACAGCTAGCCTAAAGCGGGTGGCAACGTTTCATTAATGTAATGCAATATAAAAGACTGTATTCACCACTTTTGAGAAGCGGGACGCTTCTCTGGTCACATCAGCTTCTGACCTCCATTTTGCAGATTTGGGAATTTTGTCTAATTTCTTCCCTTAGCACAAATTCAGAAGCCCACAACCTCTGGGGAATTATCTCAAAGCCTGAGAGTTTGACAACTGGATTAGAAATAGCAAATTTCACGGTAAGACAGTCACATCAGCGCCCGCTAGACTGTCCTCAGAGTGAGAGGGAGTACAGCGCACCGCATGCTGGACTGCATGTCATGACTGAGCTAGCTGTTGGCCAGAGTATTGAATGACGCTCTGTGTCTGTCCCTGCAGATCTGGCAAGTACCTCCAACGTCATTTGAAGTGTTATATCCAACCAGCCTTCACAACCCAAACCATTACGCAGACCAACCAGTGTGCCAAGCGCTGTTTACCATCCAGCAGCACAGCTTCTAATCACACTCGCAGGGATCAGTCCTAGTCTCAGCCCACCTACAGGACAAACCGATGAACTGAAACTGGTTTATTCGGCATGAAATGAAGAATTTCTGCACCAACTGTCAAAAACCGCCTCAGACACGGAATGAGGTTTGATACACCCTGGATTAGATCAGGAACAGTTAGTAAACTTTGGTAGGCTTATGCAAGACATCAGCGCCATATCTATTTCCCAGTTTTGGATTGGTTGATTACAGGACTTGAATCCGCCAGAAACTCACAGAGGTGGACTGCTGCGGATGTACCTTGGCGGTGTGGCTGTAATACGGTCGCCTGCTCTCTACTCCCACCAATACGGTCCCTGAGATCTGGCAGCGCGGCACAACCAATCAACCAATCAATCAACCAACCAATCAATCAAACCAACCAACCAAATCAAACCAGCAAGCTAAAACCAACCACTCAACCAATCAACCAATAAAGTACAACTCAACCAATCAAGATGTCAATTAATCAACCAATCAACCAATCAAATCTAGTAGCTCTGCACAATACAGGAACGTAAACTCCTCTCTAGTGAGCGACTGAACATTTATTGACAATTTAACTAAGAAATATACTGGCAAGATACTGACATAAAGACAGAATTCATACTTACAAATATAGGTCTTGGTTCGTAGCTCTCTTCAAACAGTTTGTCGATAGCGAACAGTGCTGCCTTTATGACAAGACAAAAAAATCAATACATTGACTATGATCAATTGTATGAGAAATCGTATGTTAAAACTATTTGAATCATATTGACAGAAACTAGGCTACGAGCAGTCGGCAATGACTCTGAAAGAATAGCGGCCGTCGGCGGTGTACCTTGAGCGTTGGCCGTGTCAAGATGGTCTCCACCATGATGATATCTGCTCCTCCGTCCAACAGACCCCGAACCTGCTCAGTGTAGGCCTCAGCCAGCTCATCAAAGGCTGAGGGGGAAGACACAGAACCACTCAGCCTGGCAGCACCGTCAAGAGATAGTACTGGCAACTCTGGAGGTTACCAATGGTTTATCAAGAGTCACCGGAGAGGCCTTATAGACCCTGATAGGATAACAGCTACATAGTGTAGGTCTGAGAGGCCTTATAGACTCTGATAGGATAACAGTTAAGATGGCTACATAGTGTAGGTCTGAGAGGCCTTATAGACTCTGATAGGATAACGGCCACGTCGGCAGTGACCTCACAGTAGATTGGTAATCCGAGAAGGGGGGCTTTTTGACGTGAGGGATGAAAACACCAAGCTGTTCTCTTACTGACGTTTCTGAAGTCTGGTCTTTCCACCGAGGGAGACACAGACAGGGTTTTATTGGTCCGGGGTTGCCTACAGCTGGGCGCCTGCCACGTGTTGCGATTCCCTAACGATCCTGGTCTGATGTTGGAAAATAAATATTTGGTGAGTGATGTTACAAAAAAAAAAAACACGTAAATAGACATCGATTACACACGATGTCGTCAACGTCAAATAGGTTTGTTTTTTTGGTGGTCCAACCCAGCGATAGCTTTTGATCTTTATCAGCTGACCTGTCTGGTTGGTGACGTCGTCTGCGGCTTTCCTGGCTACTGAATTCCCATGATAACACCTTTGTTCAGTAATCGATGCAGCCTGGGAAACATCAGGGAGTCAAACAGACGGAATGAGTGAGTGACAAGTCACCTTTAGGAACCCATCCGTTGTGATAACAGCTTTTGATTGGTAATCTGAGTGTTCGCGATATAGCTTTTGATTGAAGTAATCCTGAGTGTTGGTGATAATCTGAGCCATGCTTTTGATTAGTAATCAGTGTTGTGATAACAGCTTTGATTGGCAATCTGAGTGTTGCGATAACAGCTTTTGATTGGTAATCTGAGTGTTGTGATAACAGCTTTTGATTGGTGGTCTGATGTTGTGATAACAGCTTTTGATTGGTAATCTGATGTTGTGATAACAGCTTTTGATTGGTAATCTGAGTGTTGTGATAACAGCTTTTGATTGGTAATCTGAGTGTTGTGATAACAGCTTTTGATTGGTAATCTGAGTGTTGTGATAACAGCTTTTGATTGGTGGTCTGATGTTGTGATAACAGCTTTTGATTGGTGGTCTGATGTAGTGATAACAGCTTTTGGTGGTAAATCTGATGTTAATGATAACAGCTTTTGATTGGTAATCTGAGGTGTTCGCGGTAACAGCTTTTGATTAGTAATCTGATGTTCTGCAGACCACCCGCGACCGTTCTTTGATGTTAGTAATCCGAGTCAGCTTGGCGATAACAGCACGATTGCTAATCTGATGTTCCATGAATGTCTTAACAGCGGGTATTCCTGACTGGTAATCCGATGTTGCGATGAACAGCTTATTCGCGCCTTGGGTTTCAAGTCCCGGGTGAGGCTCATCTCATTGTGATAACAGCTTTGATCTAGTAACTCTGAGTGTTGTGGATAGCAGCTTTTGAACAAAGGGCTCATCAATGTCGAGTGTCATTTGATAACAGCTTTGATTGGCAAATCAGTGTTGAGACACAGGCTCATACCCAATCTTTTGATTGGCAATCTGTCCCGTCCGTCTCTCTCTCTCTCCCAGCACAGCTTTTGATTGGCAATCTCTGAGTGTCTCACCGATAACAGCTCATCCCATTGATCTGTCCGTAATCTGAGTGTTGTGATAACAGATTTTGATTAGTAATTACTGAGTGTTAGTGACAGCACAGCTTTTGGCTTGGTAAATCCCTGAGTGTTATCCTGGATAACAGCTTTTCCAGATTGGTAATCTGTAGGCTGACATCCACGCTTTGTGATGTGCACCTTTGATTGGTAATCTGAGTGTTGTGATGACATCGCAGCTTTTGATTAGGTAATCTGAGTGTTGTGATAACAGCTTTGATTGGGTGTAATCCTGAGTGTTGTGATGAACATCGCCGCACCTTTTGATTGGTGGTCTGATGTAGTGATAACAGCTTTTGATTGGTGATCGGAGTGTTATTCTACAGACCACCCACTGACCCGTTCTCTTACCAAGTGTTCCAGTCCGTAGTCAGCTTGGGCGATACGGGTGCTACTGAAAGTGTTGGTCTCGATGATGTCTGCCTGTGCTACCCTAGGTATTCCTGTGGGTGAACAAACACCGCGAGCGGCAGCAGCTTATTCACGCAGCAGTACCTTGTGTATATTGTAGATGACATCACCGTACCTTGTGTATATTGTAGATGACATCACCGTACCTTGTGTATATTGTAGATGACATCACCGTACCTTGTGTATATTGTAGATGACATCACCCTGTGACTCATGTGTGTATATTGTAGATGACATCCACCGTTACCTTGTGTATATTGTAGATGACATCACCGTACCTTGTGTATATTGTAGATGACATCACCGTACCTTGTGTATATTGTAGATGACATCACCGTACCTTGTGTATATTGTAGATGACATCAGCTTGGGTGATGCTCAGCAGGTCGTTGTTGCCCTTCAGGCTGTGGGTGTGGTCTTTAAACTCCTCCCCCCTGAAGTGCTCCTCCTCCAATCGCCTCTCCTGGATCATGGTGCCCATCCCTCCATCTAGGATCATGATCCTCTTCCCTAACAGGTCCCTGAGCTCAGCCTCTAGGGGAGGTCTGCTAGAGCCACTCCCTGAGGTATGCAGTTAACATATTACATGTTAATATGGTTATGACATGTTTAGTAATTTCCCCATCCCTCCATCTAGGATCCGGATCCTCTTCCCTAACAGGTCCCTGAGCTCAGCCCCTAGGGAAGGTCTGCAGTTAACATATTACTTAAAAATAAACTGGTTGAGAGAATGCCAAGCTGTCATTAAGGCAAAAGGTGGCTACTTTGAATAATCTCATTTGTTTTATCACTTTTTCTGGTTACTACATGATTCCATATGTGTTATTTCATAGTTTCGACATCTTCACTATTATTCTACAATGTAGAAAATAGTAAAAAAAAAAAATAAGAAAAACCCTGGAATGAGTAGGCGCGTCCAAACTTTTGACTGGTGGTGGTACTGTATATATATATATATATATATATATATATATATATATGTATATGTATAAATAATATTTTTTGGGGGATTGATGTGGGGGTCTACAAGGCCCACCAGTTGCCCATTCCCGAGCTAAGATGTTAGTTAACTAACTTGTTCACATGGAAGTGGTTACACACGCCCATGCCAGACACCCCGCGACGCTGGGGTCTATTCATTACGCCGATTCAGGTTCTTATATGTGGAAACAAAACGGAACGGGGATGAGACTTACATGAATTTTGTACAGTGGAAACAGTAGTTACACGTTTTTGCAACTTAAAACGAGAGTTTATAAAATTTACAAATTGAGGAACTCGAGTTTTGCAAATAACACCAGAGTTTGTATCGGACAAATGCAGGGTCCAGTCCCGTTTCGTCCCGTTTAGGTCCAGTTCAGAAACGTTTGGTGTCCTGACATTCTGACTCAAGCTTACGAATTAGAACGGAATGTTCCCTAACTATCTATCTGTCTAACTGTCTGTCTAACTGTCTATCTATCTGTCTATCTATCTGTCTAACTGTCTATCTATCTGTCTGTCTATCTGTCTAACTGTCCGTCTGTCTAACTGTCTGTCTAACTGTCTGTCTGTCTAACTGTCTGTCTGTCTAACTGTCTGTCTGTCTAACTGTCTGTCTGTCTAACTGTCTGTCTGTCTGTCTAACTGTCTGTCTGTCTAACTGTCTGTCTGTCTGTCTAACTGTCTGTCTGTCTGTCTAACTGTCTGTCTGTCTGTCTAACTGTCTGTCTGTCTGTCTAACTGTCTGTCTGTCTGTCTAACTGTCTGTCTGTCTGTCTAACTGTCTGTCTGTCTAACTGTCTGTCTGTCTAACTGTCTGTCTGTCTAACTGTCTGTCTGTCTGTCTAACTGTCTGTCTGTCTGTCTAACTGTCTGTCTGTCTGTCTAACTGTCTGTCTGTCTGTCTAACTGTCTGTCTGTCTGTCTGTCTGTCCGTGTTTTGTTAACGTTACTCTACCGGGCAGTGGAACATGCAGCTAGCACACATTGACTAGCTCGCTATGTAACTATCTATCTATGAACGAATGAATAGAAAACGTTTGGCATTTAGGGTATCTGGATGACGAAGTGTCGACCATAAATAGACGTGGATATCCAGCTAACTAACTAACCAAACTGGACTAGTCAGCCACCCGACCATGAATTCACGTGGCTACGCAGCTAACTAGCTAACCAATGTGAACTATCTATAGCCAGTCACTGACAGCTGCTAGACAGACAGCTCCTATCTAACTAACTAACTAACTAACTAACTAACCAACCAACCAACCAACCAACTCTATCTAACTAACTAACTAACGTTAACCAATTCTAACTATCTAGCCAGTCACTGACAGCTGCTAGACAGACAGCTCCTATCTATCTAACTAACGTTAACCAATTCTAACTAACTAACTAGACAGCCAGCTCCTATCTAACTAACTAACTAACCAACTCTAACTATCTAGCCAGTCACTGACAGCTGCTAGGCAGACAGCTCCTATCTAACTAACGTTAACCAATTCTAACTAACTATCTAACTAACCCTAACTATCTAGCCAGCCCTCTCCTATGTAACTAACTAGTAGAGCAGGGAGTCTACCTTGTGTTGTTGAGCTGTCGGGTATTGTAGGAGCCATGGCGTGTAATTCCTCTTCGGGTTGTTCTCTCTGCAAAGGAAACACTGAAGCGCCCGACGACAGGAGGAGACCAGAGAGACCCCGCCGGCGGCCCGCCGGTCAACTCACTGTTCCCCCGTCTGGCGTGGAGCTGCTGCACAACCACGCATGCGCCCCAGCTTTCATTATGTAACGTTCAGCTCCATCTGGTAGCCACATTACTACAATATGGCATCAGAGTGTCCCTTTCATTATGTAACGTTCAGGTCCATCTGGTAGCCACATTACTACAATATGGCATCAGAGTGTCCCTTTCATTAAGTAACGTTCAGCTCCATCTGGTAGCCACATTACTACAATATGGCATCAGAGTGTCCCTTTCATTATGTAACGTTCAGCTCCATCTGGTAGCCACATTACTACAATATGGCATCAGAGTGTCCCTTTCATTAAGTAACGTTCAGCTCCATCTGGTAGCCACATTACTACAATATGGCATCAGAGTGTCCCTTTCATTATGTAACGTTCAGCTCCTTCTGGTAGCCACATTACTACAATATGGCATCAGAGTGTCCCTTTCATTAAGTAACGTTCAGCTCCATCTGGTAGCCACATTACTACAATATGGCATCAGAGTGTCCTTTCATTATGTAACGTTCAGCTCCATCTGGTAGCCACATTACTACAATATGGCATCAGTGTCCCTTTCATTATGTAACGTTCAGCTCCATCTGGTAGCCACATTACTACAATATGGCATCAGAGTGTCCCTTTCATTATGTAACGTTCAGCTCCATCTGGTAGCCACATTACTACAATATGGCATCAGAGTGTCCCTTTCATTATGTAACGTTCAGCTCCATCTGGTAGCCACATTACTACAATATGGCATCAGAGTGTCCCTGGCTGGTTACACGTTCAAGGTGACAGCTCTCTGAAAGGGGACACTTGGTTTGACACACATTCCAAGCTTTTTATTTATAAGGCTTTTTTAAAATCATGTCTGAAAACTTCCATCGATGTTATTTTCTTACATAACTTGCAAAAGGCTCACAAAGCCTAGATAGAGAGGGGGAATGCATATCCTAAAAGAATCCCAAAGTCCATCTGCCTGTATTGCGCCGTAATCAACAGGCTATTCAGAACGTCCAGCAAAAACAGGAGAAAAACAACAGGAACGTTTTAATCACCGAGTTTATTTTCTGCTCGTTTGCCTTTTACACTCGTAACGCTTCATGACTTCAGACTCCACACCGGCGACCGAGGGGACTGAGATTGGAGAGATTTTACCCAGGCAAACAGTTTGTTATGTAGCCTGGGTGGATTATAATGTAGCCTGGGTGGATTATAATGTAGCCTGGGTGAATTATAATGTAGCCTGGGTGGATTATAATGTAGCCTGGGTGGATTATAATGTAGCCTGGGTGGATTATAATGTAGCCTGGGTGGATTATAATGTAGCCTGGGTGAATTATAATGTAGCCTGGGTGGATTATAATGTAGCCTGGGTGGATTATAATGTAGCCTGGGTGAATTATAATGTAGCCTGGGTGAATTATAATGTAGCCTGGGTGGATTATAATGTAGCCTGGGTGGATTATAATGTAGCCTGGGTGAATTATAATGTAGCCTGGGTGAATAATAATGTAGCCTGGGTGAATTATAATGTAGCCTGGGTGAATTATAATGTAGCCTGGGTGGATTATAATGTAGCCTGGGTGGATTATAATGCAGACTGGGTGGATTATAATGTAGCCTGGGTGGATTATAATGCAGCCTGGGTGAATTATAATGTAGCCTGGGTGGATTATAATGCAGCCTGGGTGAATTATAATGCAGACTGGGTGAATTATAATTTAGCCTGGGTGGATTATAATGTAGCCTGGGTGGATTATAATGCAGCCTGGGTGAATTATAATGTAGCCTGGGTGAATTATAATGTAGCCTCGGTGGATTATAATGTAGCCTGGGTGGATTATAATGTAGCCTGGGTGGATTACAATGCAGCCTGGGTGGATTATAATGTAGTCTGGGTGGATTATAATGTAGCCTGGGTGCCAGTCTGTTCCTGCTCTCTTGCCAACTCCTTATGGAACTGTCATGCCAGACATTGGATTGACAATGGTAATGTAGTAGGCAAAAGCACAAACCGATCTGGGGCCAGGCTAGCGAGATCAGATCTGGGACCAGGCTAGTGAGATCAGATCTGGGACCAGGCTGGTGAGATAAGATCTGGGGCCAGGCTGGCGAGATCAGATCTGGGACCAGGCTGGCGAGATCAGATCTGGGACCAGGCTAGTGAGATCAGATCTGGGACCAGGCTGGTGAGATCAGATCTGGGACCAGGCTAGTGAGATCAGATCTGGGACCAGGCTGGTGAGATCAGATCTGGGACCAGGCTAGTGAGATCAGATCTGGGATCAGGGCTAGTGAGATCAGATCTGGGACCAGGGCTAGTGAGATCAGATCTGGGACCGGGCTAGAGAGATCAGATCTGGGACCAGGGCTAGTGAGATCAGATCTGGGACCAGGGCTAGTGAGATCAGATCTGGGACCAGGGCTAGTGAGATCAGATCTGGGACCAGGGCTAGTGGGATCAGATCTGGGACCAGGCTAGTGAGATCAGATCTGGGACCAGGCTAGTGAGATCAGATCTGGGACCAGGGCTAGTGAGATCAGATCTGGGACCAGGCTAGTGAGATCAGATCTGGGACCAGGCTAGTGAGATCAGATCTGGGACAAGGCTGGCGAGATCAGATCTGGGACCAGGCTAGGTGAGATCAGATCTGGGACCAGGCTAGTGAGATCAGATCTGGGGCCAGGCTAGTGAGATCAGATCTGGGACCAGGCTAGGTGAGATCAGATCTGGGACCAGGCTAGTGAGATCAGATCTGGGACCAGGGCTAGTGAGATCAGATCTGGGACCAGGCTAGTGAGATCAGATCTGGGACCAGGGCTAGTGAGATCAGATCTGGGACCAGGCTAGCATACTGGGTCCTTTTTCATTGATTTTAGGCACTGAACAGATGAGGCAAAATCTTCCCCAGTTTTTTATGTAATAATTTAGAAGAGTGCAAACACTGATACAATACAAGCTTCTCATGAATTCCTATCTTTAGGTCTCCATAGGTGACTAACTTAGTAGTGCTTCTTATGTGTGAGATCTTCTTATGTGTGAGATCTTCTTATGTGTGAGATCTTTTTATGTGTGAGATCTTTTTATGTGTGAGATCTTTTTATGTGTGAGTTCTTTTTATGTGTGAGATCTTCTTATGTGTGAGATCTTCTTATGTGTGAGATCTTCTTATGTGTGAGATCTTCTTATGTGTGAGTTCTTCTTATGTGTGAGATCTTCTTATGTGTGAGTTCTTATGTGTGAGTTCTTTTTATGTGTGAGATCTTCTTATGTGTGAGTTCTTATGTGAATCACATGTAATTTCACCATTTATTGCGTCATCATGTGTTTTTTAGTCTAGTGAATGAATCTTGCTCAGTCCTTTGAAATAAATAAATAAATATATTTCTCCTTACTTTTTAGAAATCATACACTCATAAAACGGCTTTAAAATGCTTTGTATTTCTCATAACTCCCTTTAGTACCGGGGCAAAATATTGATCCGTTTAAGATGTGTGCAACAAAGTGGGCGAGACTGATGCAAGGTCAAAGGGGGGTGCGTTTGTGGCGTGCGGAGCTAGAGGTCGCTCTCCCCGTAGAGGGCAGTGGAGAAGGCAGTGTAGTCCAGGGCCCCTGGGACCCCGTCAGGCCCATTGTAGAGGGGCATCCTGGCGATACAGTACTCTGCCTGCTCTGGGGGTAGCTCTCTACGCAGCTCCTCCAGCAGGATGAAGGGCTATGGAAAAAAAGGATACAACACAGAGACATTAGTGACCACATTTCAGATGACATTGTAAAATAAACTTTAAATAAATTGTGACTTGACTAGAGAGAGAGATAAAGCAAGGCGCGAAAGAGAAAGCAAGTGAACTAGACAATTAGGAAGCGAGTGAAAGAGAGACACACAGAGAACCGTCACTTCTCACCTTATCAGCTGCCAGGATCTTGAAGGAGGCGAGGACCTGCTCTGAGGTGTCTGAGTCGGACGTCTCTCTAGTCATGAAGTCAACGAAGGACTGGAAGGTCACCTTGTTGGACCCGTTGGGATCCACTAGAGACATGATGCGGGCAAACTCAGACTCTCCCTACAAAAGAAATCACAGAGTGTAGTATAACCAGGCTACTTCATTACAACAGCCACATTGACTTAGCCAGGTCCCAGATCTGTTTGTGCTGTCTTGCCAATACATACGGTGATTGTTAGGTGACATAACAAACAGGTCTGGAACCAGGCTAAAATTGAGAATAACACAGGTCTGGAACCAGGCTAACATTGAGTCAATCAGGTTGAGAATAATACACAGATAAGATAGCTGTGCTACTCATGTCCAACCCGGTAAAGGGTTATGTTTGATACATTACTCATGTCCAACCCGGTGAAGGGTTATGTTTGATACATTACTCATGTCCAACCCAGTAAAGGGTTATGTTTGATACATTACTCATGTCCAACCCAGTAAAGGGTTATGTTTGATACATTACTCATGTCCAACCCGGTGAAGGGTTATGTTTGACACATTACTCATGTCCAACCCGGTAAAGGGTTATGTTTGATTAGCACGTCAGAGTAGGGATCAACAGTGGCCAGCCTGCATCCCAAATGGCACCCTATTCCCTTTATAGTGCTCTACTTTTGACCAGGGCCCTATTGTAGTAGTGCACTACTTTTGACCAGGGCCCTATGGACCCTATGAGCCCTATTTGCTCTGGTCAAAACTAGGGCAGTATATGGGTAATAGGGTACCATTTGGGCCGCTTATTATCTGTATACTGCAGAGAGAGACCAGGTGATGTTCCAAGCAGCACTTCCACATTAACCGTAACAGGACAAAGGCCTTGTGGCCCAACAGCTCAGCTGTCTAAGGCACTGCATCTCCGTGCAAGAGGCGTCACTACAGTCCCTGGTTCGAGTCCAGGCTGTATTACAACCCGGCCGTGATTGGGAGTCCCGTAGGGCGGCGCACAATTGCGCCCAGCGTCGTCCGGGTTTTGGCCCGGGGTAGGCCCGTCATTGTCAATAAGAATTTGTTCTTAACCCGACTTGCCAAGTTAAATAAAAGGGTCCGTTTAAAATGTACGTCCTTAGTCTACATCACGGAATTCCCTTTGTATGGTGTGGTGTCATTGTGATGGCTTGGGGAACAGAGAGAGAGAGAGAGAGACATGGTGTCGTATCATTATCTACAGTATCAGTGTCTGGGGGTGAATCTGCCATTAATGACTGTGTGTCTGTCTTGCAGACCTAGACATGTTGATCTACAGCCAGCTGTTCTCTCTCTGTCCCCGTTGACACAGCGACTGCATCCCAAATGGCAGCCTATTCCCTATAGAGTGCACTACCTTTGCCCAGAGCCCTGTGAGCCCTGGTCAACAGTAGTGCACTATGCAGTGAACAGAGACCCATTTGAGTCTCACTAGCCACTGAGTGACACTACCAGCTGGCCATACCAGCTATGTGTGCTGCGACCCTGGAACAGAAATACCACTGACACCAATACTCAGCATATCTGGAGGCCATTTTGGACCAGGATCAACAGTTTCACACTGATTCCTGGGCATTTAAATACACTGACAGCTAATATTGATCATTCTGACAAAAATGT
>CM059780.1:86812982-86817982 GCA_030435695.1 Brachymystax lenok tsinlingensis
ATTCCACGCTTCAAGATTGCTTCGATCACGTGGACTGGGACATGTTCCGGGTTGCATCAGACAATAACATTGATGTATACGCTGATTCGGTGAGCGAGTTTATTAGCAAGTGCATCAGTGATGTTGTACCCACAGTGACTAATAAAACCTTCCCCAACCAGAAACCGTGAATTGATGGCAGGATTCGCGCAAAACTGAAAAACGTATGTGGCAGGGTCTACAGTCAATCACGGACTACAAAAAGAAAACCATCCCCGTCGCGGACCACAATGTTTTGCTCCCAGACAGACTAAACAACTTCTTTGCTCGCTTTGAGGACAATACAGTGCCACCGACACGGCCCCCTACCAAAACCTGCAGGCTCTCTTTCACCACAGCCAATGTGAGTAAAACATTTAAACATCTTAACCCTCGCAAGGCTGCCGGCCCAGATGGCATCCCGAGCCGTGTCCTCGGAGCATGCGCAGACCAGCTGGCTGGTGTGTTTACGGGCATATTCAATCAATCCCTATCCCAGTATGCTGTTCCCACATGCTTCAAGAGGGCGACCATTGTTCCTGTTCCCAAGAAAGCTAAGGTAACTGAGCTAAATGACTATCGCCCCGTAGCACTCACTTCTGTCATCATGAAGTGCTTTGAGAGACTAGTCAAGGATCATATCACCTCCACCCTACCTGACACCCTAGACCCACTCCAATTTGCTTACCGCCCTAATAGGTTCACAGACAACGCAATCGCAATCACACTGCACACTGCCCTATCCCATCTGGACACGATGAATACCTATGTAAGAATGCTGTTCGATTAAAGCACAGCATTTAACACCATAGTACCCTCCAAACTCATCATTAAGCTTGAGACCCTGGGTCTCGACCCCGCCCTGTGCAACTGGGTCCTGGACTTTCTGCGGGCCGCCCCCAGGTGGTGAGGGGAGGAAACAACATCTCCACCCTGCTGATCCTCAACACTGGGGCCCCACAAGGGTGCGTTCTCAGCCTCCTCCTGTACTCCCTGTTCACCCATGACTGCGTGGCCAAGCACGCCTCCAACTCAATCATAAAGTTTGCAGACGACACTACAGTGGTAGGCTTGATTACCAACAACGACAAGACGGCCTACAGGGAGGAGGTGAGGGCCCTCGGAGTGTGGTGTCAGGAAAATAACCTCACACTCAACGTCAACAAAACAAAGGAGATGATCGTGGACTTCAGGAAACAGCAGAGGGTGCACCCCCCTATCCACATCGACAGGACAGTAGTTGAGAAGGTGGAAAGTTTAAAGTTCCTTGGCTTACACATCACGGACAAACTGAAATGGTCCACCCACACAGACAGCGTTGGTGAAGAAGGCGCAACAACGCCTTATCAACCTCAGGAGGATGAAGAAATTTGTCTTGTCACCAAATACAAAATTCTATAGATGCACAATCGAGAGCATCCTGTCGGGCTCTCCAGAGGGTAGTGAGGACTGCACAACGCATCACCGGGGGTAAACTACCTGCCCTCCAGGACACCTACACCACCCGATGTCACAGGAAGGCCAAAAAGATCATCAAGGACAACAACCACCCGAGTCACTGCCTGTTCACCCCGCTATCATCCAGAAGGCGAGGTCAGTACAGGTGCATCAAAGCTGGGACCGAGAGACTGATAAACAGCTTCTATCTCAAGGCCATCAGACCGTTAAACAGCCATCACTAACATTGAGTGGCTGCTGCCAACATACTGACTCAAATCTCTAGCCACTTTAATAATACAAAATTGGATGTAACAAATGTATCACTCGTCCCTTTTAAACAATGCCACTTAATATAATGTTTACATACCCTACATTACTCATCTCATATGTATATACTGTACTCTATACCATCTACTGCATCTTGCCTATGCCGTTCGGCCATCGCTCATCCATATGTACATATTCTTATTCATTCCTTTACTCTTGTGTGTATTAGGTAGTTGTTGTGAAATTGTTAGATTACTTGTTAGATATTACTGCATGGTCGGAACTAGAAGCACAAGCATTTCACTACACTTGCATTAACATCTGCTAACCATGTGTATGTGACCAATACCATTTGGTTTCATTTGAATAGCCCCCGCGATATGCAACTTTTCAGGGGAAGTTAGGAACCAATATACACAGGCAGTTAGGAAAGCAAAGGCTAGCTTTTTCAAACAGAAATTTGCTTCCTGTAACACAAACTCAAAAAGGTTCTGGGACACTGTAAAGTCCATGGAGAATAAGAGCACCTCCTCCCAGCTGCCCACTGCACTGAGGCTAGGAAACACTGTCACCACCGATAAATCCACGATAATTGAGAATTTCAATAAGCATTTTTCTACAGCTGGCCATGCTTTCCACATGGCTACCCCTACCCCGGTCAACAGCCCTGCACCCCCCACAACAACTTGCCCAAACCTTCCCCATTTCTCCTTCACCCAAATCCAGATAGCTGATGTTCTGAAAGAGTTGCAAAATCTGGACCCCTACAAATCAGCTGGGCTAGGCAATCTGGACCCTCTCTTTCTAAAATGATCTGCCGCAATTGTTGCAACCCCTATTACTAGCCTGTTCAACCTCTCTTTCGTATCGTCTGAGATCCCCAAAGACTGGAAATCTGCCGCAGTCATCCTCCTCTTCAAAAGGGGAGACACTCTAGACCCAAACTGTTACAGACCTATATCAATCCTACCCTGCCTCTCTAAGGTCTTCGAAAGCCAAGTTAACAAACAGATCACCGACCATTTCGACTCCCACCGTACCTTCTCCGCTATGCAATCTGGTTTCCAAGCTGGTCATGGGTGCACCTCAGCCACGCTCAAGGTCCTAAAATGATATCATAACCGCCATCGATAAAAGACAATACTGTGCAGCCGTATTCATCGACCTGGCCAAGGCTTTCGACTCTGTCAATCACCACATTCTTATCAGCAGACTCAACAGCCTTGGTTTCTCAAATGACTGCCTCGCCTGGTTCACCAACTACTTCTACTAGTTCAGTGTGTCAAATCGGAGGGCCTGTTGTCCGGACCTCTGGCAGTCTCTATGGGGGGGCCACAGGGTTCAATTCCCGGGCCGACTCTTTTCTCTGTATACATCAATGATGTCGCTCTTGCTGCTGGTGATTCTCTGATCCACCTCTAGGCAGACCACACCATTCTGTATACTTCTGGCCCTTCTTTGATTGTTAACTAACCTCCAGACGAGCTTCAATGCCATACAACTCTCCTTCCGTGGCCTCCAACTGCTCTTAAATGCAAGTAAAACTAAATGCATGCTCTTCAACCGATCGCTGCCTGCACCTGCCCGCCCGTCCAGCATCACTACTCTGGACAGTTCTGACTTACAATATGTGGACAATTACAAATACCTAGGTGTCTGGTTAGACTGTAAACTCTCCTTCCAGACTCACATTAAGCATCTCCAATCCAAAATGAAATCTAGAATCGGCTTCCTATTTCGCAACAAAGCATCCTTCACTCATGCTGCCAAACATACCCTCATAAAACTAACTATCCTACTAACTATCCTTAAAATAGCCTCCAACACTCTACTCAGCAAATTGTATGCAGTCTATCACAGTGCCATCCGTTTTGTCACCAAAGCCCCATATACTACCCACCACTGCGACCTGTATGCTCTCGTTGGCTGGCCCTCTTCCCGCTTCATATTCGTCGCCAAACCCACTGGCACCAGGTCATCTATAAGTCTTTGCTAGGTAAAGCCCTGCATTGTCTCAGCTCACTGGTCACCATAGCAGCACCCACCCGTAGCACGCACTCCAGCAGGTATATCTCACTGGTCATCCCCAAAGCCTATTTCTCCTTTGGCCGCCTTTCCTTCCAGTTTTCTGCCGCCAATGACTGGAACGAACTGCAAAAATCACTGAAGCTGGAGACTCATATCTCCCTCACTAACTTTAAGCATCAGTTGTCAGAGCAGCTCGCAGATCAAAATTCTCTACCTGCACATTCATCTTCTGCACATCTACCACTGTTTAAGTGTTTAATTGCTAAATTGTAATTACTTCGCCACTACGGCCTATTTATTGCCTTACCTCCCTAATCTTACCTCATTTGCACACACTGTATATAGATTATTTTTATTCCTATTGTGTTATTGACTGTACGTTTGTTAATTCCATGTGTAACTCTGTGTTGTTGTTTGTGTCGCACTGCTTTGCTTTATCTTGGCCAGGTCGCAGTTGTAAATGAGAACTTGTTCTCAACTGGCCTACCTGTATTATGACATCATATAGAACTACCTGGTTAAATAAAGGTGTATTATGACATCATATAGAACTACCTGGTTAAATAAAGGTGTATTATGACATCATATAGAACTACCTGGTTAAATAAAGGTGTATTATGACATCATATAGAACTACCTGATTAAATAAAGGTGTATTATGACATCATATAGAACTACCTGGTTAAATAAAGGTGTATTATGACATCATATAGAACTACCTGGTTAAATAAAGGTGTATTATGACATCATATAGAACTACCTGGTTAAATAAAGGTGTATTATGACATCATATAGAACTACCTGGTTAAATAAAGGTGTATTATGACATCATATAGAACTACCTGGTTAAATAAAGGTGTATTATGACATCATATAGAACTACCTGGTTAAATAAAGGTGTATTATGACATCATATAGAACTACCTGGGTAAATAAAGGTGTATTATGACATCATATAGAACTACCTGGTTAAATAAAGGTGTATTATGACATCATATAGAACTACCTGGTTAAATAAAGGTGTATTATGACATCATATAGAACTACCTGGTTAAATAAAGGTGCATTTTTTTATTTTTACAAAACACCATGACCTTAATGCTGATGATTGTAAAGACATTGGCTGCATTTACACATGCAGCCCAATTCTAATCTTTTTTTCACCAATTGGTATTTTTGACCAATCAGATCAGCTCTGAAAAAAATCTAATGTGATGTGATTGATCAAAAGACCAATTAGTGGGAAA
>CM059780.1:86822982-86892982 GCA_030435695.1 Brachymystax lenok tsinlingensis
CTCAGTGAAACGATCTGTCCTGACTTGTCATAGACGCTTGGTAAAAACTTTAATGAGCATGCCTTCCTTCATGAACTGGCCTCTGTAAAATGGTATAGAATCAGCTTGATGCTTGGACCTTCTTTTTTGATATACACTGCTCAAAAAAATAAAGGGAACACTAAAATAACACATCATAGATCTGAATGAATGAAATAATCTTATTAAATACTTTTTTCTTTACATAGGTGAATGTGCTGACAACAAAATCACACAAAAATTATCAATGGAAATCAAATTTATCAACCCATGGAGGTCTGGATTTGGAGTCACACTCAAAATTAAAGTGGAAAACCACACTACAGCCTGATCCAACTTTGATGTAATGTCCTTAAAACAAGTCAAAATGAGGCTCAGTAGTGTGTGTGGCCTCCACGTGCCTGAATGACCTCCCTACAACGCCTGAGCATGCTCCTGATGAGGTGGCGGATGGTCTCCTGAGGATCTCCTCCCAGACCTGGACTAAAGCATCCGCCAACTCCTGGACAGTCTGTGGTGCAACGTGGCGTTGGTGGATGGAGCGAGACATGATGTCCCAGATGTGCTCAATTGGATTCAGGTCTGGGAACGGTGGCCAGTCCTTAGCATCAATGCCTTCCTCTTGCAGGAACTGCTGACACACTCCAGCCACATGAGGTCTAGCATTGTCTTGCATTAGGAGGAACCCAGGGCCAACCGCACCAGCATATGGTCTCACAAGGGGTCTGAGGATCTCATCTCGGTACCTAATGGCAGTCAGGCTACCTCTGGCGAGCACATGGAGGGCTGTGCGGCCCCCAAAGAAATGCCACCCCACACCATGACTGACCCACCGCCAAACCGGTCATGCTGGAGGATGTTGCAGGCAGCAGAATGTTCTCCACGGCGTCTCCAGACTCTGTCACGCCTGTCACGTGCTCAGTGTGAACCTGCTTTCATCTGTGAAGAGCACAGGGCGCCAGTGGCGGTTGCCAATCTTGGTGTTCTCTGGCAAATGCCAAACGTCCTGCACGGTGTTGGGCTGTAAGCACAACCCCACCTGTGGACGTTGGGCCCTCATACCACCCTCATGGAGTCTGTTTCTGACCGTTTGAGCAGACACATGCACATTTGTGGCCTGCTGGAGGTCATTTTGCAGGGCTCTGGCAGTGCTCCTCCTTGCACAAAGGCGGAGGTAGTGGTCCTGCTGCTGGGTTGTTGCCCTCCTACAGCCTCCTCCACGTCTCCTGATGTACTGGCCTGTCTCCTGGTAGCGCCTCCATGCTCTGGACACTACGCTGACAGACACAGCAAACCTTCTTGCCACAGCTCGCATTGATGTGCCATTCTGGATGAGCTGCACTACCTGAGCCACTTGTGTGGGTTGTAGACTCCGTCTCATGCTACCACTAGAGTGAAAGCACCGCCAGCATTCAAAAGTGACCAAAACATCAGCCAGGAAGCATAGGAACTGAGAAGTGGTCTGTGGTCACCACCTTCAGAACCACTCCTTTATTGGGGGTGTCTTGCTAATTGCCTATAATTTCCACCTGTTGTCTATTCCATTTGCACAACAGCATGTGAAATTTATTGTCAATCAGTGTTGCTTCCTAAGTGGACAGTTTGATTTCACAGAAGTGTGATTGACTTGGAGTTACATTGTGTTGTTTAAGTGTTCCCTTTATTTTTTTGAGCAGTGTATTTTCAGGAAATGTTAAATATCTTTTCAGTGGTATTGTTAACAAACACGCCCCCATAAAGAAAATGAGAATTGAAAACAGATTCAGCCCCTGGTTTCGACCGTGACCTTGCAGAGTTACTCCACCTCAAGAATTGCATTTGGCGAAAGGCTCGGCGCACGCATACTCAGGCTGACTGGCTCTCGTTCAGGCAAATGAGAAATAAGTGCACTCAGCTTATCCGGAAGTCCAAAGTTACAGTAGTTACTTTAAGGAGCAGTTCTCTCTCTCTCTGTGGGTCTAACCCCAAGAAGTTCTGGAAAACGGTTAAAGACCTGGATAATAAACCCTCCTCCTCACAGCTGCCATGTCCCTTGAAGTTTATGATGTGGTTGTTACTGACAAGAAGCACATGGCCGAGCTCTTTAAACTTCATTAAGTCAGGATTCCTATTGGACTCAGCCATGCCTCCTTGCCCGTCCTACCTTTTCTCATCTTCCACCCCTTCTAATGCGACCGGCCCCAATTCTCCCTGCAGGCGGTCACTGAGATGCTAAAGGAGCTCCTGGAACTTGACCCCCAAAAAAACACCTGAGTCAGATGGTTTAGACCCTGTCTCTCCTCTCTGGGGAGGATCCCAATGCTTGGAAGGCAGCCACGGTTAGTCCTTTATTTAAAGGGGGAGATCAAGCTGATCCTAACTGTTATAGGCCTATTTCTATTTTGCCCTGTTTATCAAAAGTGTTGGAATAACTTGTCAATAATCAACTGACTGGCTTTCTTGATGTCTATAGTATTCTCTCGGGTTTGCAAGCTGGTTTCCGCTCAGGTTATGGATGTGTCACTGCAACCTTAAAGGTCCTCAGGAATGTCACCATTGCCCTTGATTCTAAGCAATTTTGTGCTGCTATTTTTATTGACTTGGCCAAAGCATTTGATACGGTAGACGATTCCATTCCTAGGCCTCACGCTCTTCTCAATTTACATCAACTGTCACGCCCTGTTTCACCTGTCCTTGTGACTGTCTCCGCCCCCTCCAGGTGTCGCTTGTTTTCCCCAGTGTGTTTATCCCTGTGTTTCCTGTCTCTCTGGGCCAGTTCGTCTTGTATGTTTCAAGTCAATCAGCGTTTTTTTCCCATGAGCCTGCTTTTCCTATTCTCTTTTGCTAGTCCTCCCGGCTTTGACCTTTGCCTGTTTTTCTGGACTCCATTCCCGCCTGCCTGACCAGTCTGCCTGCCTCGACCTCGAGCCTGCCTGCCTGCCATTCTGTACCTCTGGACGGCTGCAGGCTAAAGTTACAGCTAGACTTGGTTTCCTCTATCGTAATCGCTCCTCTTTCACCCCAACTGCCAAACTAACCCTGATTCAGATGACCATCCTACCCACGCTAGATTACGGAGACGTCATTTACAGATCGGCGGGTAAGGGTGCTCTCGAGCGGCTAGATGTTCTTTACCATTCGGCCATCAGATTTGCCACCAATGCTCCTTATAGGACACATCACTGCACTCTATACTCCTCTGTAAACTGGTCATCTCTGTATATACGCTGGTTGATGGTTATTTATATAACCCTTTTAGGCCTCACTCCCCCCTATCTGAGATATCTACTGCAGCCCTCATCCTCCACATACTACACCCGTTCACATTCTGTTAAAGGTCCCCAAAGCACACACATCCCTGGGTCGCAGTTTTCTGCAGCTCTGCGACTGGAACGAGCTGCAACAAACACTCAAACTGGACAGTTTTATCTCCATCTCTTCCTTCAAGGACTCAGTCATGGACACTCTTCCTGACAGTTGTGGCTGCTTTGCGTGATGTATTGTTGTCTCTACCTTCTTGCCCTTTCTGCTGTTGACTGTGCCCAATAATGTTTGTACCATGTTTTGTGCAGCTACCATGTTGTGTTTATGCTATGTTGTGTAGCTACCATGTTGTTGTCATGTTGTGTTGCTACCATGCTGTGTTGTCATGTGTTGCTGCCATGTTGTGTTGTCATGTGTTGCTGCCATGCTATTTTGTTGTCTTAGGTCTCTCTTTATGTTGTGTTGTCTCTCTTTATGTAGTGTTGTGTTGTCTCTCTTGTCGTGATGTGTGTTTTGGTCTATATTTTTTTTTATATATTTGTTTTTAAATCCCAGCCCCCCCGTCCCCGCAGGAGGTCTTTTTCCTTTTGGTAGGCCGTCATTGTAAATAAGAATTTGTTCTTAACTGATTTGCCTAGTTAAATAAAGGTTAAAATAAACTAAATAATTAAAGTGCCCCTAATCCATTGCCTTAACGTCGAGTGCCAAGCAGAGATGCATCAGGTCCGATCTTTACAGTCTTTGGTATGACTCCGCCAGGGGTCGAACTCCCAACCTTCCAATCTCAGAGCAGACACTCTAACCACAAGGCCAGCGAGATGGTTTTTATTGGACATTGTAGTGAGACTATACTGCACAGCAGAGAGGTCAAGGGTCAAACCACTATTTACAGAGTTCACAGGGGTCATCCAGGGATCACACATTCATTAATTTAGACCATACAGCCGTACACACAGGAAAACTGGAGTCAGACATATAAAGAGCTTTGCTTTAACGGGTGTTTAATATATTTGGGGAAAACAGAGATTAGGCTGTGGAATGTGCTGCTTAATATATTTAACCACAGTGATGATGGCAAAACAGAGATTAGGCTGCGGAATGTGCTGCTTGGCAGTCATATTGTCCTGTGTCCAACCGTGGGGGGTAATGTTGTGTGATGTGTGATGCTGTGTGATGTTGTGTGATGCTGTGTGATGTTGTGTAATGTTGTGTAATGTTGTGTGATGCTGTGTAATGTTGTGTGATGCTGTGTAATGCTGTGTAATGTTGTGTAATGTTGTGTGATGCTGTGTGATGCTGTGTAATGTTGTGTGATGCTGTGTGATGCTGTGTAATGTTGTGTGATGTTGTGTGATGCTGTGTGATGCTGTGTGATGCTGTGTGATACTGTGTGATGCTGTGTGAAGTGTTCATCGGGGATGTGGTTCTTCAACATGAACAGGCTCCTCAGGGTAATTGGTGTTCTCTCACAACACGCTGCCCAGAATAATCTGTGTCTCAGGGACAGGAAGGACGTAACAGAACAGAACAGAACAGGACCCTCTTTGTGCCAGAACAGGTATAGGCTGATATACTAGGAGAGTAGAGGCAGGGGAAGTAGCAGAGCAGGTATAGGCTGATATACTAGGAGAGTAGAGGCAGGGGAAGTGACAGAGCAGGTATAGGCTGATATACTAGGAGAGTAGAGGCAGGGGAAGTAGCAGAGCAGGTATAGGCTGATATACTAGGAGAGTAGAGGCAGGGGAAGTAGCAGAGCAGGTATAGGCTGATATACTAGGAGAGTAGAGGCAGGGGAAGTGGCAGAGCAGGTATAGGCTGATATACTAGGAGAGTAGAGGCAGGGGAAGTGGCAGAGCAGGTATAGGCTGATATACTAGGAGAGTAGAGGCAGGGGAAGTGACAGAGCAGGTATAGGCTGATATACTAGGAGAGTAGAGGCAGGGGAAGTGACAGAGCAGGTATAGGCTGATATACTAGGAGAGTAGAGGCAGGGGAAGTAGCAGAGCAGGTATAGGCTGATATACTAGGAGAGTAGAGGCAGGGAAGTAGCAGAGCAGGTATAGGCTGATATACTAGGAGAGTAGAGGCAGGGGAAGTGTTAGAGCAGGTATAGGCTGATATACTAGGAGAGTAGAGGCAGCGGAAGTAGCAGAGCAGGTATAGGCTGATATACTAGGAGAGTAGAGGCAGGGGAAGTGTTAGAGCAGGTATAGACTGATATACTAGGAGAGTAGAGGCAGGGGAAGTAGCAGAGCAGGTATAGGCTGATATACTAGGAGAGTAGAGGCAGGGGAAGTAGCAGAGCAGGTATAGGCTGATATACTAGGAGAGTAGAGGCAGGGGAAGTGACAGAGCAGGTATAGACTGATATACTAGGAGAGTAGAGGCAGGGGAAGTAGCAGAGCAGGTATAGGCTGATATACTAGGAGAGTAGAGGCAGGGGAAGTGTTAGAGCAGGTATAGGCTGATATACTAGGAGAGTAGAGGCAGGGGAAGTGACAGAGCAGGTATAGGCTGATATACTAGGAGAGTAGAGGCAGGGGAAGTGGCAGAGCAGGTATAGACTGATATACTAGGAGAGTAGAGGCAGGGGAAGTAGCAGAGCAGGTATAGACTGATATACTAGGAGAGTAGAGGCAGGGGAAGTAGCAGAGCAGGTATAGACTGATATACTAGGAGAGTAGAGGCAGGGGAAGTGGCCCAAATGGTACCCTACATAGTGCACTACTTTTGACCAGAGCCCTATGGGTCCAACTTGCCTCCCTCGTCTCTCCCCTCTCCTCACTCTCGTCTCTCCGTTCTCCCCTTCCCTCTCCTCGCCTTCCTCTCTCTTCTCTCTAATCTTTTCTCCTCCCTCCATACATGTGTTGGGCTCCTTAATCAGATGCCAAGACCATTCTGTGTGAATTACCATCTGTTCTGTTTGTGACTAAGGGAGAAAATGTAATAGTTTCCAACTGGATTTGGATTTTCACCGGAGCTTAAAGACCAAAATGGCCCCCCCATTATTCCCTATGTAGTGCACTACTTGTTGACCAGGGCCCATAGGACACAATGTAGGTAATAGTGTGTCATTTGGGAGTCAAGCCTGTGGCTTTAGATGTTGCTTGCTTGTACTTCTTGGTTCAGTTCAGTCTGCCCTCCTTAACGTAGCGTTGAGTGTACTGTACTAAAACAGGTGCTGTGCAGCTTTTTGGGGGTCTCTGTTGTGTTTTCCAGTGCCGTGCTCTGACTGGGAGAAGACTTTTCTCCGTTTAGATGTGGAGTTGTGGCTTGTCGTGAATATGGTCGCCATAACAACGGATTGGTTCCATTTTCCAACCTCTGCCAATCCCAAATGGCACCCTAAGCCCTGGTCAATAGTAGTGTGGTGAATAGGGAATAGGCTGCCATTTGGGATGCAGCCTCTGTGTTTGGTATGAGTACTCAGTGTTAACAAAATGATGTGGCAATCTACACAGAGTCATGGAGTTGTCTGTAGACATGGTGTATGTAGGCTCCTGGGTTTAAAAATAAACAGCACCACTGTGATTGCTTCAAGGCCTCCACATCTGTCTGTCTACATCGTCTCATTATAACAGCACAGCGCCTAGCTATCTCTTGACAGTTTTCACATGAAACAACACACACACACACACACACACACCGAAGCTGATACCTGAAGAGAAAAGGAAATGCCTCACACTCTAGGTAAGTAGCTCTGATAATTGAATCAGTAACGTTTTGACAGCAGACTGTCTCCATCAGGTCGCTCTGATAATTGAATCAGTAACGTTTTGACAGCAGATTGTCTCCATCAGGTCGCTCTGATAATTGAATCAGTAACGTTTTGACAGCAGATTGTCTCCGTCAGGTCGCTCTGATAATTGAACGGGTAACGTTTTGACAGCAGATTGTCTCCATCAGGTCGCTCTGATAATTGAACGGGTAACGTTTTGACAGCAGATTGTCTCCATCAGGTCGCTCTGATAATTGAATCAGTAACGTTTTGACAGCAGATTGTCTCCGTCAGGTCGCTCTGATAATTGAACGGGTAACGTTTTGACAGCAGATTGTCTCCATCAGGTCGCTCTGATAATTGAACGGGTAACGTTTTGACAGCAGATTGTCTCCATCAGGTCGCTCTGATAATTGAATCAGTAACGTTTTGACAGCAGATTGTCTCCATCAGGTCGCTCTGATAATTGAACGGGTAACGTTTTGACAGCACACTGTCTTCGTCTGGGTTTCAGATAACTTACAAAGAAGGAGAATTAAGAAGTGCAAGATACGAGAAAGTGTTTCCTGGTTCTACAATTCCCTTTGATCTGGTGGCTGGTGGAAGTCTAGTTCCCTTTGATCTGGTGGCTGGTGGAAGTCTAGTTCCCTTTGATCTGGTGGCTGGTGGAAGTCTAGTTCCCTTTGATCTGGTGGCTGGTGGAAGTCTAGTTCCCTTTGATCTGGTGGCTGGTGGAAGTCTAGTTCCCTTTGATCTGGTGGCTGGTGGAAGTCTAGTTCCCTTTGATCTGGTGCCGCCTGGTGGAAGTCTAGTTCCCTTTGATCTGGTGCCGCCTGGTGGAAGTCTAGTTCCCTTTGATCTGGTGGCTGGTGGAAGTCTAGTTCCCTTTGATCTGGTGCCGCCTGGTGGAAGTCTAGTTCCCTTTGATCTGGTGCCGCCTGGTGGAAGTCTAGTTCCCTTTGATCTGGTGCCGCCTGGTGGAAGTCTAGTTCCCTTTGATCTGGTGCCGCCTGGTGGAAGTCTAGTTCCCTTTGATCTGGTGCCGCCTGGTGGAAGTCTAGTTCCCTTTGATCTGGATCTTGGCTGTATACACAAGGTACCAGGCAATAACTTGGCTATATACACAGGGTACCAGGTAATAACTTGGCTATATACACAGGGTACCAGGTAATAACTTGGCTATATACACAGGGTACCAGGTAATAACTTGGCTATATACACAGGGTACCAGGTAATAACTTGGCTTTATACACAGGGTACCAGGTAATAACTTGGCTATATACACAGGGTACCAGGTAATAACTTGGCTATTTACACATGGTACCAGGTAATAACTTGGCTATATACACAGGGTACCAGGTAATAACTTGGCTATATACACAGGGTACCAGGTAATAACTTGGCTATATACACAGGGTACCAGGTAATAACTTGGCTGTATACACAGGGTACCATGTAATAACTTGGCTGTATACACAGGGTACCAGGTAATAACTTGCTATATACACAGGGTACCAGGTAATAACTTGGCTATATACACAGAGTACCAGGTAATAACTTGGCTATATACACAGGGTACCAGGTAATAACTTGGCAATATACACAGGGTACCAGGTAATAACTTGGCTGTATACACAGGGTACCAGGTAATAACTTGGCTGTATACACAGGGTACCAGGTAATAACTTGGCTGTATACACAGGGTGCCAGGTAATAACTTGGCTGTATACACAGGGTACCAGGTAATAACTTGGCTATATACACAGGGTACCATGTAATAACTTGGCTGTATACACAGGGTACCAGGTAATAACTTGCTATATACACAGGGTACCAGGTAATAACTTGGCTATATACACAGGGTACCAGGTAATAACTTGGCTATATACACAGGGTACCAGGTAATAACTTGGCTATATACACAGGGTACCAGGTAATAACTTGGCTATATACACAGGGTACCAGGTAATAACTTGGCTATATACACAGGGTACCAGGTAATAACAGCTTTATACACAGGGTACCAGGTAATAACTTGGCTATATACACAGGGTACCAGGTAATAACTTGGCTATATACACAGGGTACCAGGTAATAACTTGGCTGTATACACAGGGTACCAGGTAATAACTTGGCTATATACACAGGGTACCAGGTAATAACTTGGCTATATACACAGGGTACCAGGTAATAACTTGGCTATATACACAGGGTTCCAGGTAATAACTTGGCTAAATACACAGGGTACCAGGTAATAACTTGGCTAAATACACAGGGTACCAGGTAATAACTTGGCTATATACACAGGGTACCAGGTAATAACTTGGCTATATACACAGGGTACCAGGTAATAACTTGGCTATATACACAGGGTACTAGGTAATAACTTGGCTATATACACAGGGTACCAGGTAATAACTTGGCTATATACACAGGGTTCCAGGTAATAACTTGGCTAAATACACAGGGTGCCAGGTAATAACTTGGCTAAATACACAGGGTACCAGGTAATAACTTGGCTATATACACAGGGTACCAGGTAATAACTTGGCTATATACACAGGGTACTAGGTAATAACTTGGCTATATACACAGGATACCAGTAGAGAGTCCATGTACGGGGTATTAGGTAATAACTTGGCTATATACACGGGGTACCAGGTAATAACTTGGCTATATACACAGGGTACCAGGTAATAACTTGGCAATATACACAGGGTACCAGGTAATAACTTGGCTGTATACACATGGTTCCAGGTAATAACTTGGCTGTATAGACAGGGTACCAGGTAATAACTTGGCTATATACACAGGGTACCAGGTAATAACTTGGCTATATACACAGGGCATCAGGTAATAACTTGGCTATATACACAGTGTACCAGGACAGAGTCCATGTACAGGGGTATGAGATAATAACTTGGCTATATACACGGGGTACCAGTACAGAGTCCATGGACACCTGCTTGTCGAAAATCTCTTTCCAAAATCATGGGCATTAATATGGAGTTGGTCCCCCTTTGCGGCTATAACAGCCTCCACTCTTCTGGGAGAGTTGCCACTAGATGTTGGAACATTGCTGCGGGGACTTGCTTCCATTCAGCCACAAGAGAATTAGTGAGGTTGGACACTGATGTTGGGCGATTAGGCCTGGCTCGCAGTCGGCGTTCCAATTCATCCCAAAGGTGTTCGATGGGGTTGAGATCAGGACTCTGTGCTCCGAACCATGAAAAACAGCCCCAGAACAATATTCCTCCTCCACCAAACTTTACAGTTGGCACTATGCATTGGGGCAGGTAGCGTTCTCCTGGCATCCATAAAACCAAGTTTCATCTGTTGGACTGCCAGATGTTGAAGCATGATTCATCACTCCAGAGAACGCATTTCCACTGCTCCAGAGTCTAATGGCGACGAGCTTCACAAGACGCTTGGCATTGCACATGGTGATCTTAGGCTTGTGTGCGGCTGCTCGGCCATGGAAACCCATTTCATGAAGCTCCCAACAAACATTTATTGTGCTGAAGTTGCTTCCAGAGGCAGTTTGGAACTCGGTAGTGAGTGTTGCAACCGAGGACAGACGATTTTTACACGCTACGCACTTCAGCACTTGACGGTCCCGTTCTGTAAGCTTGTGTGGCCTACCACTTCACAGCTGAGCCATTGTTTCTCCTAAGATGTTTCCACTTCACAATAACATTACTTACAGTTGACCGGGGAAGCTTTAGCACAGCAGAAATTTACAAACTGACTAGTTGGGAAAGGTGGCATCTTATGACTTGTGCCACGTTGAAAGTCACTGAGCTCTTCAGTAAGGCCGTTCTGCTGCCAATGTTTGTCTATGGAGATTGCATGGCTGTGTGCTAAATTGTATACACCTGTCAGCAACAGGTGTGGCTGAAATAGCCGAATCCACTAATTTGAAGGGGTGTCCACATACTTCTGTATATACTGTGTATGTACATATAGGTAATGTGACTAGGCAACAGGATAGATAATGAACAGTAACATCAGCGAATGTGACGAGTCAAAAGAGAAGTACAAAAGGGACAATGCAGTCCGGGTAGTTATTGGTTAACTATTTATCAGTCTTATGGCTTGGGGGGGTAGAAGCTGTTCAGGGTCCTGTTGGTTCCAGACTTGGTGCGTCGGTACCTCTTGTCATGTGGTAACAGAGAGAGAACATGTCTATGACTTGGGTGGCTGGAGTCTTTGTCAATTCTTAGGGCCTTCCGCTAAATCCGCCTGGTATAGAAGTCCTGGATGGCAGGAAGCTTGGCCCCAGAGATGTACTGCGCCGTACGCATTACCCTCTGTACCGCATTGCGGTCGGATGTCAAGCAGTTGCCATACCAAACGGCGATGTAACAAGTCAAGATGCTCTCAATGGTGCAGCTGTAGAACTTACTGAGGATCTGAGGGACCATGACAACCGGTGGGCTCTATGGTGTTGAGGTAGGAAAGACAGACCTCATCCCTCTCTGGTGTTGAGGTAGGAAAGACAGACCTCATCCCTCTCTGGTGTTGAGGTAGGTAAGACAGACCCCAACCCTCTCTGATGTTGAGGTAGGTAAGACAGACCCAAACCCTCTCTGGTGTTGAGGTAGTAAAGACAGACCCCGACCCTCTCTGGTGTTGAGGTAGGTAAAGACAGACCCCGACCCTCTCTGGTGTTGAGGTAGTAAAGACAGACCCCGACCCTCTCTGATGTTGAGGTAGGTAAAGACAGACCCCGACCCTCTCTGATGTTGAGGTAGTAAAGACAGACCCCGACCCTCTCTGGTGTTGAGGTAGTAAAGACAGACCCCGACCCTCTCTGATGTTGAGGTAGGTAAAGACAGACCACAACCCTCTCTGATGTTGAGGTAGGTAAAGACAGACCCCACCCTCTCTGGTGTTGAGGTAGTAAAGACAGACCCCGACCCTCTCTGGTGTTGAGGTAGTAAAGACAGACCCCGACCCTCTCTGATGTTGAGGAAGGTAAAGACAGACCCCAACCCTCTCTGATGTTGAGGTAGTAAAGACAGACCCAAACCCTCTCTGGTGTTGAGGTAGTAAAGACAGACCCCGACCCTCTCTGGTGTTGAGGTAGTAAAGACAGACCCCGACCCTCTCTGATGTTGAGGTAGTAAAGACAGACCACAACCCTCTCTGATGTTGAGGTAGTAAAGACAGACCCCGACCCTCTCTGATGTTGAGGTAGTAAAGACAGACCCCAACCCTCTCTGATGTTGAGGTAGTAAAGACAGACCCCGACCCTCTCTGATGTTGAGGTAGGAAAGACAGACCCCAACCCTCTCTGATGTTGAGGTAGGAAAGACAGACCCCGACCCTCTCTGATGTTGAGGTAGGAAAGACAGACCCCAACCCTCTCTGATGTTGAGGTAGGAAAGACAGACCCCAACCCTCTCTGATGTTGAGGTAGGAAAGACAGACCCCAACCCTCTCTGATGTTGAGGTAGTAAAGACAGACCCCATCCCTCTCTGGTGTTGAGGTAGTAAAGACAGACCACAACCCTCTCTGGTGTTGAGGTAGTAAAGACAGACTCCGACCCTCTCTGATGTTGAGGTAGTAAAGACAGACCCCAACCCTCTCTGATGTTGAGGTAGTCAAGACAGACCACAACCCTCTCTGATGTTGAGGTAGTAAAGACAGACCACAACCCTCTCTGGTGTTGAGGTAGGTAAAGACAGACCCCGACCCTCTCTGGTGTTGAGGTAGTAAAGACAGACCCCGACCCTCTCTGGTGTTGAGGTAGTAAAGACAGACCCCAACCCTCTCTGATGTTGAGGTAGTAAAGACAGACCCCGACCCTCTCTGATGTTGAGGTAGTAAAGACAGACCCCAACCCTCTCTGATGTTGAGGTAGTAAAGACAGACCCCGACCCTCTCTGATGTTGAGGTAGTCAAGACAGACCCCAACCCTCTCTGGTGTTGAGGTAGTAAAGACAGACCCCGACCCTCTCTGATGTTGAGGTAGTAAAGACAGACCCCAACCCTCTCTAATGTTGAGGTAGTCAAGACAGACCCCAACCCTCTCTGATGTTGAGGTAGTCAAGACAGACCCCAACCCTCTCTGGTGTTGAGGTAGTAAAGACAGACCCCAACCCTCTCTGATGTTGAGGTAGTCAAGACAGACCCCAACCCTCTCTGGTGTTGAGGTAGTAAAGACAGACCCCGACCCTCTCTGATGTTGAGGTAGTAAAGACAGACCCCACCCCTCTCTGATGTTGAGGTAGTAAAGACAGACCCCAACCCTCTCTGGTGTTGAGGTAGGAAAGACAGACCCCACCCCTCTCTGATGTTGAGGTAGTAAAGACAGACCCCACCCCTCTCTGATGTTGAGGTAGTGAAGACAGACCCCGACCCTCTCTGATGTTGAGGTAGTAAAGACAGACCCCAACCCTCTCTGGTGTTGAGGTAGTAAAGACAGACCCCAACCCTCTCTGGTGTTGAGGTAGTAAAGACAGACCACAACCCTCTCTGATGTTGAGGTAGTAAAGACAGACCACAACCATAACAAAGCATAGCCTTTTGGCTTTGGTAGAGCCAATAGCCTGTGGGTAAAATTAATAAAAATCCTCTCAGTCTGTGAATCCAAAGGAAGTAATGATCCTCATAGAGCCTAGAAGAGAACTAAATGCTTCACTTAATAAATGTACACATAAACTGATAACTGTGTAGGGGCAGGTGTAGAGTAGAGTACTGTTGAGTAGAGTACAGTAGAGTAGAGTACATTAGAGTAGAGTAGAATGCAGTACAGTAGAGCAGAGTAGAGTACAGTAGAGTACAGCAGAGTACTGTAGAGTACAGTAGAGTAGAGTACTGTAGAGTAGAGTCGAGTCGAGCACATTAGAGTAGAGTCGAGCAGAGCAGAGCACATTAGAGTAGAGTCGAGCAGAGCAGAGCAGGGTAGAACAGAGTAGAGTAGGGTAGAGTACATTAGAGTAGAGTAGGGTAGAGTACATTAGAGTAGAGTAGGGTAGAGTACATTAGAGTAGAGTAGGGTAGAGTACAATAGAGCAGAGTAGAGTGCATTAGAGTAGAGTACATTAGAGTAGAGTACATTAGAGTAGAGTACAGTAGAGCAGAGCAGAGTAGAGTAGTGTAGAGTACATTAGAGTAGAGCAGAGCACATTAGAGTAGAGTACATTAGAGTAGAGTACATTAGAGTAGAGCAGAGTACATTAGAGTAGAGTACAGTAGAGCAGAGCGGAGCGGAGTGGAGCGGAGTAGAGTGGAGTAGAGTACAATAGAATACAGTACAGTAGAGTACAATAGAATACAGTACAGTAGAGTACAATAGAGTACAGTACAGTAGAGTACAATACAGTACAGTACAGTAGAGTACAATAGAATACAGTACAGTAGAGTACAATAGAGTACATTAGAGTAGAGTAGAGTACAATAGAGTACAGTAGAGTAGAGTACAATAGAATACAGTACAGTAGAGTACAATAGAGTACATTAGAGCAGAGTAGAGTACAATACAGTACAGTAGAGTAGAGTACAATACAGTACAGTAGAGTAGAGTACAATAGAATACAGTACAGTAGAGTACAATAGAGTACATTAGAGTAGAGTAGAGTACAATAGAGTACATTAGAGTAGTGTAGGGTAGAGTACAGTACAGTAGAGTACAGTAGAGTACATTGCAGTGCAGTGTGTCTGTGCGTCTCTCAGGTCTGTGACGTGTTCGCCTCAGGGACCCCTGTAGGCTTAATCATATAGAGTCATCTTCACCCCAATACTATTTTAAGCGTTTTCCAATGGCGCCTAAAACACATCTAAATATAGCCTTGTATGTTATGCAGACCTGGCAGGCCCTCAGAACAGTCACAGCTCTGTGCTATGGCACCACTGGAATGTATGATGTTGTAATATGAAAACCTGGGCCCCTCACAGGCTGTTCTGACTGACGATCTGTCACAGGGGTGCAGTAGGCCGAGCCCAGCGGTAAAGCAAATTTTTCATAGATTTGCTGAAGCCGGAGCCAATGGGTTTATTTGAAAACTTCAGAGAGCTAGAGAAAAAAGACAGACAGAGAGAGAGAGATAGACAAAAGACAGAGAGAGAGAGAGAGAGAGAGAGAGAAAAGACAGAGAGAGAGAGAGACCTGCTAATTATCAAAATCCAGAAAAGAGCCGTTAAATTCTACAACCACCTAAAAGAAAGAGATTCCCAAACCTTCCATAGCAAAGCCATCACCTACAGAGAGATGAACCTGGAGTAGAGTCCCCTAAGCAAGCTGGTCCTGGGGCTCTGTTCACAAACACAAACAGACCCCACAGAGCCCCAGAACAGCAACACAATTAGACCCAACCAAATCATGAGAAAACAAAAAGAGAATTACTTGACACATTGGAAAGAATGAACAATAAAACATAGCAAACTAGAATGCTATTTGGCCCTAAACAGAGTACACAGCGGCAGAATACCTGACCACTGTGACTGACCCAAACTTAAGGAAATCTTTGACTATGTACAGACTCAGTGAGCATAGCCTTGCTATTGAGAAAAGCTGCCAAAGGCAGACCTGGGTCTCAAGAGAGGACAGGCTATGTGCACACTGCCCACAAAATGAGGTGGAAACTGAGCTGCACTTCCTAACCTCCCGCCAAATGTATGACCATATTAGAGACACATATTTCCCTCAGATTACACAGACCCACAAAGAATTTGAAAACAAATCCAATTTTGATAACCTCCCCATATCTACTGGGTGAAGTACAACAGTGTGCCATCACAGCAGCAAGATGTGTGACCTGATGCCACAAGAAAAGGGCAACCAGTGATGAACAAACACCATTGTAAATACAACCCATATTTATGTTTATTTATTTTCCCTTTTGTACTTTAACTATTTGCACATCGTTACAACACTGTATATATACATAATATGACATTTTAAATGTCTTTATTCTTTTGGAAATTTTGTAAGTGTAATGTTTCTGTAAAAAAAAATAATGTTTATTTCACTTTTATTTATTATCTATTTCACTTGCTTTGGCAATATAAACATATGCTTCCCATGCCAATAAAGCCCTTAAATTGAACATTGAAATTGAGAGAGAGACAGAGACTGAAATCAGGCAAAGTCCCCTTTTTCATCAAGAGGATATGAAATGACATGCAGAGTTTTGGTGGGACAGAAAGGAGACAATATCAAACTGTCTCCACTGTGAATCCCTCTAGCTTCTGGCGTTGTTTAGTGTACAGAGAGCAGCGTCTCTATGGACAGGCTTCAACAGGGGTATAGGCTATTGGATATTCCCAATCCACGACTGACACAATACATGTACTGTATGGTTCCCGTCCTAAACTGTGTCAAAGTACTTCTGCTTTTTGGTTTCTAGGGGTAAAGCCGACTGCTGTCATTCCAAACTTTGTTATTGTTTGTTTTGTTTTGTTTTGTTTGACTTTTCCACCAGCCTAATCCAAGTGACGTACTTGTGGCTTGTGCAGATGCTCGTTAGGAAAAGCGCTCATCCATGGAGCGTTTCCCCGTGATTTACCGGGGCTGGTATGGCAGCCTACATGTGCCAGCCAGCCAACTGTACCTTAAGGCATTAACATATTGGTAGAAGACAGTGTTGATGTCGACAAGGGGGCTTACGGTGTTTTTACACTGTCAGTATTGTACAGTATGTATAGTCTGCTGTTTCTATGGGTTGTTTTCATTTCGAATGTCAGACCTCTATTCCACGAGGCCTTCTGGCTAACCTGGTTTTTATTTTCAATTTCATTTTGAACAGCTAGTTTTATAATGCTGGCTTACTTCTCTCTCGGTCTCTCTCTCTCTCTCTCTCTCTCTGTCTCTCTCTCTCTGTCTCTCTGTCTCTCTCTCTCTGTCTCTCTCTCTGTCTCTCTCGCTCGCTCTTTCTCTCTCCTCTCACTCTCTCCCCCTCTTTCTTACTCTCTTTCTCTCTCCTCTCTTTCTCCCTCTCTCGCTCACTGTCTTTCTCCTCTCTCTCCCTCTCCCACTCTCCTCTCTCCCTTTCTCTCTCTCAGTCTCACTACCTTCTTCACTATTGGAACAGAGGTATTGTTTTTCTATATACATCTTCCCAAACCATAACCATGACGATTCACTCCCAGACCAAGGCTTCTGGTTCTGTTCACTTCTACAGTATGTTCACTCCCAGACCAAGGCTTCTGGTTCTGTTCACTTCTACAGTATGTTCACTCCCAGACCAAGGCTTCTGGTTCTGTTCATTCACGTCTATGCATCCCCTCCGAGACCAAGGCTTCAGACGAAGAACACACCTCAGCATGACGGAGAGCCTGTAATCTTACAGAACCACTGAACAAAAACCACTGGAGGAAGAATCAGACAAAAACGTTATCTATAAAGATATGAACCACTCTAATATTCCTAATACGGTGCTGTAACAGAATGATTCAATTCCTCTTCTTTTTTCATTCCGGCTGCGCCTCGCGGTTTTCAACATAAAGCTCATTCTTTAGAGGTCAGCTGTGCAGTACAGATACACACTGTGTTCACTTCAATGATTAGCCTCATGATTAATGTCAGTGTCAAGATTGGAGAGAGAGAGAGAGAGAGAGAGAGAGAGAGAGAGAGAGGGATTCAATGCAATATTCAGCATTTTTCTTCACCAACAGTGCTTAGGAACGAACACGGATGCCTTTCACATGGTGGAGCTAGGCTGAATAAATGTAAAATCTTCCTCCTCTGTCTTTGTCTTTACAATCCCTCTCTTCACAATACATGTCTCTATTGATTGATCCCGGGTGCAATATAAGCAACATTTCTACCACCAATGAAAGGAGGAAGGGAAACAGAGGGAATAAAGGACAGAAGCTGAAGTCGACTGCAGCTGGGGGTTTAAATGGCTTGTTTCTTCCACTCTGTTGTTCTTCATTTGTGCGGCTTTAGTGTTCCATATCTGCACTCTCTTTCGCTCATCAAAAATTCATACAAAAAAATAAATAGAGAATCTATTTGCCTACAGCTCTATTCAAACGCTGCTTGGTTACGATGACAAAGGAGCCTTGACATTTCTTTTCAGCTTGGATTTTAAAAAAATATATGAGAAATGTTATTTATTTATTTTTGCACTAAAAAATGTTCTGCTGGTTTTAAAAAATAAGCTGAAGGCTGTTACAAGATTTGGTATTTCCATGTATATTTTAAGGTTGGAGCTCGTTAGCAGGTAGGGGCGCAGTGATTGGTGTCACCTCGTTAGTCAGTATGTGTTACACCTCTGCTGGTTGCCATCTCGTTAGTGGGAAGGTGTTTCACATGTGCTGGCCCAGGTGCAATTTAAGAGTGGCTGGCCCAGGTGCTATTTAAGAGTGGCTGGCCCAGTGCTCCAGTCGTCTTGATAGATGTGGAGGGTCGACACCTTTAGTTGTCTTGATAGATGTGGAGGGTCGACACCTTTAGTTGTCTTGATAGATGTGGAGGGTTAACACCTTTAGTTGTCTTGATAGATGTGGAGGGTTAACACCTTTAGTTGTCTTGATAGATGTGGAGGGTTAACACCTTTAGTTGTCTTGATAGATGTGGAGGGTTAACACATTTAGTTGTCTTGATAGATGTGGAGGGTTAACACATTTAGTTGTCTTGATAGATGTGGAGGGTTAACACATTTAGTTGTCTTGATAGATGGAGGGTCGACACCTTTAGTTGAATGCAGGTTGATTTGTGATTTTACACACATTGTGTAGTAACCCACAACTGTTACTATGGAGTGGAGTCAAGATAACAGTGGAACAAAACATTGAACAACACACACACACACACACACACACTGAACCGTGGCCAACAGCCTTCAGGGTAGATAGAACAGAAGGCCAGATCAGGATGTAGTAACATATAGCGTTGCCATGGTGGAGAATCAGGAGTGCTTATTGCCACCTCGTTGTGAAGGAGATCCAGTCTTCTAGCTAGCTGAGGACTCGTCCAGTAGACGTTGTTGACACTCTGCACTGCAGAGCTCCAGGAATATAGGAAGTTAGAGTCTTGGAACCCAAAACCACATGTGGCGCTAGTTTAAGTCTGACACGAGACCGAGGACGTTTCTTTGTTTCCACCTTTTCTACCTCTCTCTCTTCTGTCCTTTCTCTCTCATCCTCTCTCTGGAATCTGGCAGGTTTATCCCTGCCCTGAGGGGAGGTCTTTCAGAGGCCACACATCTTTCCCTCGGTCCTGACTAGTCTCCCAGTCCCTGCCGCTGAAAAACATCCCCACAGCATGATGCTGCCACCGCCATGCTTCACCGTAGGGATGGTGCCAGGTTTCCTCCAGACGTGACGCTTGGCATTCAGGCTAAAGAGTTTAATCTTGGTTTCATCAGACCAGAGAATATTGTTTCATATGGTCTGAGAAATCTTTAGGTGCCTTTTGGCAAACTCCAAGTGGGCTGTCATGTGCCTTTTACTGAGGAGTGGCTTCCGTCTGGCCACTCTACCATCAAGGCCTGATTGGTGGAGTGCTGCAGAGATGTTTTTTTTCTTGCCAAAATATTTAAAAAACTGTTTTTGCTTTGTCATTATAAGGTATTGTGTGTAGATTGATGATGGGGGGAAAAAACAATTTATTACATTTTAGAATGAGGCTGTAACGTAACAAAATGTGGATAAAGTCTGAATACTTTCCCGAAAGCACTGTATATACAACAGTCACTCAAACTTCCTCATAGGCTTGGCATTGGCAGATGTTTCTCTATATTGTCATCTAGTATCTTCATCGTTTCTACCACAGTAACATCCCAGAGATCTAGCTCAGCCCCAATGAATAATGCTGAACTCTCTACCATAGTAACATCCCAGAGATCTAGCTCAGCCCCAGTGAATAATGCTGAACTCTCTACCACAGTAACATCCCAGAGATCTAGCTCAGCCCCAATGAATAATGCTGAACTCTCTACCACAGTAACATCCCAGAGATCTAGCTCAGCCCCAGTGAATAATGCTGAACTCTCTACCACAGTAACATCCCAGAGCTCTAGCTCAGCCCCAGTGAATAATGCTGAACTCTCTACCACAGTAACATCCCAGAGATCTAGCTCAGCCCCAGTGAATAATGCTGAACTCTCTACCACAGTAACATCCCAGAGCTCTAGCTCAGCCACAGTGAATAATGCTGAAATCTCTACCACACTTTGATGGCTCCTACATTCCACAGCTGGCTGATTTTTACATTTCAATTAACCGTTTTATTCAGCCTTTACTTTCAGTAGCACGTAGTTTGTGTGAAAGAAGCACATCCAACATCGCCTCATTGAGTCATTAATAAATTCAGTGCATTTGGAAACTGTTCAGACCCCTTGACTTGTTTCCACATGTTGTTACGTTACAGCCTCATTCTAAAATGCATTAAATCATTTTTTTCCTTCATTAATCGACACACAATACCCCATAATGACATCACAATACCCCATAATGACATCACAATACCCCATAATGACATCACAATACCCCATAACGACAAACCAAAAACAGGTTTAAGAATAAAAAAAAAAACGTAAATATCACATTTATAGAATTATCCAGACCCTTTACTCAGTACTTTGTTGAAGCAACTTTGGCAGCGATTACAGCCTTGATTCTTCTTGGGTATGTCGCTACAAGCTTGGCACACCTGTATTTTGGGAGTTTCTCCCATTCTTCTCTGCAGATCCCATTCATCTCTGCAGCTGCCAGGTTGGATGGGGAGCGTCGCTGCACAGCTATTTTCGGGTCTCTCCCGAGATGTTTGATCGGGAGAGACCTGAGTCTGGGCTCTGGCTGGGCCACTCAAGGACACTCCGAGACTTGTCCCGAAGCCACTCCTGCGTTGTCTTGGCTGTGTGCTTAGGATCGTTGTCCTGTTGAAAGGTGAACCTTTGCCCCAGTCTGAGGTCCTGAGTGCTCTGGAGCAGGTTTTCATCAAGGATCTCTCTGTACTTTGCTCTGTTCATCTTTCCCTCGATCCTGACTAGTCTCCCAGTCCCTGCTGCTGAAAAACATCCCCACAGCATGATGCTGCCACCACCATGCTTCACCGTAGGGATGGTGGCAGGTTTCCTCCAGATGTGACGCTTGGCATTCTGGCCAAATAGTTCAATCTTGGTTTCATCAGACCAGAGAATCTTGTTTATCATGGTCTGAGAAACCTTTAGGTGCCTTTTGGCAAACTCCAAGAGAGCTGAGGAGTGGTAGATTAATCCACACCTAGGACAGCTGAGACTGCACACCATAAATCACTATCAAAGAATGTCTCGCTCCATTTGACATGAGCAATCCCACTACAGGGGGGCGGCAGGTAGCCTAGTGGTTAGAGCGTTGGACTTGTAACCGGAGGGTTGCAAGTTCGAATCCCTGAGCTGACAAGGGGAAAAAAATCTGTCGTTCTGCCCCTGAACAAGGCAGTTAACCCACTGTTCCCCGGGCGCTGAAGACGTGGATGTCGATTAAGGCAGCCCCCCGCACCTCTCTGATTCAGAGGGGTTGGGTTAAATGCGGAAGACACATTTCGGTTGAAGGCATTCGGTTGTACAACTGACTAATAATGGTGACTTTGACTTTACAGGGCCAGAAAGACTGCACACCATAAATCTGAGACTGCACACCATAAATCACTATCAAAGAATGTCTCGCTCCATTTGACATGAGCAATCCCACTACAGGGGGGCGGCAGGTAGCCTAGTGGTTAGAGCGTTGGACTTGTAACCGGAGGGTTGCAAGTTCGAATCCCTGAGCTGACAAGGGGGAAAAAATCTGTCGTTCTGCCCCTGAACAAGGCAGTTAGTAAGGCTCCAACATGAAAAACATATTGGCCATTACTGGTGGTTGGATGGTGATCGCTGGAGCAGTGATAGATGCTGCTATGGGAGTCTAGGGGAAGTCAGGGTGGAGTCAAAGGGGGAGTCAAAGGGGAGTCTGGGGGAGTCTGGGGTAGTCAGGGTGGAGTCAAAGGGAATCAGGGGGGAGTCACACCACTACCACCATACAGTAGTGTCATTGTCCAGTCATCAAACCCCCCCACGAAGAGGCTGGGAGCTCCATGCTCCTCCCCCCCAAAGACACTGGGAGCTCCATGCTCCTCCCCCCCAAAGACACTGGGAGCTCCATGCTCCTCCCTCCTACTAATCTAACATGTGGAATTGTTTTAAGTTGGTCATACCATGGATCATTTAGCTATATCATTTAGAATTGTAGGAACCCTTTAGGTATCCCCCCAAAAATATATTTTAAAAGATATTTGATGAAACATTGAATTTGGCCTTACTGCTATTAGCCCACTGGTGTCAAACTGATTCCACGGAGGGCCGAGTGTCTGTAGGTATTCACTCCTCCCTTGTACTTGATTGATGAATTAAGGTCACTGATTAGTGAGGAACTCCCCTCACCTGGTTGTCTCGGTCTCAGTGAGGAACTCCCCTCACCTGGTTGTCTAGGTCTCAGTGAGGAACTCCCCTCACCTGGTTGTCTAGGTCTTAGTAAGGAACTCCCCTCACCTGGTTGTCTAGGACTCAGTGAGGAACTCCCCTCACCTGGTTGTCTAGGACTCAGTAAGGAACTCCCCTCACCTGGTTGTCTAGGTCTCAGTAAGGAACTCCCCTCACCTGGTTGTCTAGGACTCAGTAAGGAACTCCCCTCACCTGGTTGTCTAGGTCTAAGTGAGGAACTCCCCTCACCTGGTTGTCTAGGCCTCAGTAAGGAACTCCCCTCACCTGGTTGTCTAGGACTCAGTGAGGAACTCCCCTCACCTGGTTGTCTAGGTCTCAGTAAGGAACTCCCCTCACCTGGTTGTCTAGGTCTCAGTGAGGAACTCCCCTCACCTGGTTGTCTAGGTCTCAGTAAGGAACTCCCCTCACCTGGTTGTCTAGGTCTCAGTGAGGAACTCCCTCACCTGGTTGTCTAGGTCTAAGTGAGGAACTCCCTCACCTGGTTGTCTAGGTCTCAGTGAGGAACTCCCCTCACCTGGTTGTCTAGGACTCAGTAAGGAACTCCCCTCACCTGGTTGTCTCGGTCTCAGTGAGGAACTCCCCTCACCTGGTTGTCTAGGTCTAAGTGAGGAACTCCCCTCACCTGGTTGTCTAGGTCTCAGTGAGGAACTCCCCTCACCTGGTTGTCTAGGACTCAGTAAGGAACTCCCCTCACCTGGTTGTCTAGGTCTCAGTGAGGAACTCCCCTCACCTGGTTGTCTAGGTCTTAGTTCCTATTCACTTCCATTCATTTTTCATCAGGTTACTGTGTTACATTCAGACGAGTGTCGTGAGGCTTGTGGGCATCGTAGAGCAAACAACCGTGTGTACCTGTTGGTGAGAGTCTCACCTTTCAATAGGGGGATACAGATTTTATGGGAATTTGTTTTATTATGCTAATTAGATTCCCATGCGGGCGCAGACATCGATATTATACAACACATAAAACTAGTCGTTATTTCTCTGTTTTTCTATTTCTGGTCACTATCAGACCATACTGACCACAGAACTATTGACCCATCCTCAAAGCAGAAAAAGTCCCCTCCACACACACACACACACACACACTGCCCATAAAGAAGATTGGAGTGAAAACTACATTGTAAAAAACTAATGTTGTGAGGTGATGGTAGCTCATCATATTCATTCATTTTAATGGCCACCCCAGACATCAGAGACGGAAGGACTATGTGTTATTAGGACGAGGGCTCCTTTCCCCGTCGTGCCTGGCGGTCTGTTCAGAACGGACAGTGAAGGAAAAACCATGACTTGAAGACAGGCAAAGTGAAAACCCAACTTGTTCTGAGGAAAATAAAGCTTAAATATGAGCGATTTACGACTGCTTCCCAAAATGTCCCCTATTCCCCTATATAGTGTACTACTTTTGACCAGGGCCAAACGGGACACACTACATGAGGAAATGTTACGACTGCTTCCCAAATGTCCCCTATATAGTGTACTACTTTTAAACAGGGCCAAATGAAATGTGAAGGAGCCAACATTCCATTACCCAGGTTTCCGTGGTTTCCCAAAGGCATACCTGACAAGCAACGAATCCACCATTAATGAAGGAACAAGACTGGAAAAACAAGCCTTCTTCTCTGGAAGATCCTTCCAGGCTAAAGCAGAAAAACTGATTATGTATTTTCCCCAACTCTCGATCTGCATCCCAAGGGACACCGTGTTCCATACAGTACCAATCAAAAGTTTGGACACACCTACTCATTTTTAAGGGTTTTTCTTTATTTTTTTGCTATGTTTTACATTGTAGAATAATAGTGAAGACATCAAAACGATGAAATAACACATATGGAATCATGTAGTAACCAAAAAAGTGTTAAACAAATCAAAATATATTTTATATTTGAGATTCTTCAAAGTACTGTAGTCACCCTGCAGGTAGCCTAGTGGTTAGAGCGTTGGGCCAGTAACCTAAAAGCGATCAAATCCCTGAGCTGGCAAGGTAAAAAATATGTTGTTCTGCCCCTGAACAAGGCAGTTAACCCACTGTTCCCTGGTAAGTTGTTATTGTAAATAATAATTTGTTCTTAACTGACTTGCCTAGTTAAATGAAGGTTACATTTATAACATGTAAAACCCTTTGCCTTGATGACAGCTTTGCACACTCTTGGTATTCTCTCAACAAGCTTCATGAGGTAGTCACCTGGAATGCATTTCAATTAACAGGTGTTCCTTGTTAAAAAAAAAGCGGATTTTTTTCCCTTCTTAATGTGTTTGAATAAATCAGTTGTGTTGTGACAAGGTAGAGGTGGTATACAGAAGATATCCCCATTTGGTAAAAGACCAAGTCCATATTATGGCAAGAACAGTTCAAATAAGCAAAGAGAAACGACAGTCCATCATTACTTTAAGACATGAAGGTCAGTCAATCCAGGATTTTTCAAGAACTTTGAAAGTTTTGTCAAGTGCAGTCGCAAAAACCATCAAGCGCTATGATGAAACTGTCTCTCTTGAGGACCACCACAGGAAAGGAAGACCCAGACTTACCTCTGCTGCAGAGGATACGTTCATTAGAGTTACCAGCCTAAGATTGCAGCCCAAATAAATGCTTCACAGAGTTCAAGTAACAGACACATCTGAACATCAACCGTATTGACTGAGATTTTTGGTTCCAACCGCCATGTCTTTGTGAGACGCAGTGTAGGTGAACGGATGATCTTCGCATGTGTGGTTCCCACCGTGAAGCATGGAGGAGGAAGTGTGATGGTGCTTTGTTGGTGACACTGTAGATTATTTATTTAGAATTCAAGGTGGATGGAGACTAGTACCTTTCTCAAGACAGGTGGATGGAGACTAGGACCTTTCACAAGACAGGTGGATGGAGACTAGGACCTTTCACAAGACAGGTGGATGGAGACTAGGACCTTTCACAAGACAGGTGGATGGAGACTAGGACCTTTCACAAGACAGGTGGATGAAGACTAGGACCTTTCACAAGACAGGTGGATGGAGACTAGGACCTTTCACAAGACAGGTGGATGGAGACTAGGACCTTTCACAAGACAGGTGGATGGAGACTAGGACCTTTCTCAAGACAGGTGGATGGAGACCAGGACCTTTCTCAAGACAGGTGGATGGAGACTAGGACCTTTCTCAAGACATGTGGATGGAGACCAGGACCTTTCTCAAGACAGGTGGATGGAGACTAGGACCTTTCTCAAGACAGGTGGATGGAGACCAGTCTTTGACTTTTCTGTGTATGTATCGTCAACAATTTTGGTACATGTATCTTTTGTGCCCAGTGTAAAATTGTATTTATTTTAATTACCAAATCAAAACATTGAGAAGACTAAACCAGCTGTGCGGTGTGGTAGGTTGGCCTTCCTCAGTCTGGTTAATGGCAGCAGCTGTCATGGATGCTGAGCAGACTGGACACCTAGAGCTGTCTGGGTAATGCAGTCCAAATGTCCACCCTGATCCTATCTCAGGCCTGTCACATTACAAGAACCCACAACTCCAAGCCCACCGCCCGGCTGCTTAACCCCAAGCCTCCGTCCTCCAACAGCTAGATAGATCTGAGGCCTTTTATCAAATCAATGGGAAGGACTTCTTCCTCTTCGTCCTCTTCCTAATCTATGGGGTTTTGTTGAACATTGCTGTTGAGTTTGTGACATTCTCAAATCTACACATACAAACAAGCTGTCTGGGTAATGCAATTCAAATGGCAACCCTGATCCTAATTCAAATGCCAACCCTGATCCTATCTCAGGCCTGTCATATTACAAGAACCCCCAGCTCCAAGCCCACCTGTTCCTGAGCTATTGTTACTTCCAGCGAGCTAGATCCACCCAGTGCCTTTCAACACATTCTATATTTATATTTTATTTGTTTATTTTTAATCCCAGCTCCCGTCCCCGCAGGAGGCCTTTTGCCTTTTGGTAGGCCACTGGTAATAAGAATATGTTCTTAACTGACTTGCCCAGTTAAATGAAGGTTTACAAAAAATAAATAAATAAACATTAATGGGAAGGTTGCTTCTAGCCAGCTAGATCCACCCAGAGTCTTTCATCACATCCATGGGAAGGTTACTTCCAGGCAGCTAGATCCACCCAGTCTTTCATCACATCCATGGGAAGGTTACTTCTAGCCAGCTAGATCCACCCAGTGCCTTTCATCACATCCATGGGAAGGTTACTTCTAGCCAGCTAGATCCACCCAGTGCCTTTCATCACATCCATGGGAAGGTTACTTCTAGCCAGCTAGATCCACCCAGTGCCTTTCATCACATCCATGGGAAGGTTACTTCTAGCCAGCTAGATCCACCCAGAGTCTTTCATCACATCCATGGGAAGGTTACTTCCAGCCGGCTAGATCCATCCAGAGTCTTTCATCACATCCATGGGAAGGTTACTTCCAGCCGGCTAGATCCATCCAGAGCCTTTCATCACATCCATGGGAAGGTTACTTCCAGCCGGCTAGATCCACCCAGTGCCTTTCATCACATCCATGGGAAGGTTACTTCCAGCCGGCTAGATCCACCCAGTGCCTTTCATCACGTCCATGGGAAGGTTACTTCCAGCCAGCTAGATCCTCCCAGAGCCTTTCATCACATCCATGGGAAGGTTACTTCCAGCCGGCTAGATCCTCCCAGAGCCTTTCATCACGTCCATGGGAAGGTTACTTCCAGCCAGCTAGATCCTCCCAGAGCCTTTCATCACATCCATGGGAAGGTTACTTCCAGCCAGCTAGATCCTCCCAGAGCCTTTCATCACATCCATGGGAAGGTTACTTCCAGCCAGCTAGATCCACCCAGAGCCTTTCATCACATCCATGGGAAGGTTACTTCCAGCCAGCTAGATCCTCCCAGAGCCTTTCATCACATCCATGGGAAGGTTACTTCCAGCCGGCTAGATCCTCCCAGAGCCTTTCATCACGTCCATGGGAAGGTTACTTCCAGCCAGCTAGATCGACCCAGAGCCTTTCATCACATCCATGGGAAGGTTACTTCCAGCCAGCTAGATCCTAGATCCTGATATTTGTGATGTCATTACAGTTCTGTTGTGTTTCGACATTCTCAAATCTACACCTTCACCGGCTAATAAGCAGTCTAAAGGATTTTGTGAATCAATTAAATTATGTCTACCTACCTGACTGCCTACCTGCCTGACTACCTGACTACCTGCCTGACTACCTGACTACCTGTCTACCTACCTGCCTGCCTACCTGCCTGCCTGACTACCTGTCTACCTACCTGCCTGCCTGACTACCTGTCTACCTACCTGCCTGCCTACCTGCCTGCCTGACTACCCGTCTACCCACCTGCCCGCCGCCTACCCGCCTGCCTGACTACCTGTCTACCTACCTGCCTGCCTACCTGACTACCTGTCTACCTACCTGCCTGCCTACCTGCCTGCCTGACTACCTGTCTACCTACCTGCCTGCCTACCTGCCTGCCTGACTACCTGTCTACCTACCTGTCTGTATACCTAGCTGCCTATCTGCCTGACTACCTGTCTACCTATCTACCTAGCTGCCTACCTGCCTGTCTACCTGCCTGACTACCTGCCTGCCTGACTACCTGCCTGTCTACCTGTCTACCTAGCTGTCTACCTGTCTGTCTACCTGTCCCTTCAAGGGAGAATATAATTTCAGGTTACGGCAAGGTTTTCATCCCACCTTCTGACCAAAACCGTTTCTACATCTGCTGCTGTTTAATGAGAGAGGGCTGAGTGTTGTGTCATTGTGGTACACCGGGGGCATACTAATGTCTGGCCTGGCTAGCTGCTCTCCACACCATGCAGTCTGGGTGGAGGGATTGATGATGAAACATTACACAGCCTCTCCCATCTATCTAGACACACACACACACACACAGACAAAGACACAGACACACGTTAGAGACTCTCCCATCTATCTATACACACACACAGACACATGTTAGAGACTCTCCCATCTATCTATACACACACACACACACACACACACACACACACACAGAGACAAAGACACAGACACACGTTAGAGACTCTCCCATCTATCTATACACACACACAGACACACGTTAGAGACTCTCCCATCTATCTACACACACACACACACACACGACTGACAGCCTAAACAGCAGATAGAGATGACTGACAGGCCAAACAGCAGATAGAGATGACTGACAGCCCGAACAGCAGATAGAGATGACTGACAGCCCAAACAGCAGATAGAGATGACTGACAGCCCAAACAGCAGATAGAGATGACTGACAGACCAAAAAACAGATGCTACTGTAGCAATGGATGATTTTAATGTTCTTACTGAAAATCTGATTGACTCTTATTTGTAGTCTGTAAATAAACCTCAAGTCCACAGTGACTTTGAAATGTTCAGGGGTTTATATTTTGGTATCCGGTAATGTCACGATCTTCTTTATTAACGGACCAAGACGCAGCGAAGCTTCCAGTATACATATTTATTTAACAAACGTAACTGGGAGAAACAACAAAACAAACCGAAGATCGTAACATCCGAACATAACATAGACGAAACACTTACGCTATGAACTAAACAATAACCCACCAAAACCCTAGTGAAAACTACAAACATATATATGGTTCCCAATTAGAGGAAACGACACTCAGCTGCCTCTAATTGGGAACCATTTACCCCAACATAGAAATAGTACACCTAGAACAGAAAAAACCCTACACCAAAAAACGAAACTAAACACGCCAGCCTGTAGACTCAGGCCTGGACGTGACAGGTAACTAAAAGCTACAGTAATAACATCAGATGCCTAACGCATCGGAAAAATAATGACCTTGAGCGACGGAAGGATGTAGTTGCTGGGTTACTCTGTGACGTCATATCCTGAGGTACGCAGTGTTCTTCTTGTCGTCTTTAGTCCCAGGCTTAGCCGGTCTAGGTGTTGCTATAGCAACCCAAGCTTCACTCAACGGGAAATATTGAAATATTTATAAATGATGGATTTCATAAAGTAGCGTGAGAAACTGTTATCAGTATGCTTATTTAGCTGGTCCCCAGTGTTACTGTGGCCTGTGTGTGTGTGTATGTGTGTGTGTGCCCACTGTGTGTTTGTGCCCAGTGTGTGTGTGTATGTGCCACTGAGCCAGGCCCCAGTACAGTAGCCTCAAGGCAGAGCAGAGACTTGGACATCAGCCTGGACTCAGGGGTAGATGTAACTTAGTGAACAGAAATCTGTCTCGCTCCATTTAGTATGATATGTTACGTACTGTATGGTAGGTATTCATTTGTGGATCTCCATCATACAATTTGTCTGATATGTTATGAATTACAATTTGTTGTGGCTAATGTTAGCTAGGTTAGGGGTTACGGTTAGGGCATAGGGTTAGGGTTAGGGGTTAGGGTGAGGGGTAAAGTTAGAGGTTAGGGTTATGGTGAGGGGTAAAGTTAGGGGTTAGGGTTAGGGTTAGGGGTAAAGTTAGGGGTTAGGGTTAAAATTAGGGGTAAAGTTAGGGGTTAGTTAGGGTTAGTAAAGTTAGGGGTTAGGGTTAAAATTAGGTAAAGTTAGTTAGGGTTAGGTGAGGGTAAAGTTAGGGGTTAGGGTTAGGTGAGGGGTTAGGGTTAGAGTTAGGGGTTAGGGTGAGGGGTAAAGTTAGGGGTTAGGGTTAGGGTTAGGGGTTAGGGTTAGGGTTAGGGGTTAGGGTTAGAGTTAGGGGTTAGGGTTAGAGTTAGGGGTTAGGGTTAGAGTTAAAAATTAGGGTTAGAGTTAGGGGTTAGTGAGGTGTAAAGTTAGAGGTTAGGGTTAGAGTTAGGGAGTTAGGGTTAGGGTTAAATTAGGGTTAGAGTTAGGGGTTAGGGTTAGAGTTAGGGGTTAGGGTTAGGGTGAGGGGTAAAGTTAGGGGTTAGGGTTAGGGGTTAGGGGTAAAACAGAAAAACCCTACACCAAAGACGAAACTAAACACGCCAGCCTGTAGACTCCGGGCCTGGACGTGACAGGTAACTAAAAGCTACAGTAATAACATCAGATGCCTAACGCATCGGAAAAATAATGACCTTGAGCGACGGAAGGATGTAGTTGCTGGGTTACTTTGTGACGTCACATCCTGAGGTACGCAGTGTTCTTCTTGTCGTCTTCAGTCCCAGGCTTAGCCGGTCTAGGTGTTGCTATAGCAACCCAAGCTTCACTCAACGGGAAATATTGAAATATTTATAAATGATGGATTTCATAAAGTAGCGTGAGAAACTGTTATCAGTATGCTTATTTAGCTGGTCCCCAGTGTTACTGTGGCCTGTGTGTGTGCGTATGTATGTGTGTGCCCACTGTGTGTTTGTGTGTGTGCCCAGTGTGTGTGCCCAGTGTGTGTGTGTATGTGCCACTGAGCCAGGCCCCAGTACAGTAGCCTCAAGGCAGAGCAGAGACTTGGACATCAGCCTGGACTCAGGGGTAGATGTAACTTAGTGAACAGAAATCTGTCTCGCTCCATTTAGTATGATATGTTACGTACTGTATGGTCGGTATTCATTTGTGGATCTTCATCATACAATTTGTCTGATATGTTATGAATTACAATTTGCTGTGGCTAATGCTAGGTTAGGGGTTACGGTTAGGGCATAGGGTTAGGGTTAGGGGTAAGGTTCGGGGTTAGGGGTCAGGGTTAGGGTTAGGGGTTAGGGGTTAGGGTTAGGGGTTAAGGTTAGGGGTTAGGGTTAGGGTTACAGTTAGGGCATAGGGTTACGGTTACGGTTAGGGCATAGGGTTAGGGGGTTAGGGTTAGGGGTTAAGGTTAAAGTTAGGGGTTAGGGTTAGGGGTTAAGGTTAGGGGTTAAGGTTGGGGTTAGGGGTTAGGGTTAGGGGTTAAGGTTAAGGTTAGGGGTTAGGGTTAGGGTTAGGGGTTAAGGTTAGGGGTTGGGGTTAGGGTTAGGGGTTATGGGTTAGGGGTTATGGGTTAGGGGTAGGGGTTAGGGTTAGGGGTTAGGGTTAGGGGTTAGGGGTTAGGGTTATCAAACATGCTAAGTAGTTGAAAAGTAGCTAAAAGTGGTAAGAAGTTGCTATTTAGATAAAATGCTAACGTTGTCCATTATGGGATTCGAACACGCAACCTTTGGATTGCTAGATGTTCGTCTGATACGCCCACCCTCTCTCTGTCTTTGCCTAAAGTAAACTTCTGTCTTGTGTAACCCTGCCAAGCGTAACATATCGTACTAATCGAGCGTCACAGATTTAGATTTGGAGGCCAGGCTGGGACACGAGGCCAGGCTGCTCTACATTTCCCCAGTGGTTGGTTGGTGGAGGCCAGGCTGGGACACGAGGCCAGGCTGCTCTACATTTCCCCAGTGGTTGGTTGGTGGAGGCCAGGCTGGGACACGAGGCCAGGCTGCTCTACATTTCCCCAGTGGTTGGTTGGTGGAGACCAGGCTGGGACACGAGGCCAGGCTGCTCTACATTTCCCCAGTGGTTGGTTGGTGGAGGCCAGGCTGGGACACGAGGCCAGGCTGCTCTACATTTCCCCAGTGGTTGGTTGGTGGAGGCCAGGCTGGGACACGAGGCCAGGCTGCTCTACATTTCCCCAGTGGTTGGTTGGTGGAGGCCAGGCTGGGACACGAGGCCAGGCTGCTCTACATTTCCCCAGTGGTTGGTTGGTTGACTACTGTGCTACAGCTAAGCCACCATGGAGAGAGAAACAGCGATGTCAGCAGAACTGTGAAGGGAACTCTCCCAGAGATCAGGGGAACAACTTTACTATCAGGATTCTGGGGGCGAAGCGGATCTAAAACAATAGATAAAAACCCATCCCATTTTAACTGGCAGCTGAGCTGAGAGCACATACAACCACACACATGAGCAATTCACTGTAAGGTCTACACCTGTTGTATTCGGCGCACGTGACAAAGAAACTTTGATTTGATAATCATGGCACCAGAGGAGATTTCTCCTGAGATTCTCTCACTGTCTCTCATCACTCTGGTCCATAGTCTCACATACTGAACACTGTCTCTCATCACTCAGGTCCATAGTCTCACATACTGAACACTGTCTCTCATCACTCAGTTCATAGTCTCACATACTGAACACTGTCTCTCATCACTCTGGTCCATAGTCTCACATACTGAACACTGTCTCTCATCACTCAGGTCCATAGTCTCACATACTGAACACTGTCTCTCATCACTCAGTTCATAGTCTCTCACATACTGAACACTGTCTCTCATACTCCTCAGTTCCATTAGTCTCACATATACTCAGGCACTGTCTCTCATCACTCAGTTCATAGTCTAGTCTCACCTCTGGTCAGTCGAACACTGTCTCTCATCACTCAGTTCATTGAGTCTCACTCTCATAACACTGTCTCTCATCCTCAGTTCATAGTCTCACATACCGAACACTGTCTCTCATCACTCAGTTCATAGTCTCACATACTGAACACTGTCTCTCATCACTCAGTTCATAGTCTCACATACTGAACACTGTCTCTCATCACTCAGTTCATAGTCTCACATACTGAACACTGTCTCTCATCACTCAGTTCATAGTCTCACATACCGAACACTGTCTCTCATCACTCAGGTCCATAGTCTCACATACTGAACACTGTCTCTCATCACTCAGTTCATAGTCTCACATACTGAACACTGTCTCTCATCACTCAGTTCATAGTCTCACATACTGAACACTGTCTCTCATCACTCAGTTCATAGTCTCACATACTGAACACTGTCTCTCATCACTCAGGTCCATAGTCTCACATACTGAACACTGTCTCTCATCACTCAGTTCATAGTCTCACATACTGAACACTGTCTCTCATCACTCAGTTCCATAGTCTCACATACTGAACACTGTCTCTCATCACTCAGGTCCATAGTCTCACATACTGAACACTGTCTCTCATCACTCAGTTCATAGTCTCACATACCGAACACTGTCTCTCATCACTCAGGTCCATAGTCTCACATACTGAACACTGTCTCTCATCACTCAGGTTCATAGTCTCACATACTGAATTATTTTAGTTAGGGTAAGTTTAGGTGTTAACTCTGAATGGTTAAGGTAAGGGTTAAGGTTTGGGATAGGTTTAAAAATATATATATATATATAAACAATTTTCTATTACTGGATTCAAACTTGCAACCTTCGGAATTAGAGACAGGTGGGACTTTTCTGTTCAGAAAGAACATTTTGGTCTAATCCGATATGGTTTCCCAAAACCAATCTTAAAGGATTTTGGCCAGGATGTAAGACCTACAGTACTTCAGAAAAGGCCATTCTGGAGAGGGAAAGGCAAAGAGGGGGATACCTGGTCAGCTGTACAACGGCACACATCAAAGCGCTATCCACCCTCAGGTTTTTGGCAACAGGCACGGTCAAGCTCTCGCTGAAAAATCGGCATCTCACGTCCCTCGAACGAGCCCAATGTTATGGATGCAATCGTCAGCGATCATCTCATACCGCTTCCATCCATCCACCCATCTCACAACGAGGTTGAAATAAAGAGGAGTTTCTTTGCCATCAATGGGTTCCACAAATATGAAACGGAGCAATAGACGTCAGCCACATGGCCATTGAAAGCACCATCACAAAAAAACGAGTTCAACCACGTGAACAGAAAAGGCTTCCACTCTTGATGTGCAAATCAAATCGAAGCAGGTGATAGGTTGCTGAATGTGGTGGTGGTCAGATGGTCAGGTGGAAAATATGAAACGAAGCAGGCTGTCGGGCGGAACGCACGTCTCGTCCATTCTGCAGAACAACAATGTTGAAGCTGTTGAGGATGGATGTCTTATTGGTGAGTGATGCCAAGTCTATTTGCCATTGTTAAACCAGCTTGAATTGTCCTAAATGTTCCTCTCTTGGTTTTTTATTTTTTACTGGTCAAGCCACAACTGAGCGATACATTTTTTTTTCTTCTTCCGTTGTACTCAATCTGACACTAGCACCTCTATTTCAGCCTCTGAAAAGGGGGGGGGTTGTGCGGTTGTATTTCATGGTGATGTATATTAGCCACGGGTTAAAGGATGGTTTTGACCATAATTAGGGTTGTTTCAGAATGCAAACAGCCAAGGTCGTGCACGAGCACTGAGGCTGAGAACAATCAGTATTCCTTTAAGTGATAAGGCCCAAGAAGCCGGTGTTTGTGGGATATATTGGCACGAGGGGAAGTCGAGGGGAAGCAGCCCACACCCGGGGGGTGCCCAGTGCCGCCCCGGCAAGACGCCGCCATGGGCGGCTGCCCGTGTCGCCCGTACCTAAATCCGCTACTGATTTAGTTATTTGTCTGTAAATAAATCTCTTTGCCAAAATTCGTCATCTCTCCCATGTCTTATTCGACTGTGTTTAATTTAACACACATACATTAATTATTCATTTCGCTTGCCTGTCCTGACGTGAAGTTTGTCCTATAGAAAGTATTTGACTCTGACGTGTGTCACAGAAAGCATTTGACTCTAGCCACAAAATGAAGGAAATTAGAAGAAGGGGGGAGATTTGTCAATATAACCGTGTCAATATATCCTCCAAACACCAGCTTCGAAAGCATTACCACTTACACAACGTGTTACCAACGTAATCAAATTACGATTGACATAATTTTAAGAACGTTATTTTGATGAATTTATTCATACTAATTCATCCTTCCACAAAATATAGTCACGACACAAATCTATGGTTCCTACCCATGCTGCCCGGCTGGTCATTCGTTCTAACGGTTCAGTTGCCAGAGACGCGACCCAGTCGTTCAGTCTTTTTGTTCTGTATCTATGGACGCGACCCAGTCGTTCAGTCTTTTTGTTCTGTATCTATGGACACGACCCAGTCGTTCAGTCTTTGTTCTGTATCTATGGACACGACCCAGTCGCTCAGTCTTTTTGTTCTGTATCTATGGACCCGACCCAGTCGTTCAGTCTTTTGTTCTGTATCTATGGACACGACCCAGTCGTTCAGTCTTTTTGTCCCTGTATCTATGGACCCGATCCAGTCGTTCAGTCTTTTTGTTCTGTATCTATGGACGCGACCCAGTCGTTCAGTCTTTCTGTTCTGTATCTATGGACGCGACCCAGTCGTTCAGTCTTTTTGTTCTGTATCTATGGACGCGACCCAGTCGTTCAGTCTTTTTGTTCTGTATCTATGGACCCGACCCAGTCGTTCAGTCTTTTTGTTCTGTATCTATGGACACGACCCAGTCGTTCAGTCTTTTTGTTCTGTATCTATGGACCCGATCCAGTCGTTCAGTCTTTTTGTTCTGTATCTATGGACCCGACCCAGTCGTTCAGTCTTTTTGTTCTGTATCTATGGACCCGACCCAGTCGTTCAGTCTTTTTGTCCCTGTATCTATGGACCCGATCCAGTTGTTCAGTCTTTTTGTTCTGTATCTATGGACGCGACCCAGTCGTTCAGTCTTTCTGTTCTGTATCTATGGACGCGACCCAGTCGTTCAGTCTTTCTGTTCTGTATCTATGGACCCGACCCAGTCGTTCAGTCTTTTTGTTCTGTATCTATGGACCCGACCCAGTCGTTCAGTCTTTTTGTTCTGTATCTATGGACACGACCCAGTCGTTCAGTCTTTTTGTTCTGTATCTATGGACCCGATCCAGTCGTTCAGTCTTTTTGTTCTGTATCTATGGACCCGACCCAGTCGTTCAGTCTTTTTGTTCTGTATCTATGGACCCGACCCAGTCGTTCAGTCTTTTTGTCCCTGTATCTATGGACCCGATCCAGTTGTTCAGTCTTTTTGTTCTGTATCTATGGACGCGACCCAGTCGTTCAGTCTTTCTGTTCTGTATCTATGGACGCGACCCAGTCGTTCAGTCTTTTTGTTCTGTATCTATGGACCCGACCCAGTCGTTCAGTCTTTTTGTTCTGTATCTATGGACCCGACCCAGTCGTTCGTTCTAAATGTTCCATTGCCACACTGGCTGGCAACGTTCTCATCCCCTTGCTGTAATTAAGGTGACCGGATTTCTGAAATGAAAAAACAAACGGGGACATTTCCAGTTCAGCGGTCAATATATCATTAAAATATCCAATGTTATTATCTATGAAAGGACAAAAAAGTGGGGGGACAATTCCGGTTCCATGTATTTAGTCTAAAAGGCACACTGTGATAGACAGAGAAAAACACTATATTACAGAAACACTACAGACGAGACAGAACTGTCCGATCTGAACAGCCATTCAGGTGGCCCTGGTAGTCTGGGTAGAATTAGAGAGAACATGAGCAAAAAATTAGAAAAAAAGAGACAATAGTATATGTGAAATACTGAACAACATAATAAATAAGACGATAATGAGATTGGTAAATACACAATATACTTATACCAACCTAATCTGGATATTTCTCAGAATAATATATTTTCTTCAGGATTGCTCTGTCTTTGGCCGGGCTTCTCCATGAACTCCTGACTGGGGAGGTTGACGTTTGTCTTCACAATAAGCATGGGCCTTGATGGTAGGAACAGTGAACCTATTTCTTGCTGCCGTCCATATATATATCATTCATTCGGGAGAACACTCTCTCGACTGGTGCATAACTTCCAGGTAAACACACGACAACAGACGCTAATCTAGCCAGGCTAATAATGTGTGTGGGATTTTCGTTCTCTTTGAAGTGGGTAACCACCGTGCTCCATCTCGGACTAAGCGGTGTCTCAGATGCCCCCCCCTCCCCTTCAGGAACTTTTGCAGGCCAGTAACCTCGTCAAACAATGCATCCTCATTATTGATGGGCACATTGGGGCATTTTCTTTCCTGCAGTGTGCCTCCTGCCTTCTGGATCTCTTCACGCTGAGGTTGCCTTTTTTTTAAAAGGAGACAATGTAAATATTTCAGATGATCTGTGTGCTTTCCCCAATGCCTGCAAGTAGTTCACAGCCGTAGTGAAGAATGACTGGGATGTTTTGGGGGGGAAAGCTCTCTTTAGATATTGCTCCATTTTCCTCTCGCTCTCCTCTCTCTCTCAGAAGTCCTCTGACCCAAAACTGGAATGAAGTTGTCATCACGTCTTACAGTCAATTTTGCCTCAACATTTCTCAGAATTGCAGAGCTGACTCTACAGGACAGCGGTCCTTGCCTTCAAACATCTTGATCGTGTCACTGAATACAGGGGGTCAGGTTTCCATGGACGAAGGCCAGCCAAAGTTCAGTCAGTGGATCTTCGAACATTATTCGCAGGACAACAGGGCATCTGTCTTCAGAATGGCACATACATATTCAGCACTCTTTCTAGAGCAGGGAGCATGGACAGCCAGCCAACATTGCTGTGTGCTAAAATGTAATGGTACTCCTGGCCAACAAACGCACAAAAGCTCTACAGTCTTTCTACTCTGACGGTGAAAAATATGAAAATATCTTTGTGAGCAGGTACTCCACATCAAGGGGAATCATATCCAAAGCTGTTCTGGCCGTGTTATGACCGACGTGGGCAGGACAACCTAAGCCAATCACCTCCCGCTGCAGAGCATTTTTAACTTTGGTGTGGACATTGACCCTCCCCAGGCCATTCAATTTTCCAAAGTTGGTGTTTGTGTTGTCGGGCAGAGAATGCCACGACTTTTGTTTTCACGGTTACATTTTTTGGATGACCGCCAGGACCTCAGCTGCCAATTTCCTCTGCTGTTTCTCCTTTCAATTCAACATAATCAAGCAGTTATTTTTCCCCCACAGATGTGCTGCCATCATATATCTTACAATATCTGACTACTATTGGCAGCAAGCTTTACATGTCCATGATTGGACGCGTCAATGGACAGGGACACACATTCAACCTGGTCTAGGTCCTGTTGTTACCCAAAAGTAGTTGCCCGTGGTGCTAGCACGTTACTCACTATGGCGTCACATTTTGTCCTAGCACATGTAAAACATTGGCTCATAAATCTTCCGTGTCAGTTGTGCTGTGCAGTCCATTGATCTGTAACTAGGATTGTGTCGCATAGTGTGGTACGCAAAGACACCCTCCTGCACAGCCCAATCATATTCTTCTTAAGAAGACTCTACCTTCTTGAAGATTGTTTTTGACAGAGGGCATACCAACACGGGCAATCAGAGAGGCTTTATGCTTTTTCGTCTGTCGATGTGCCCCCAACATTATGCTAATGTTATCCATGAAAATATATGGAAAAAAATATTCTCATAATTAACTGTGCATTCCTTGAATATAATCATATTTTCAAAAAATTGCCCGTCCACTGCATGTTTACATGTGAACGTTTTTAAAACCTAGCTACCATGACAGTAGCTCGCTAACTTAGTCTACATAGCTAACGTTAGCTAGCATAACCTATTTAAAACCTTATAGAGCAGATCATCTATTTATATAATAAATGCTGACATTATAACATCACTAGCTAGTATCTCAAACGATTATAACTTACCTGACTTGACACTTGCTAGCTTCTGGCCGAGTTTTCCACAGCAGTTTTCTGTAAAACTAGCGCGAGCAAGTAGTTAGTTAGAAGAAGAAGAGTGAATGAAGCCGCTACCGAGCAGCCCCCTCCGCTGGACAAAACAAGCACAACGCGACTGAGATGTCAACCGGTTGGCTCTGCTGCACGGCCTTTCTTCCCACCTAAAATATTACTTCACTTTGCAGTCTGTTTTTAACATTGCCGGGGACAGGCCACCAAAAACCGGGGACTATCCCCGGGAAAACGGGGACGTCTGGTCACCCTACCTTGCTTGCTCGCTAGCCAACTACGGCTAACTTACAGTCACGTCAAACAGTGCAGCCAGAATAACAGCAAAGTAGCTGCGTTTGCATTTGTTTAAGCTGTTTTCTAGTGACATTTTATTGGAATACATCCATATCAATGAGCTAATGATGCGCGATTTCGACCAGTCGTAGGACTGTTTGTTAAATCCCACCTCTTCAATGTGTACAAACATTCTAAATTCCGTTCGTAAGTACTATTTTATAGGCCCCAGACAATCTTTTATTTTTATTTGTATTTCACCTTTATTTTAACCAGGTAGTTCTATATGATGTCCTAATACACCTTTATTTAACCAGGTAGTTCTATATGATGTCCTAATACACCTTTATTTAACCAGGTAGTTCTATATGATGTCATAATACACCTTTATTTAACCAGGTAGTTCTATATGATGTCATAATACACCTTTATTTAACCAGGTAGTTCTATATGATGTCATAATACACCTTTATTTAACCAGGTAGTTCTATATGATGTCATAATACAGGTAGGCCAGTTGAGAACTAGTTCTCATTTACAACTGCGACCTGGCCAAGATAAAGCAAAGCAGTTCGACACATACAACAACACAGAGTTACACATGGAGTGAAACAAACATACAGTCAATAATACAGTAGGAAAAAAACAAATCTATATACAATGTGTGCAAATGAGGTAGGATAAGGAACATAAGGCAATAAATAGGCCATGGTGGCAAAGTAACTACAGTATAGCAATTTAACACTGGAATGGTAAATGTGCAGTAGATGAATGTGCTGGTCCAATCTCTGGTCTAGATGGTAATTACACTCTCAGACCAAGACAGTCTGGGATATAGGCACAATCGATTTTCCCTGCACTTATATCCTGGATCTGGGAAATGAACGTTGACATACACTGGTACCTCATTAGTAATTCATCTGGCAGATGATGAGCAGTAATAATATATCTGAATCATGTTGCCTCTATCTGTAATGAGGGCAGAGGCCTTTGAACCTTGGTCCTCTGTAGCTCAGTTGGTATGGCAACGCCAGGATAATCAGTTTGATTCTCGATGGGGCCACCAACGCGTAATTTATTTTTTATATACGCATGACTGTAAGTCACTTAGGATTGAAGCATCTGCGAAATGTCATATATATATATAAATATATAGCTGCCGTGATGACAGCTTTGCACACTCTTGGCATTCTCTCAACCAGCTTCATGAGGTAGTCACCTGGAATGTATTTTCAGAGGTGGGACCAAGTCATTGCTTTATAAGTCACAAGTAAGTCTCAAGTCTTAGCACTCAACTTTCAAGTCAAGTCCCATGTCAAGAAAGGCAAGTCCGAATCAAGTCTGAAGTCAAGACCATCAAGTCCCAAGTCAAGTCCCAAGTCAAGACAGGCAAGTCCAAGTCAAGTCTCAAGTCAAGACTATCAAGTCAAGTCTCAAGTCCTAAACAAGTCATCATGTGCTCTTCACCAAATGTAATACCATTTCATATTTTTAACAAGAGTAATAGTTAGTATATTACACTTACGCAAATCATGAATGCTTTTAAAAGTATCTATATATTTATTACTTTCCAAGTAAACTTTATATTTCCATGGAAATACATGGGTAGCCATGAGAAAGACCCTCCCTCTCTCTCTATGACAGCGGGAGAGGCGTGGTAGGCTGGGTAGGCTGGGTAGGCTGTGTTGGGTTGTGTGGGGAGGTTGCTCTCCTGTAGATGAATTAAGCAGCAGAATATCTGCTGGCCATCCAACATGGCAATTCACATAGAAATACCTCACCTACAACAGCCAAGATCCTTAGCCGTGTAGAATAGAGAATCGAGTACAGATCTATATATTGCATTTCTAAACGTGTATCTGACATGCGGTGCCTCAGATGAAATGAGCCGCCGTTCTTCATTCATTATCAATGGAGAAAGCTCAAAAACTGCGGAGGACAGCAGAGAGAAGGGATGGTGGGATTTGTGTGAAGCGTAAACACAATCGGAGGTTCAAGCATTCGCCGTAATCAGCAGGTTAGGAAGAGTTACACAACCATTCTAGGAGGCACTTGTAGGGGATAATTTGATGACATTAATTGTCTTTTCTCCTTTCCTTTAACAAACATGCATATCACTAATTACACAGGACATATAGAAAGCAGGATGACACTGGTAGGCTTGTCACTGTAGAGCAGAACATTTGTTGAGGATTGTCCTGGACTTGTGACAGGACTGCATAACTGAGACCCCAAATACATACGTTTTAAAAGTCAGATATGGAGTCAAGTAACATGGTCTGTATAATCAGACAGGCGAACAGTGGACTTAGGAAAGACAGAAACTATAAGTTAAAAGGTCAAGTGCTTGCAGGACTAATAATATAGCCCAACCAAATGTCAAGTGTGAGTGACAGCAAGCAAGCGTGAAGACAAAGAATGTGGTGAAGAGAGGCAAGGACAAGCTATTTTTCCATATGCAGAGAACAGGGCATTGAGATCATAGACGTATCAGGGAAAGATGTAATGCTGATTTAATCCATTGATTTAAATACATAAAGGTCTAGAAGATGACAACAGAATGGCCAACACAGGAAATGTATGTGTACAATGAAATGTATTATTGTTATAACATTGCAGGGCTTGCCACCATATGATCTAATCTTGGAACAGATAGGGGCGTTACTGGGCGTGAACAAGACCTCAGATCAAAAGATGATTGGTGGCATGAGAGAAAGAAGGAGTGACTGCATTTGAATATGGGCTGTACTCATGTCATGTGGGGGTATGAATCAGAATTGTGTGATTGGTTGAATCAGCTGATTCCTAGGTCAGCTCCCTTTAATTGTGCTTAATTAAAGGTATTATTGAATTCACAAGTTTCTTGTATGAATGTCATAATTTGAAAATCATTTTTCCACGACACACTCTGCCACAAACGTGCTCATTTGATATTTTCCAGGTTGGGGAGGGTATCTAGTCAGGTTGGGGAGGGTATCTAGTCAGGTTGGGGAGGGTATCTAGTCAGGTTGGGGAGGGTATCTAGTCAGGTTGGGGAGGGTATCTAGTCAGGTTGGGGAGGGTATCAAGTCAGGTTGGGGAGGGTGTCAAGTCAGGTTGGGGAGGGTATCTAGTCAGGTTGGGGAGGGTATCAAGTCAGGTTGGGGAGGGTATCTAGTCAGGTTGGGGAGGGTATCTAGTCAGGTTGGGGAGGGTATCTAGTCAGGTTGGGGAGGGTATCAAGTCAGGTTGGGGAGGGTGTCAAGTCAGGTTGGGGAGGGTATCTAGTCAGGTTGGGGAGGGTATCAAGTCAGGTTGGGGAGGGTATCTAGTCAGGTTGGGGAGGGTATCTAGTCAGGTTGGGGAGGGTATCAAGTCAGGTTGGGGAGGGTGTCAAGTCAGGTTGGGGAGGGTATCTAGTCAGGTTGGGGAGGGTATCTAGTCAGGTTGGGGAGGGTATCAAGTCAGGTTGGGGAGGGTGTCAAGTCAGGTTGGGGAGGGTAATAATGTATCCTTAGGAACACTTTATGTATATTTAGTATAATATTTCAACCGGATTATAAACTGGGCGATAGGAAAGGAAAAAACCACAGCGCGCGCGAGCCTGTGACCACGCAAGATCCTCTTCTGTTTACTTCTGGTGACCACTTCCCAATTCTTCTTCTTTTACCATCCAGATCAACTAAACAAAATCAAAACACTGTCTAGAGACTGTTGACATCCAGTGGAAGCAATACGTACTGAAATCTAACTCCCTTATATGGTCATTTTCAATAGGGAGGGGTTCAAAATCAGGCAATGTGTCAAATACACTTTTTCCAGGACAGAAATTCCTCGGGTTTTCGCCTGCCATATATGTTCTGTTATACTCACAGACAATCTTTTAACACTCTTAGAAACTTCAGAGTGTTTCCTATCCAATAGTACTAATTATGTGCATATCCTATTGTCTGGGCCTGAGTGGGAGGCATTTTACTTTGGGCACGCCAGACTCTCCAAAACCGCCACCTCGGGAGCTTCTCCCTAAGAAATTAAGTCAGTTTGGGGAGGGTATCAAGTCAGGTTGGGGAGGGTATCAAGTCGGATCGAGTCATAAGGCTCAAGTCCAAGTCAAGTCACAAGTCATTGGTGTTAAAGTCAAAGTCAAATTGCAAGGTCTGACTCAAGTCCAAGTCATGTGACTCGAGTCCACACCTCTGCTTTTTTCTACATTGTAAAATAATAGTGAAGACATCAAAACTATGAAATAACACACATGGAATCATGTAGTAACCAAAAAGTATATATTACAGATTCTTCAAATTAGCCACTCTTTGCCTTGATGACAGCTTTGCACACTCTTGGCATTCTCTCAACCAGCTTAATGAGGTAGTCACCTGGAATGTATTTCAATTAACAGGTGTGCCTGTTAAAAGTTAATTTGTGTAATTTATTTCCTTCCTAATGCGTTTGAGCCAATCAGTTGTGTTGTGACAAGGTAGTGGTGGTATACAGAAGGTTGCCCTATTTGGTAAAAGTCCATATTACGGCAAGAACAGCTCAAATAAGCTAAGAGAAATGACAGTCCATCATTACTTTAAGACAGGAAGGTCAGTCAATCCGGAAAATTTCAAGAACTTTGAAAGTTTTTTCAAGTGCAGTTGCAAAAACCATCAAACGTTATGATGAAACTGGCTGTCAAGAGCACCGCCACAGGAAAGGAAGACCCAGAGTTACCTCTGCTGCAGACGATAAGTTCATTAGAGTTACCAGCCTCAGAAATTGCAGCCCAAGTAAAATGCTTCACAGTGTTCAAGTAACAGACACATCTCAACATCAACTGTTCAGAGGAGACTACATGAATGTGAGGGGAGATTCTCCATATCAATGTGGTGTGAGGGGAGATTCTCCATATCAATGTGACGTGAGGGGAGATTCTCCATATCAATGTGATGTGAGGGGAGATTCTCCATATCAATGTGATGAGGGAGATTCTCCATATCAATGTGATGTGAGGAGATTCTCCATATCAATGTGGTGTGAGGAGATTCTCCATATCAATGTGATGTGAGGGGAGATTCTCCATATCAATGTGATGTGAGGGGAGATTCTCCATATCAATGTGGTGTGAGGGGAGATTCTCCATATCAATGTGGTGTGAGGGGAGATTCTCCATATCAATGTGATGTGAGGGGAGATTCTCCATATCAATGTGATGTGAGGGGAGATTCTCCATATCAATGTGATGTGAGGGGAGATTCTCCACATCAATGTGATGTGAGGGGAGATTCTCCATATCAATGTGATGTGAGGGGAGATTCTCCATATCAATGTGGTGTGAGGGGAGATTCTCCATATCAATGTGATGTGAGGGTTAGATTCTCCATATCAATGTGATGTGAGGGGAGATTCTCCATATCAATGTGACGTGAGGGGAGATTCTCCATATCAATGTGACGTGAGGGGAGATTCTCCATATCAATGTGGTGTGAGGGGAGATTCTCCATATCAATGTGATGTGAGGGGAGATTCTCCATATCAATGTGATGTGAGGGGAGATTCTCCATATCAATGTGATGTGAGGGTTAGATTCTCCATATCAATGTGATGTGAGGGGAGATTCTCCATATCAATGTGATGTGAGGGTTAGATTCTCCATATCAATGTGATGTGAGGGTTAGATTCTCCATATCAATGTGATGTGAGGGGAGATTCTCCATATCAATGTGATGTGAGGGGAGATTCTCCATATCAATGTGATGTGAGGGGAGATTCTCCATATCAATGTGATGTGAGGGGAGATTCTCCATATCAATGTGATGTGAGGGGAGATTCTCCATATCAATGTGATGTGAGGGGAGATTCTCCACATCAATGTGATGTGAGGGGAGATTCTCCAGATCAATGTGATGTGAGGGGAGATTCTCCACATCAATGTGATGTGAGGGGAGATTCTCCAGATCAATGTGATGTGAGGGGAGATTCTCCATATCAATGTGATGTGAGGGTTAGATTCTCCATATCAATGTGATGTGAGGGGAGATTCTCCATATCAATGTGATGTGAGGGGAGATTCTCCACATCAATGTGATGTGAGGGGAGATTCTCCATATCAATGTGATGTGAGGGTTAGATTCTCCATATCAATGTGATGTGAGGGGAGATTCTCCATATCAATGTGATGTGAGGGGAGATTCTCCATATCAATGTGATGTGAGGGGAGATTCTCCATATCAATGTGATGTGAGGGGAGATTCTCCATATCAATGTGGTGTGAGGGGAGATTCTCCATATAGTCAATAAAAGGTTGCCAAATTCTGTAAAATGTCTCTTATTCCTCAAGGTGTAAGTCATTTTCTCCAGTGGGATACAATTATTAACTTCCGATAACCACATTGCAACTGGCAGGAGGGAATCCGATTTCCATTTCAAGGCAATGCATTTCTTGGCAATCGCTAGCAATATTTCTGTTAGCTTTTATAGTGTGGCTTTGCCTAAGATTGGAATGAGTAAAAGTTCCCCAGTAGACAGACCTCCCGGGGGTCTGAAGGGAATGCAGCCTCATGAATTGAGGATAAGGTATCGCATACACCCTTCCAGAAACCGTGTAGTTTTGAACACTTGCCAAGTGGAATGGAGGAATGTTCCTTCATCGAGACATAGTGTGGAGATATCAGGGTTGAACTGCAGTCTAGATGAGGTGACGTAGAGCTGATGGAGGAAGTTAAACTGGATCAGTCTGTATCTGGAGTTCATATTTTGATTTGTTTAACACTTTTTTTTTGGTTACTACATGATTCCATATGTGTTATTTCATAGTTTTGATGTCTTCACTATTATTCTACAATGTAGAAAATAGTACAAATAAAGAAAAACCCTTGAATGAGTAGGTGTGTCCAAACTTTTGACTGGTACTGTACATATTACCTCAATTTCCAAGACTAATCTGTACGCCCGCACATTGACTCTGTACCGGTACCCCCTGTATAGAGCCTCCACATTGACTCTGTACCGGTACCCCCTGTATATAGCCTCCACATTGACTCTGTACCGGTACCCCCTGTATATAGCCCGCACATTGACTCTGTACCGGTACCCCCTGTATAGAGCCTCCACATTGACTCTGTACCGGTACCCCCTGTATATAGCCTCCACATTGACTCTGTACCGGTACCCCCTGTATATAGCCTCCACATTGACTCTGTACTGGTACCCCACTGTATATAGCCTCCAAATTGACTCTGTACCGGTAACCCCTGTATATAGTCTCCACATTGACCCTGTACCGGTACCCCCTGTATATAGCCTCCACATTGACTCTGTACCGTAACACCCTGTATATAGCCTCCACATTGACTCTGTAACGGTACCCCCTGTATATAGTCTCCACATTGACTCTGTACAGTACCCCCTGTATATAGTCTCCACATTGACTCTGTACCGGTACCCCCTGTATATAGCCTCCACATTGACTCTGTACCGTAACCCCCTGTATATAGCCTCCACATTGACTCTGTACCGTAACACCCTGTATATAGCCTCCACATTGACTCTGTAACGGTACCCCCTGTATATAGTCTCCACATTGACTCTGTACCGGTACCCCCTGTATATAGTCTCCACATTGACTCTGTACCGGTACCCCCTGTATATAGCCTCCACATTGACTCTGTACCGTAACCCCCTGTATATAGCCTCCACATTGACTCTGTACAGTACCCCCTGTATATAGCCTCCACATTGACTCTGTACCGGTACCCCCTGTATATAGCCTCCACATTGACTCTGTACCGGTACCCCCTGTATATAGCCTCCACATTGACTCTGTACCGGTACCCCTTGTATATAGTCTCCACATTGACTCTGTGCAGTACCCCCTGTATATAGCCTCCACATTGACTCTGTACCGGTACCCCCTGTATATAGCCTCCACATTGACTCTGTACAGTACCCCCTGTATATAGCCTCCACATTGACTCTGTACAGTACCCCCTGTATATAGCCTCCACATTGACTCTGTACAGGTACCCCCTGTATATAGCCTCCACATTGACTCTGTACCTGTACCCCCTGTATATAGCCTCCACATTGACTCTGTTCCGGTACCCCCTGTATATAGCCTCCACATTGACTCTGTACCGGTACCCCCTGTATATAGCCTCCACATTGACTCTGTTCCGGTACCCCCTGTATATAGTCTCCACATTGACTCTGTTCCGGTACCCCCTGTATATAGCCTCCACATTGACTCTGTACAGTACCCCTGTATATAGCCTCCACATTGACTCTGTACCTGTACCCCCTGTATATAGCCTCCACATTGACTCTGTTCCGGTACCCCGGTATATAGTCTCCACATTGACTCTGTACCGGTACCCCCTGTATATAGCCTCCACATTGACTCTGTACCTGTACCCCCTGTATGTAGCCTCCACATTGACTCTGTTCCGGTACCCCCTGTATATAGTCTCCACATTGACTCTGTACCGGTACCCCCTGTATATAGCCTCCACATTGACTCTGTACCGGTACCCCCTGTATATAGCCTCCACATTGACTCTGTACTAGTACCCCCTGTATATAGCCTCCACATTGACTCTGTACCGTACCCCCTGTATATAGCCTCCACATTGACTCTGTACCGTACCCCCTGTATATAGCCTCCACATTGACTCTGTACCGGTACCCCCTGTATATAGCCTCCACATTGACTCTGTACCGATACCCCCTGTATATAGCCTCCACATTTACTCTGTACCGGTACCCCCTGTATATAGCCTCCACATTGACTCTGTACCGGTACCCCCTGTATATAGTCTCCACATTGACTCTGTACCGGTACCCCCTGTATATAGCCTCCACATTGACTCTGTACCGGTACCCCCTGTATATAGCCTCCACATTGACTCTGTACCGCTACGGTACCCCCTGTATAAAGCCTCTTTCATGTTTTACTTTAGTTTTACTTCTGTTTTTCTTAAAACTGCATTGTTGGTTAAGGACTTGTAAGGAAGCATTCCGCTGTAAAGTCTGTTTTATTCAGTGCATGTGACAAGTCAAATTTGATTTGATCTCCAAAGGTTTACTGGCTTGTTTTATAATCATGCTATCTCTGAAGGTTTGCTGGCTTGTTTTATAATCATGCTATCTCTGAAGGTTTGCTGGCTTGTTTTATAATCACGCTATCTCTGAATGTTTGCTGGCTTGTTTTATAATCATGCTATCTCTGAAGGTTTACTGGCTTGTTTTATAATCATGCTATCTCTGAAGGTTTGCTGGCTTGTTTTATAATCATGCTATCTCTGAAGGTTTACTGGCTTGTTTTATAATCACGCTATCTCTGAAGGTTTGCTGGCTTGTTTTATAATCATGCCATCTCTGAAGGTTTGCTGGCTTGTTTTATAATCACGCTATCTCTGAAGGTTTACTGGCTTGTTTTATAATCATGCCATCTCTGAAGGTTTACTGGCTTGTTTTATAATCATGCCATCTCTGAAGGTTTACTGGCTTGTTTTATAATCATGCTATCTCTGAAGGTTTGCTGGCTTGTTTTATAATCATGCTATCTCTGAAGGTTTGCTGGCTTGTTTTATAATCACGCTATCTCTGAAGGTTTGCTGGCTTGTTTTATAATCATGCCATCTCTGAAGGTTTACTGGCTTGTTTTATAATCACGCTATCTCTGAAGGTTTACTGGCTTGTTTTATAATCATGCCATCTCTGAAGGTTTACTGGCTTGTTTTATAATCATGCCATCTCTGAAGGTTTACTGGCTTGTTTTATAATCATGCTATCTCTGAAGGTTTGCTGGCTTGTTTTATAATCATGCTATCTCTGAAGGTTTGCTGGCTTGTTTTATAATCACGCTATCTCTGAAGGTTTGCTGGCTTGTTTTATAATCATGCCATCTCTGAAGGTTTGCTGGCTTGTTTTATAATCATGCTATCTCTGAAGGTTTGCTGGCTTGTTTTATGATCATGCTATCTCTGAAGGTTTACTGGCTTGTTATATAATCACGCTATCTCTGAAGGTTTGCTGGCTTGTTTTATAATCATGCCATCTCTGAAGGTTTGCTGGCTTGTTTATAATCATGCTATCTCTGAAGGTTTGCTGGCTTGTTTTATAATCATGCCATCTCTGAAGGTTTACTGGCTTGTTTTATAATCACGCTATCTCTGAAGGTTTGCTGGCTTGTTTATAATCATGCTATCTCTGAAGGTTTGCTGGCTTGTTTTATAATCATGCCATCTCTGAAGGTTTACTGGCTTGTTTTATAATCATGCTATCTCTGAAGGTTTGCTGGCTTGTTTTATAATCATGCTATCTCTGAAGGTTTGCTGGCTTGTTTTATAATCACGCTATCTCTGAAGGTTTGCTGGCTTGTTTTATAATCATGCCATCTCTGAAGGTTTGCTGGCTTGTTTTATAATCATGCTATCTCTAAAGGTTTGCTGGCTTGTTTTATGATCATGCTATCTCTGAAGGTTTACTGGCTTGTTATATAATCACGCTATCTCTGAAGGTTTGCTGGCTTGTTTTATAATCATGCCATCTCTGAAGGTTTGCTGGCTTGTTTATAATCATGCTATCTCTGAAGGTTTGCTGGCTTGTTTTATAATCATGCTATCTCTGAAGGTTTACTGGCTTGTTTTATAATCACGCTATCTCTGAAGGTTTTCTGGCTTGTTTTGGGGACTACAGTATGGTAAGGATAATTAAGGTTAAAAGGGACATTTCCTTTTTGTATTGCTTCACTCTTCAGAACAGTAGTGGTGGGTTATATGGTGTGTCTGTAGTGGTGGGTTATATGGTGTGTCTGTAGGGGTGGGTTATATGGTGTGTCTGTAGGGGTGGGTTATATGGTGTGTCTGTAGTGGTGGGTTATATGGTGTGTCTGTAGGGGTGGGTTATATGGTGTGTCTGTAGGGGTGGGTTATATGGTGTGGCTGTAGTGGTGGGTTATATGGTGTGTCTGTAGTGGTGGGTTATATGATGTGTCTGTAGTGGTGGGTTTTATGGTGTGTCTGTAGTGGTGGGTTATATGGTGTGTCTGTAGTGGTGGGTTATATGGTGGGTCTGTAGTGGTGGGTTATATGGTGTGTCTGTAGTGGTGGGTTATATGGTGTGTCTGTAGGGGTGGGTTATATGGTGTGTCTGTAGGGGTGGGTTATATGATGTGTCTGTAGTGGTGGGTTATATGGTGTGTCTGTAGTGGTGGGTTATATGATGCGTCTGTAGTGGTGGGTTATATGGTGTGTCTGTAGTGGTGGGTTATATGATGTGTCTGTAGTGGTGGGTTATATGGTGTGCCTGTAGTGGTGGGTTATATGATGTGCCTGTAGTGGTGGGTTATATGGTGTGTCTGTAGTGGTGGGTTATATGGTGTGTCTGTAGTGGTGGGTTATATGGTGTGTCTGTAGTGGTGGGTTATATGGTGTGCCTGTAGTGGTGGGTTATATGGTGTGTCTGTAGTGGTGGGTTATATGATGTGTCTGTAGTGGTGGGTTATATGATGTGCCTGTAGTGGTGGGTTATATGGTGTGTCTGTAGTGGTGGGTTATATGGTGTGTCTGTAGTAGTGGGTTATATGGTGTGTCTGTAGCGGTGGGTTATATGGTGTGTCTGTAGCGGTGGGTTATATGATGTGTCTGTAGTGGTGGGTTATATGATGTGCCTGTAGTGGTGGGTTATATGATGTGTCTGTAGTGGTGGGTTATATGGTGTGTCTGTCCCTGTAGTGGTAATTCATCCTGTGTAACACAGAGAGCAACAGCACTCATACACACAGGACCACTCACCTCCAGGGAGGGTGCCGTCCCCTTGTCATTCCCAGTCTCTCTCTCTCTCTACCAGAGGGGAGAAGAGATGAAAGGGACCCCTTGAGACCACTCACAGTTCATGGGGCTGTCAGTTCCACTCAAAGCCCATTGGAGGGGACCTTGAATCCTCTCCTCTAATGCAATTTGAGAGGAAGGTGAGGAATTGGAGGAAACAAGGAGGTAGGATGGATTTGACACTAGAACGTTCTCAGATATGTCCTTCAGCCTTCTAACTAGATGATAGAGGAGATTGAAGGAACGGGAACACGACTCCAGACAGTCCAGAGGCTGAGGCTTCACACAAGTCACTGTCCTTTTTGTACAGTTTACAAGAACACTCACTTGTGGTGGAGGGAGCAGGAGGGGAGAGGTAGAGGGAGCCAGAGGGGAGAGGGAGCAGGAGGTGAGAAGGAGGGCAGAGGTAGAGGGAGCCAGAGGGGAGGAGGAGGGGTGAGGGAGAGGGAGAAGGAGGGGAGCGGGAGAGGGAGCCAGAGGGGAGAGGTAGAGGTAGCAGGAAGGGAGAGGTAGAGGGAGCAGGAGGGGAGAGGTAGAGGGAACAGGAGGGGAGAGGTAGAAGGAGCCATAGGGTAGAGGTAGAGGGAGCAGGAGGGGAGGAGGAGAGGCAACGATCCAGACTAGAAAGTCTAGGACCTAGACTCCACAGCTTGTGTTCAGCTGAACTCCAGGGAGAGATTCATCTGGTCGAGGTGGGACTCTGTGACAGGTAAGGTGATTGCTCTTAGGTCACACGCTCCTGCGCCACACACAGAGAGAGAGCAATGTCCTGCTGACGGCCCTGTGACACAAACGCCCTGACACACACACTGATCAACACCCTGACACACACACACCCTGATGAACACACACTGACACAGAGAGAGAGAGAGAGAGAGAGAGAGAGAGAGAGAGAGAGAGAGAGAGAGAGAGAGAGAGAGAGAGAGAGAGAGAGAGAGAGAGAGAGAGAGAGAGAGAGAGAGAGAGAGAGAGAGAGAGAGAGAGAGAGAGAGAGAGAGAGAGAGAGAGAGAGAGAGAGAGAGAGAGAGAGAGAGAGAGAGAGAGAGAGAGAGAGAGAGAGAGAGAGAGAGAGAGAGAGAGAGAGAGAGAGAGAGAGAGAGAGAGAGAGAGAGAGAGAGAGAGAGAGAGAGAGAGAGAGAGAGCAATGTCCTGCTGACGATCCTGTGACACACACACACTGACACACACTGACACACAGAGAGAGAGAGAGAGAGAGAGAGAGAGAGAGAGAGAGAGAGACTGACACACTGACACACACACACACTGACACACACACACACAAACTGACAAACACACACTGACAAACACACACACCCTGACACACACACTGACAAACACATACACACTAACACACACACACACTGACACACACACAGACACACACACACAAACTGACAAACACACACTGACAAACACACACACCCTGACACACACACTGACAAACACGTTGACACACACACTGACACGATCAATACATCTCACCTCTGCTGTTAGATGAGGTGAAGAGGCAGGAGGAGGAGGAGGAGATGAGGAGGGAGGAGGAGGAGGAGGAGGCAGGAGGAGGAGGAGGAGGTCGTGGAGGAGGAGGTCGTCGTGGGAGGAGGAGGAGGAGGAGGAGGAGGAGGAGATGAGGAGGGAGGAGGAGGTGAAGAGGCAGGAGGAGGAGGAGGAGGTGAAGAGGCAGGAGGAGGAGGAGGCAGGAGGAGGAGGAGGAGGTGAAGAGGCAGGAGGAGGAAGGAGGAAGGAGGAGGAGGAGGTCGTGGAGGAGGAGGAGGTGAAGAGGCAGGAGGAAGAGGAGGCAGGAGGAGGAGGTGAAGAGGCAGGAGGAGGAGGAGGCAGGAGGAGGAGGAGGAGGTGAAGAGGCAGGAGGAGGAAGGAGGAAGGAGGAGGAGGAGGTAGTGGAGGAGGAGGAGGCAGGAGGAGGAGGAGGAGGTGAGGAGGCACGAGGAGGAGGAAGAGGAGGAGGTGAAGAGGCAGGAGGAGGAGGAAGAGGAGGAGGTGAAGAGGCAGGAGGAGGAGGAAGAGGAGGAGGTGGTACACAGGACGGATGAACACTGGTCTTTGGACGGATGTACATTATTGTCATGGGCCCTTTACGACGTCCATGCAACGCATGTTTAATCATCCCACTCAGACACCATCAATTGTAGCGACTTAATGCAAAAGGCCCATTCATTTGAGCTCTGACGGACGCCCAACGATTCCCATTGGTGATAAAGGAATAATGAATAGCTTACCCACGCCGGGGGAGCGCAACAGTCATCATTCTCAAGTTGGCAGTCTTGTGCCCAGTCTGATTTTATAAGATATAAGCCAGAGCCTTATAAAGCATTGCTATGTTACAGGATCCAACTAAACTTGAGTTCAAAGCTTGAGGAAGAGAGCGAGAACAGCTCACTGAGGTTCTTCCTACTTGTAATTCAGAGTCCACAGGCGCAGAGACGTGATAGGCCACGCTGAGAATTTTCAAAAAAGTATAAAAGCTAACGGTCCAATATTCTAGAAGACTGTTAAATGTTTGGACTTCGATAGACACTTTAGTAACACAAGACATTTGGTTCATTGAAGAGATTTGCATAAAAAGAGCGCGAGAGAGAGAGAGAGAGAGAAGGGTGTAATGTTTACTGTTCATTTCTGATCGTTGTTCTTCTTCACCTGTGTTCATTGTTCTCCACTTTGCTTTTGCAATGTAACCATACAGTGCCAGTCAAAAGTTTGGACATACCTACTCATTCCGGGGTTTTTCTTTATTTGTACTATTTTCTCCATTGTAGAATAATAGTGAAGACATCAAAACTATGACTTAACACATATGGAATCATGTAGTAACCAAAAAAAAGTGTTTAACAAATCAAAATATATTTTATAGTTGTGATTCTTCAAAGTAGCCACCCTTTGCCTTTATGACATCTTTGCACACTCTTGGCATTCTCTCAACCAGTTTCATGAGGTAGTCACCTGGAATGCATTTCAATTAACAGGTGTGCCTTGTTAAAAGTACATTTGTGGAATTTCTTTCCTTCTTATAGTGTTTGAGCCAATCACTGTGTTGTGACAAGGTAGGGGTGGTATACAGAAGTTAGCCCTATTTGGTAAAAGATCAAATCCATTTTATGGCAAGAACAGCTCAAATAAGCATAGACAAACGACAGTCCCATCATTACTTTAAGACATGAAGGTCAGTCAATCCGGAATATTTCAAGAACTTTCAATGTTTCTTTAAGTGCAGTCGCAAAAAACATCAAGCGCTATGATGAAACTGGCTCTCATGAGGGCCGCCACAGGAAAGGAAGACCCAGTTACCTCTGCTGCAGAGGATAAGTTCATTAGAGTTAACTGCACCTCAGATTGCACCGCAAATAAATGTTTCAGAGAGTTAAAGTAACAGACACATCTCAACATCAACTGTTCAGAGACTGCGTGAATCAGGCCTTCATTGTCCAATTGCTGCAAAGAAGCCAGTACTATTTTTTTTATTTTCTTATTTAACCTTTATTTAACTAGGCAGGTCAGTTAAGAACAAATTCATATGTACAATAGTTTGGCCAGTGTAGGCCGTCAAAGGACACCAATAAGAAGAAGAGGCTTCCTTGGGCCAAGAAACACGAGAAATGGACATTAGACCGGTGGAAATCTGCCCTTTGGTCTGATGAGTCAACATTTTTTGAGACGCAGAGTAGGTGAACGGATGATCTCTGCATGTGTGGTTCCCACCGTGAAGCATGGAGGAGGAGGTGTGATGGTGCTTTGCTGGTGACAGTGTCGGTGATTTATTTACAATTCAAGGCACACTTAACCAGCATGGCTACCACAGCATTCTGCAGCGATACGCCATCCCATCTGGTTTACGCTTAGTGGGACTATCATTTGTTTTTCAACATGACAATGACCCAAAACACACCTCTAGGCTGTGTAAGGGCTATTTTACCAAGAAGAAGAGTGATGGAGTGCTGCATCAGATGACCTGGCCCCCACAATCACCTGACCACAACCCAATTGAGATATTTTGGGAAGAGTTGGGCAGCAGAGTGAAGGAAAAGCAGCCAACAAGTGCGCAGCATATGTGGTAACTCCTTCAAGACTGTTGGAAAAGCATTCCAGGTGAAGCTGGTTGAGAGAATGCCAAGAGTGTGCAAAGCTGCCATAGAGGCAAAGGGTGGCTACTTTGAAGAATCTCACATCTAAAATATATTTTGGTTTGTTTAACACTTTTTTGGTCACTACATGATTCCATATGTGTTATTTCATAGTTTTGGTGTCTTCACTATTATTCTACAATGTAGAAAATAGTAAAAAATAAAGACAAACCCTGGAATGAGTAGGTGTGTCCAAACTTTGACAAATTTCTGGTCTAAAGTAGTGCACTACATCAGGATTAGGGTTCTGGACTAAAGTAGTGCACTACATCAGGATTAGGGTTCTGGTCTAAAGTAGTGCACTACATCAGGATTAGGGTTCTGGTCAAATGTAGTACACTACTACCCTATAGACCCTGGTCTAAAGTAGTGCACTACTACCCTATAGACCCTGGTCTAAAGTAGTGCACTACTACCCTATAGACCCTGGTCTAAAGTAGTGCACTACTACCATATAGACCCTGGTCTAAAGTAGTGCACTACTACCCTATAGACCCTGGTCTAAAGTAGTGCACTACTACCCTATAGACCCTGGTCTAAAGTAGTGCACTACTACCATATAGACCCTGGTCTAAAGTAGTGCACTACTACCCTATAGACCCTGGTCTAAAGTAGTGCACTACTACCCTATAGACCCTGGTCTAAAGTAGTGCACTACTACCATATAGACCCTGGTCTAAAGTAGTGCACTACTACTCTATAGACCTAAGTCCAAAGTAGTGCACTACTACCCTATAGACCCTGGTATAAAGTAGTGCACTACTACCCTATAGACCCTGGTCTAAAGTAGTGCACTACTACCCTATAGACCCTGGTCTAAAGTAGTGCACTACTACCCTATAGACCCTGGTCTAAAGTAGTGCACTACTACCCTATAGACCCTGGTCTAAAGTAGTGCACTACTACTCTATAGACCTAAGTCCAAAGTAGTGCACTACTACCCTATAGACCCTGGTATAAAAGTAGTGCACTACTACCCTATAGACCCTGGTCTAAAGTAGTGCACTACTACTCTATAGACCTAAGTCCAAAGTAGTGCACTACTACCCTATAGACCCTGGTCTAAAGTAGTGCACTACTACCCTATAGACCCTGGTCTAAAGTAGTACACTACTACTCTATAGACCTAAGTCCAAAGTAGTGCACTACTACCATATAGACCCTGGTCTAAAGTAGTGCACTACTACCCTATAGACCCTGGTCTAAAGTAGTGCACTACTACCATATAGACCCTGGTCCAAAGTAGTGCACTACATCGGGAATAGGGTGCCATTTGTGATGCAAACTTCAGTCGTTCCATGACCACAACAACCCTCACGTCTCTTGCCAGACAGAATTCCCCTCATATTTCACAGATAAACACTGCTCCTCTCTCTCTGCCTCCATGCACCCGCTCCAACGGATGCCCCGGGCCGGCACAACATGAAATAGCCCGCTGACTGAGGTTTAGGTCAAGCATCCCAGCTTCAAAAAACCACAACTGAAAGAAGAAAAAAAAAGTTGTCCTGAATGTATAATTTTTAAAAATGTAAAAAGTGATCGTATGGCCCCCCCCAGAACTTTTATAAAACAGGCTCCACCTCCAAGGACCAGCTGTCATTTGACCCATCAGTGGACCTGCTCTGACTTGGGGCCAGATCAGTGGATAACATGCTAACATTATACAGTATTGAGTACTGACAGAAAACAGCAGGTTGCCTGCTACCTCTTAATCGTCAGAGTTGTAATGAAGCTGCCCAATTCTGCTACACTGATTTTGTTTGAGAGAGAGAGAGGGGGAGAATTACAGATGCCCCAATATCACACTCCACAAGAAATGCTAACCTGCCTGGTTATTGTAATGGTGAGAGGTTAGCATGTTTTAGGGGTATGATATAAAATGCTAACCTCCCCTGTTATTGTAATGGTGAGAGGTTAGCATGTCTTGGGGGTATGATATAAAATGCTAACCTCCCCTGTTATTGTAATGGTGAGAGGTTAGCATGTCTTGGGGGTATGATATAAAATGATAACCTCCCCTGTTATTGTAATGGTGAGAGGTTAGTATGTCTTGGGGGTATGATATAAAATGCTAACCTCCCCTGTTATTGTAATGGTGAGAGGTTAGCGTGTCTTGGGGGTATGATATAAAATGCCAACCTCCTGTTATTGTAATGGTGAGAGGTTAGCATGTCTTGGGGTATGATATAAAAATGCTAACCTCCCTGTTATTGTAATGGTGAGAGGTTAGCATGCCTTGGGGTATGATATAAAATGCTAACCTCCTGTTATTGTAATGGTGAGAGGTTAGCATGTCTTGGGGGTATGATATAAAATGCTAACCTCCCCTGTTATTGTAATGGTGAGAGGTTAGCATGTCTTGGAGGTATGATCTTTGTAAATCTGTAACTTCCTCACTGATCATTATTCATGATTAATTCACGATTATCCGTACCATGGTATCAGTAATGGTTGTTACAGGGTGTGGGAGACAGTAATGGTTGTTACAGGGTGTAGGAGACAGTAATGGTTGTTAGTTGTTACAGGGTATGGGAGACAGTAATGGTTGTTACAGGGTGTAGGAGACAGTAATGGTTGTTACAGGGTATGGGAGACAGTAATGGTTGTTACAGGGTGTAGGAGACAGTAATGGTTGTTACAGGGTGTAGGAGACAGTAATGGTTGTTACAGGGTGTGGGAGACAGTAATGGTTGTTACAGGGTGTAGGAGACAGTAATGGTTGTTAGTTGTTACAGGGTGTAGGAGACAGTAATGGTTGTTACAGGGTGTAGGAGACAGTAATGGTTGTTACAGGGTAGGAGACAGTAATGGTTGTTACAGGGTGTAGGAGACAGTAATGGTTGTTACAGGGTGTAGGAGACAGTAATGGTTGTTACAGGGTGTGGGAGACAGTAATGGTTGTTACAGGGTGTGGGAGACAGTAATGGTTGTTACAGGGTGTAGGAGACAGTAATGGTTGTTACAGGGTGTAGGAGACAGTAATGGTTGTTACAGGGTGTGGGAGACAGTAATGGTTGTTACAGGGTGTGGGAGACAGTAATCGTTGTTACAGGGTGTAGGAGACAGTAATGGTTGTTACAGGGTGTAGGAGACAGTAATGGTTGTTACAGGGTGTAGGAGACAGTAATGGTTGTTACAGGGTGTGGGAGACAGTAATCGTTGTTACAGTGTGTGGGAGACAGTAATGGTTGTTACAGGGTGTAGGAGACAGTAATGGTTGTTACAGGGTGTGGGGAGACAGTAATGGTTGTCACAGGGTGTAGGGGAGACAGTAATGGTTGTTACAGGGTGTGGGAGACAGTAATGGTTGTTACAGGGTGTAGGAGACAGTAATGGTTGTTACAGGGTGTGGGGAGACAGTAATGGTTGTCACAGGGTGTAGGAGACAGTAATGGTTGTTACAGGGTGTAGGAGACAGTAATGGTTGTTACAGGGTGTGGGAGACAGTAATGGTTGTTACAGGGTGTGGGAGACAGTAATGGTTGTTACAGGGTGTGGGAGACAGTAATGGTTGTTACAGGGTGTAGGAGACAGTAATGGTTGTTACAGGGTGTAGGAGACAGTAATGGTTGTTACAGGGTGTGGGGAGACAGTAATGGTTGTTACAGGGTGTAGGAGACAGTAATGGTTGTTACAGGGTGTAGGGGACAGTAATGGTTGTTACAGGGTGTAGGGAGACAGTAATGGTTGTTACAGGGTGTAGGGAGACAGTAATGGTTGTTACAGGGTGTGGGGAGTCAGTAATGGTTGTTACAGGGTGTAGGAGACAGTAATGGTTGTTACAGGGTGTAGGGAGTCAGTAATGGTTGTTACAGGGTGTGGGAGACAGTAATGGTTGTTACAGGGTGTAGGGAGACAGTAATGGTTGTTACAGGGTGTAGGAGACAGTAATGGTTGTTACAGGGTGTAGGGAGACAGTAATGGTTGTTACAGGGTGTAGGGAGACAGTAATGGTTGTTACAGGGTGTAGGAGACAGTAATGGTTGTTACAGGGTGTAGGGAGACAGTAATGGTTGTTACAGGGTGTAGGGAGACAGTAATGGTTGTTACAGGGTGTAGGGAGACAGTAATGGTTGTTACAGGGTGTAGGGAGACAGTAATGGTTGTTACAGGGTGTAGGAGACAGTAATGGTTGTTACAGGGTGTAGGGAGACAGTAATGGTTGTTACAGGGTGTAGGAGACAGTAATGGTTGTTACAGGGTGTAGGGAGACAGTAATGGTTGTTACAGGGTGTAGGGAGACAGTAATGGTTGTTACAGGGTGTAGGAGACAGTAATGGTTGTTACAGGGTGTAGGAGACAGTAATGGTTGTTACAGGGTGTAGGAGACAGTAATGGTTGTTACAGGGTGTAGGGAGACAGTAATGGTTGTTACAGGGTGTAGGGAGACAGTAATGGTTGTTACAGGGTGTAGGAGACAGTAATGGTTGTTACAGGGTGTAGGAGACAGTAATGGTTGTTACAGGGTGTAGGAGACAGTAATGGTTGTTACAGGGTGTAGGAGACAGTAATGGTTGTTACAGGGTGTAGGAGACAGTAATGGTTGTTACAGGGTGTAGGAGACAGTAATGGTTGTTACAGGGTGTGGGAGACAGTAATGGTTGTTACAGGGTCGTAGGGGACAGTAATGGTTGTTACAGGGTGTAGGAGACAGTAATGGTTGTTACAGGGTGTGGGGAGACAGTAATGGTTGTTACAGGGTGTAGGGAGACAGTAATGGTTGTTACAGGGTGTAGGGAGACAGTAATGGTTGTTACAGGGTGTGGGAGACAGTAATGGTTGTTACAGGGTCGTAGGGAGACAGTAATGGTTGTTACAGTAATGGTTGTTACAGGGTGTAGGAGACAGTAATGGTTGTTACAGGGTGTAGGAGACAGTAATGGTTGTTACAGGGTGTAGGAGACAGTAATGGTTGTTACAGGGTGTAGGGAGACAGTAATGGTTGTTACAGGGTGTGGGAGACAGTAATGGTTGTTACAGGGTGTAGGAGACAGTAATGGTTGTTACAGGGTGTGGAGACAGTAATGGTTGTTACAGGGTGTGGAGACAGTAATGGTTGTTACAGGGTGTGGGAGACAGTAATGGTTGTTACAGGGTGTGGGAGACAGTAATGGTTGTTACAGGGTGTGGGAGACAGTAATGGTTGTTACAGGGTGTAGGAGACAGTAATGGTTGTTACAGGGTGTGGGAGACAGTAATGGTTGTTACAGGGTGTAGGAGACAGTAATGGTTGTTACAGGGTGTGGGAGACAGTAATGGTTGTTACAGGGTGTGGGAGACAGTAATGGTTGTTACAGGGTGTAGGAGACAGTAATGGTTGTTACAGGGCCGTGGGGAGACAGTAATGGTTGTTACAGGGTGTGGGAGACAGTAATGGTTGTTACAGGGTGTGGGAGACAGTAATGGTTGTTACAGGGTGTGGGAGACAGTAATGGTTGTTACAGGGTGTGGGAGACAGTAATGGTTGTTACAGGGTGTGGAGACAGTAATGGTTGTTACAGGGTGTGGGAGACAGTAATGGTTGTTACAGGGTGTGGGAGACAGTAATGGTTGTTACAGGGTGTGGGAGACAGTAATGGTTGTTACAGGGTAGGAGACAGTAATGGTTGTTACAGGGTGTGGAGACAGTAATGGTTGTTACAGGGTGTGGGAGACAGTAATGGTTGTTACAGGGTGTGGGAGACAGTAATGGTTGTTACAGGGTGTAGGAGACAGTAATGGTTGTTACAGGGTGTGGGAGACAGTAATGGTTGTTACAGGGTAGGAGACAGTAATGGTTGTTACAGGGTGTAGGAGACAGTAATGGTTGTTACAGGGTGTAGGAGACAGTAATGGTTGTTACAGGGTGTGGGAGACAGTAATGGTTGTTACAGGGTGTGGGAGACAGTAATGGTTGTTACAGGGTGTAGGAGACAGTAATGGTTGTTACAGGGTGTAGGGAGACAGTAATGGTTGTTACAGGGTGTAGGAGACAGTAATGGTTGTTACAGGGTGTGGAGACAGTAATGGTTGTTACAGGGTGTGGGAGACAGTAATGGTTGTTACAGGGTGTAGGAGACAGTAATGGTTGTTACAGGGTGTAGGAGACAGTAATGGTTGTTACAGGGTGTAGGAGACAGTAATGGTTGTTACAGGGTGTAGGGAGACAGTAATGGTTGTTACAGGGTGTGGGAGACAGTAATGGTTGTTACAGGGTGTAGGAGACAGTAATGGTTGTTACAGGGTGTAGGAGACAGTAATGGTTGTTACAGGGTGTAGGAGACAGTAATGGTTGTTACAGGGTGTAGGAGACAGTAATGGTTGTTACAGGGTGTAGGAGACAGTAATGGTTGTTACAGGGTGTGGGAGACAGTAATGGTTGTTACAGGGTGTAGGGGAGACAGTAATGGTTGTTACAGGGTGTAGGGAGACAGTAATGGTTGTTACAGGGTGTAGGAGACAGTAATGGTTGTTACAGGGTGTAGGAGACAGTAATGGTTGTTACAGTAATGGTTGTTACAGGGTGTGGGAGACAGTAATGGTTGTTACAGGGTGTAGGAGACAGTAATGGTTGTTACAGGGTGTAGGGAGACAGTAATGGTTGTTACAGGGTGTATGGGACAGTAATGGTTGTTACAGGGTGTAGGAGACAGTAATGGTTGTTACAGGGTGTAGGAGACAGTAATGGTTGTTACAGGGTGTAGGGAGACAGTAATGGTTGTTACAGGGTGTAGGAGACAGTAATGGTTGTTACAGGGTGTAGGAGACAGTAATGGTTGTTACAGGGTGTAGGAGACAGTAATGGTTGTTACAGGGTGTAGGAGACAGTAATGGTTGTTACAGGTGTAGGAGACAGTAATGGTTGTTACAGGGTGTAGGGAGACAGTAATGGTTGTTACAGGGTGTAGGAGACAGTAATGGTTGTTACAGGGTGTAGGGAGACAGTAATGGTTGTTACAGGGTGTAGGAGACAGTAATGGTTGTTACAGGGTGTAGGAGACAGTAATGGTTGTTACAGGGTGTAGGGAGACAGTAATGGTTGTTACAGGGTGTAGGGAGACAGTAATGGTTGTTACAGGGTGTAGGAGACAGTAATGGTTGTTACAGGGTGTAGGAGACAGTAATGGTTGTTACAGGGTGTAGGGGACAGTAATGGTTGTTACAGGGTGTAGGAGACAGTAATGGTTGTTACAGGGTGTAGGGAGACAGTAATGGTTGTTACAGGGTGTAGGGAGACAGTAATGGTTGTTACAGGGTGTAGGAGACAGTAATGGTTGTTACAGGGTGTAGGAGACAGTAATGGTTGTTACAGGGCCGTAGGGAGACAGTAATGGTTGTTACAGTAATGGTTGTTACAGGGTGTGGGACACAGTAATGGTTGTTACAGGGTGTAGGAGACAGTAATGGTTGTTACAGGGTGTAGGGAGTCAGTAATGGTTGTTACAGGGTGTATGGGACAGTAATGGTTGTTACAGGGTGTATGGGACAGTAATGGTTGTTACAGGGTGTAGGGAGACAGTAATGGTTGTTACAGGGTGTAGGGAGACAGTAATGGTTGTTACAGGGTGTAGGAGACAGTAATGGTTGTTACAGGGTGTAGGGGACAGTAATGGTTGTTACAGTAATGGTTGTTACAGGGTGTAGGGGACAGTAATGGTTGTTACAGGGTGTAGGAGACAGTAATGGTTGTTACAGTAATGGTTGTTACAGGGTGTAGGAGACAGTAATGGTTGTTACAGGGTGTAGGGAGACAGTAATGGTTGTTACAGTAATGGTTGCTACAGGGCCGTGGGGGACTTGTGTTTTCCCTTGTCTCGTGCTCGGATTAGTCTCCCTAGGTAGACGGGGTGTCTCCCACATTAACAATGTTCCAGCATACACAGTGCCGTTGCGCTCGGTCTGGGATTGCGGACACTGTGCTCTGATCAACTAAATACCACTACAGGGTTGTCACTAGTTATCACAACCACAAAGTCAAAATGGGCTATTTCATTCAAATTCACTTTAACAAAAAAATATGTTTTTTTTTTTTTTGGTGTTAAAAGGTTAGGCATAATATTAGCAGTGTGGTTAGAGTTAAAAACAGTATTTTAAGAAGATAAATTGTATTAGACAGGGTTTTAGCCATAATTACTTTGTGGCTGTGATAACTAGTGAGGACCACAGCATAGGAACGCATCACTGGAACAGTGAGAACACAGCACCACCTAGTGGTGAGAGACGTGATGCTCAATGATTTCTAAACCATTTCATAAAGTTTATTTATTCACAACTGGTAATAGACCAGTTTGTCATTGTAATGATTCATGTGGGAGTGTTTAACAGGGAATAATTAAACTGTTGTTTTCTTATGGTCATTTTCTCATAGTAAAAAGAGACCGAATGAGGTTTGAACCAAATCAATCTGTATAGACAGGGGGGGACCTTCTACTTCAATATTTCCAGATCTTAAATATTGCCAAGAAAAAAAAATTAAGAAGATAGACAGGACATCAGAATAAGATTCCAACTATTTATTATTAGGTTCATTTTATGTCACAACTTAAATATAGCATTGCAATAGAATGAATCCACATTATATTCAGCCTAAAACAGTTTCCAGTCGGGTTTTAAAATGTTGTTTTCTCGTTAGCAAGTTTCCAACAAAACACTGGGTGCATTTCAAAATGGTCCCGTATTTCCTACATTGACCAGCTCCCATAGAGAGCCATTTTGAGAGGCACCCACAGACTGTACAGATCAATACTGAAGAGGTCTCTGACCGGACGGACCTTAGCAGAGGAACAGATGACTCCTAAATTACGTCACTCATAACGCATCGTCGCTGGAGGAAGTGTAATATATCACAAATTATACAAATTGGGATGGTTTCGAGCCTTAAATACTGATTGGCTGAAAGCCGTGGTATATCAGACCGTATACCACGGGTATGATAAAACATTTTATTTTTTACTGTTACTAATTAACGTTGGTAACCAGTTTATAATAGCAATAAGGAACCTCGTGGGTTTGTGTTATATGGCCAATATACCACAGCTAAGGGCCGTGTTGCATCGTGCCTAAGAACAGTCCTTAGCCGTGGTATATTGGCCATATACCACACCCCCTCGGGCCGTATTGCTTCATTAGAGGTTGTCCCCTATTTCCTTAGTAGTGCACTACTTTAGACCAGGGTCTATAGGGTGGTAGTGCACTACTTTAGACCAGGACCTGGTACAGTTGTTACCTACTACGGTTTAAAAATGTTTTCTGTGGTTTGTTTGAATAACGTAACAGAACAGCTTTCACTGAGTTGTAGTGGTATTAAAATACTTCCCTTTAAATACTTAAAATATCCTTAATTGGATACACCTGTGTCTTTCAGTAAAACATTCTTGCTCATTTCACCAACAAGCATAAACCTCTAATATTCAAATAAATTACTTTAACATTTAAATAATTGTGTATGTTTCTTTTGGTTTTTTTTAAAAACACCACTCCCTTTAAAGATAAAAATGTTTAACTTTGCTGCGGTAGTAGTTGCCAGATTTAACAACCAAATTAAAATCAGTATCTGAACAGTCTTCCAACTAAGCAGACGGAAGAGATAAAAACAGCCCTGGGTTGAAGGTCAACCCCACATTGCTTTGGAACAGCAGTAACCCTTTTCAATCCCAGCACTTCAAAAAGAGAAAACCTTCTCCGGTTGGATGACGCTTAAATTGACATTACTACAAAACCACAGTAATGTGAAGAAGAAAAAATGAAAACATTCTCCACATACATTCTCATAGTAAATTAACTTAAAAGAGAGTACTGCTTACAATACAATAACACTTATTTGCTAAATGTTTATAGTTAGTCACACATTCCAATAGTTTGATTGTTCATTTAGATTAGAATGCTGTCAAATGTTGGATTCCAGTGTTCTAGAATCAGGTCTAGGTGGTTCTAGAATCAGGTCTAGGTGGTTCTAGAAGGACATGATGGTTCTCTGGATGATGTCGGCACATTCTCTGACCTCGCGGTCTTTAATGATGAGGGGAGGGGCCAGGCGGATGATGTCACCGTGGGTGGGCTTGGCCAACAGTCCGTTGTCACGGAGACGCATGCACACTCTCCAGGCGTCATAGTCTGTGGGGGGGGGAGAAAAGTGAGAGTGCGCACACACACACACACCAGGGGTCAAAGCTTCAGCCTACAGAGCATCAATTGGACAACCCAAGCAGGGCTCTAAATTAACAATATGATATTTAAATTGATTGAGATACAGCCAATTTGTTGTGTAAACACATTTGTTTAGTATAAAAAAAAGCCACATTGTTGATCCAAAACAACCTGCCATTAAAATTACAAAGTCATTTGGAATATTCGGTTTTTTTTTTTTTACATTGTGTAAAAGAACTACCTATTGAGATGCATTACAGAAACGTATACACCGCTCCAGTCAGCGGTCAGGGCTGTTATTGTGAAGTGGAAACGTCTAGGAGCAACAACAGCTCAGCTGCCAAGTGGTAGGCCACACAAGCTCACAGAACGGGACCGTTAGAGTGCTGAAGCGCTTAAAAATAATCTGGCCTCGGTTGCAACACTCACTAACGAGTTCCAAACTGCCTCTGGAAGCAACGCCTGCACAACAACTGTTTTGTCGGCTTCATGAAAACGGGTTGACAGTATTGACCTGCTCCCCTAACAGGACAGCTGGGGCTCTGTGTAACAGTATAGCTTCCTTTCGTGTCTGCCCCGAGCAGAGCTCAAACCAGGGAGCCTTTCTACACAGAAACACTGGCCAGCCAAAAGACAGAGCTTGCTGACGTGCCAAGAGACTGGCCAGCCAAAAGACAGAGCTTGCTGACGTGCCAAGAGACTGGCCAGCCAAAGACAGAGCTTGCTGACGTGCCAAGAGACTGGCCAGCCAAAAGACAGAGCTTGCTGACGTGCCAAGAGACTGGCCAGCCAAAAGACAGAGCTTGCTGACGTGCCAAGAGACTGGCCAGCCAAAAGACAGAGCTTGCTGACGTGCCAAGAGACTGGCCAGCCAAAAGACAGAGCTTGCTGACGTGCCAAGAGACTGGCCAGCCAAAGACCGAGCTTGCTGACGTGCCAAGAGACTGGCCAGCCAAAGACCGAGCTTGCTGACGTGCCAAGAGACTGGTCTGCCACTCCGTGAGCGACTTTTAGATCTCAGGAAAGGTGCCATCACTACCCTCAGCACCCAGAACCAGTCCATCTCATGGGAACAATGGCCTCAGCCACTAGTACCCCATCACTATCCTCAGCACCCAGAACCAGTCCATCTCATGGGAACAATGCCATCAGCCACTAGTACCCCATCACTACCCTCAGCACCCAGAACCAGTCCATTAGCCTCTACTTTTGTTAAGTCTTTCAAGAGAGAGACGACGACATCACAGTTAACTGGCAAGTGATTTCACATCAGATACACCCATACCTTTAGTCTCCTTGATGACGATGGCATTGAGGAGGCCCTTTCCCCGGACGATGGGGACGATCTCTTTAGGAAGCTTTGACAGTTCTGACCTCAGCAACTGGCCCATCTTCTCGGCGTTCTCCGCCAGCTTCTCTTCCTCCAGAACCTGACGGGGGGAGGACAACATTCTGTTAGAGGAGGTCTGTTTTTAAGGCTTCTATTGCAGCCAGGACTTTGTTTACCACATATCCAGTGACCCAACACAGTGAACTAGTGTACGCACAACACAATAAAAAACAGTACCATGAGCAGCCACAAATATCATTTATAGTTGTGTACACAGGGTGAATCTTAGTCCATATTGAGGGTCAGATACAGTACTCTGAGCTGTCTGTTGCTCTGGGGAGTATCCCGTCTTACTAAACCAGCTAGTCAGATACAGTCCTCTCAGCTGTCTGTTGCTCTGGGGAGTATCCCGTCTTACTAAACCAGCTAGTCAGATACAGTACTCTGAGCTGTCTGTTGCTCTGGGGAGTATCCGTCTTACTAAACCAGCTAGTCAGATACAGTACTCTCAGCTGTCTGTTGCTCTGGGAGTATCCGTCTTACTAAACCAGCTAGTCAGATACAGTACTCTCAGCTGTCTGTTGCTCTGGGGAGTATCCCGTCTTACTAAACCAGCTAGTCAAATACAGTCCTCTGAGCTGTCTGTTGCTCTGGGGAGTATCCCGTCTTACTAAACCAGCTAGTCAGATACAGTACTCTCAGCTGTCTGTTGCTCTGGGGAGTATCCCGTCTTACTAAACCAGCTAGTCAGATACAGTACTCTCAGCTGTCTGTTGCTCTGGGGAGTATCCCGTCTTACTAAACCAGCTAGTCAGATACAGTCCTCTCAGCTGTCTGTTGCTCTGGGGAGTATCCCGTCTTACTAAACCAGCTAGTCAGATACAGTCCTCTCAGCTGTCTGTTGCTCTGGGGAGTATCCCGTCTTACTAAACCAGCTAGTCAGATACAGTCCTCTCAGCTGTCTGTTGCTCTGGGGAGTATCCCGTCTTACTAAACCAGCTAGTCAGATACAGTACTCTGAGCTGTCTGTTGCTCTGGGGAGTATCCCGTCTTACTAAACCAGCTAGTCAGATACAGTACTCTGAGCTGTCTGTTGCTATGGGGAGTAACTAACTAGATGAATCTGTCCACAGCCAAATAACTAACTAGCTAACTAACTAGCTGAATCTGTCCATAACCAAATAACTAACTAGCTAACTAACTAGCTGAATCTGTCCATAGCCAAATAACTAACTAGCTAACTAACTAGCTGAATCTGTCCATAGCCAAATAACTAACTAGCTAACTAACTAGCTGAATCTGTCCATAGCCAAATAACTAACTAGCTAACTAACTAGCTGAATCTGTCCATAGCCAAATAACTAACTAACTAGCTAACTAACTAGCTGAATCTGTCCATAGCCAAATAACTAACTAGCTAACTAACTAGCTGAATCTGTCCATAGCCAAATAACTAACTAGCTAACTAACTAGCTGAATCTGTCCATAGCCAAATAACTAACTAGCTAACTAACTAGCTGAATCTGTCCATAGCCAAATAACTAACTAGCTAACTAACTAGCTGAATCTGTCCATAGCCAAATAACTAACTAGCTAACTAACTAGCTGAATCTGTCCATAGCCAAATAACTAACTAGCTAACTAACTAGCTGAATCTGTCCATAGCCAAATAACTAACTAGCTAACTAACTAGCTGAATCTGTCCATAGCCAAATAACTAACTAGCTAACTAACTAGCTGAATCTGTCCATAGCCAAATAACTAACTAGCTAACTAACTAGCTGAATCTGTCCATAGCCAAATAACTAACTAGCTAACTAACTAGCTGAATCTGTCCATAGCCAAATAACTAACTAGCTAACTAACTAGCTGAATCTGTCCATAGCCAAATAACTAACTAGCTAACTAACTAGCTGAATCTGTCCATAGCCAAATAACTAACTAGCTAACTAACTAGCTGAATCTGTCCATAGCCAAATAACTAACTAGCTAACTAACTAGCTGAATCTGTCCATAGCCAAATAACTAACTAGCTAACTAACTAGCTGAATCTGTCCATAGCCAAATAACTAACTAGCTAACTAACTAGCTGAATCTGTCCATAGCCAAATAACTAACTAGCTAACTAACTAGCTGAATCTGTCCATAGCCAAATAACTAACTAGCTAACTAACTAGCTGAATCTGTCCATAGCCAAATAACTAACTAGCTAACTAACTAGCTGAATCTGTCCATAACCAAATAACTAACTAGCTAACTAACTAGCTGAATCTGTCCATAGCCAAATAACTAACTAGCTAACTAACTAGCTGAATCTGTCCATAGCCAAATAACTAACTAGCTAACTAACTAGCTGAATCTGTCCATAGCCAAATAACTAACTAGCTAACTAACTAGCTGAATCTGTCCATAGCCAAATAACTAACTAGCTAACTAACTAGCTGAATCTGTCCATAGCCAAATAACTAAATACCTAACTAACTAGATGAATCTGTCCATAGCCAAATAACTAAATACCTAACTAACTAGATGAATCTGTCCATAGCCAAATAACTAAATACCTAACTAACTAGATGAATCTGTCCATAGCCAAATACCTAACTAGCTAACTAACTAGCTGAATCTGTCCATAGCCAAATAACTAAATACCTAACTAACTAGATGAATCTGTCCATAGCCAAATAACTAACTAGCTAACTAACTAGATGAATCTGTCCATAGCCAAATAACTAACTAGCTAACTAACTAGCTGAATCTGTCCATAGCCAAATAACTAACTAGCTAACATAAATAAAAGCTAGCTACTACTTACCTCTAGAGCTGCCATGGCAACGCCACAGGCCAGAGGGTTGCCTCCATACGTAGAGCCGTGCTCTCCAGGCTTGATAGTCAGCATCACCTCATCATCACACAGCACTGCAGACACCTGGCAGGGACAAGCTTCACATTTATATCAGAGACTGACATGCCCCAGTCACAACACGGCCCAGTCACAACACGGCCCAGTCACAACATTCACAACATGACCCAATCACAACAGTCCCAACATGCCCCAGTCCCAACAGTCCCAACATGCCCCAGTCCCAACATGCCCCAGTCCCAACATGCCCCAGTCACAACAGCCCCAACATGCCCCAGTCCCAACATGCCCCAGTCACAACATGACCCAATCACAACAGTCCCAACATGCCCCAGTCACAACAGCCCCAACATGCCCCAGTCACAACATGACCCAGTCACAACAGTCCCAACATGCCCCAGTCCCAACAGTCCCAACATGCCCCAGTATGCCCCAGTCACAACATGACCCAATCACAACAGTCCCAACATGCTGAATAAGCAGTGAGTAAGTCACAACAGGACGTGAATTAAACAATGAATATTAACGTATTGATGCGACCCCTCGCTTACTAAATGATTAGACGGCCTTTTCATTCCGTAAATCAAACGATGAGTACAACACGGCAAAGAAAGCAGTGCAGCAGTGTTACTCACAGGGTAGACTCCTCCTGACAGAGCCTTTCCCAGGATCACCACGTCAGGACGGACTTCCTCATGGTCCACGGCCAGCCGTCTGCCCGTACGGGCCAGT